>FR997822.1:8455075-9055075 GCA_905475355.2 Clostera curtula | reverse complement strand
ATATTTTCAGCATGTCCGTGCGAAGAGCAGCTAAAAACGATCCAGAGTACAGGGTTTTATGAATCGCCTTCTTAGCCCTCAAATGACCCACTGCTGAGTCGGGCCTCCTCCAACTACAAGGAGGGTAATAAGTCTACTGTGCCACGCTGACCAGACGGGTTGGCACAGGGTTTCGTGATACGAGTTTTCCTTCTCTTGCGGCTAGCTTTTAGGCATTGTCATTTCCTTTTGTCGCCTCTTGCGACACCCTCAGAGTGGAAGGGGGTGGTGACACTATGTGTAGGCGACGAGGCGGTGACCAAAAGACAATAAAGCTTGGAAATGTTACCGGCTTGTTCGCCTTAACTTCAATTGACATGTTTAAAAAATTGAAATATAAAATTAAAACATAAAATACGTAATGTTCCTTTGACACAAAAAATAGAACTCAATATTTAAAAAAACATAATATGACAGTTTTCTTCGTCTGAAGAGAATATAAAAAATGGAACTAAAAATAGGTTTTATTTAACCATATAAAATACCGGCTTTGGCCGCTCACCATCGCCTAGTGGTATGTATTCGAAATCCGTCACCAAACGAAATCGTAACCACAGGGACTCGTATAAGTAGAGTGGGGACATTGTGTACAGTGTAGAATTCTGCAATCCCAAACAGAGCCAAACATAGCCCGTTCTAAGAGTACTTAACGAACGAGACGGCTGTCTAGTAAGAAATTATTTTAATGTGCGCAATGAATCAATTATATGGCGCGCTCGTCGCTTTGCTCGTCTTACCATGTAGATAGATATCTACGTCGGTGCTCCGACGAAATAAACTTCAATGAGTAGTATGTCACCCCATTCCATCCTGAGGGCGTCATAAGAGACGACAAAGGAAATGCCAAGGCCGAAAACCTAGCCGTATGAGAAGGGAAAGATGATACGAAATCCAATGGCCAGACTGGCACAGTAAGGTAAGTACCCTCCCTGTGATAGGAGGAGCCGCGATTCAGCAGTGGGTTATTTATGGGCTGAGAAATTGTAGTAATAGTATCTATGTCATCGTTTAGTATGAAGATGGCAGTTAGTGCAGTGGTTGAGCGATCGACTGCTGCGCAGCATGTCGCGGGTTCGATCCCCGCACGGAAGAAATATTTGTACGACCTACAAGTATTTGTTCGGGTGTGGGTGTTTTCTATCTATAATATGTTTGTATTTACAAAAAAAATGTATATATAAGTAGTTTATCATCCATCTCGTTACCATAACACAAGCATTAAGTTGCTTACCTTGGGACGAGATGGCGTAGTGTGAAATGTCCAAGGACGTCCAAGGATAATATTTGTCAAACACAAATTTGCGAACACAAATACCGAACACCAGCATCTATGTGAAATGCCATCTCCATCAATGGAAGCACCATATTGGCAGAGAATGATCCCATAATTTACTATTTACAGGTTTTGGGGACACGTGATTGACATGTGATTGACACGTGATTGTTGCCAATGGCCATAGGCGACAGCATCCAATCACCATCAGGCTGGCCGTAAACTTGACCGCCATAAATATTAAATATATATGTTTAAATATCATCTGTGTCGTCAATATAGTTTACCGATTAATCAATTTAATAAATCCCAGGACCGAACAAGCGGAGCCACGGGTTCTTGTCTAGTTATAAATAGTTAGAAACGCATCGACATGCCGAGATCGTGTTGCGCGGGCGCCGGCCAAATAGGAAGACAATGGGTTCGTACAGGATGTTTGCAAAACCGCTGTCTAGAAATGATAAGCACTATTTCGAAATCCAATAAAAAGAAGACTACACCTTTATGTACTTTTAACGAGGAATTTTTCAATGTTTTTCTAAAGTAATAAAAATGTTATCTCCACAACGCATTCTTGGCAAATCTATAGAAAACTTGCAAAGCCGCACGCGTTAAGGTGAGTGTTCCAGGGTAGCCCGCGAAATTCAAATTTTCGTAAGTTTTTTGCAACTTGCAGGTCAGTGCTAGGTTGTATGTTGATTAAAATGTTATTCGCGGCTGTAAGACGTATGTAGTTATAGAATTATAATCATCAAAATCATGAATACAACCCTCCAAGCTCATAACGGTGCAAGAATTACCCTGGAACATTCACCTTAACGCCTTTTTTTATCAGCGGCTTGCATGCCTTTGACCCTAAGCTTGCGTGTTGGAAAGCAACGCCCCTGGCGTAGCTACCTATGATAGAGCTGGCAATTCAAGGAAATGCCCTGTTGGGCACTGGCTCTCACATACATCGGGCGGGCGGATTATTAGATCCTTCCACCAAGCATGCTGGGTTTTGTTGACTTTTACAACACGCGTTTTTTCCCAGCGTGCGGTGGGGAAGCTTAATACACTTCTCATCAGAAAAATCAAAACACCTTGCAAGTTTATGTTTTGTAAGGATTGTCAGAAAAATGTATAAATTTAGGAATATATCAATATACATAGGTCAAATGTCGTTTAATAGTGAACATTAAAAGGTTTTCAAATCCGAATGTTAATGTTCTAAATTTTGTTTTTAATTTCATAAGTTTCGTATTTTGTTTAACAACTATAAAAAGGGAAGTGTTTCTATTTTTCTGATATTTATCTTTCTGATATATATTTATCTGTATATTTTAGACCGGTGCTCTTCTTCGTCTTATCTAGTGGTATGTCTAGTAGTGGATTAAAATGGGCCGAAAGAATGCCCGACGATGCGAATGCTTGTCTCACTTTAATATCGGTCGTTAAAACCAAACACCCTGTACCGGCCAGACATTTGAATCATACTAATGTGTTCTACATATCAAAGCACTGTCAACCAACGACAAAAATATCAGTAATGCAACTGTTCAGAGTGACAGTGGCGATCGGATGTACAGCCTGCTACGGTCTACAATTCGTCCTCAATTTCTATAAACAGTTTGTGAAAATGTTGAAAGCACACAGCTGCCGATGATTTCAACGAGACACATTTCACTGTTTAAAGATGCATAAAAAACGGTAGATCTTAATCTACCTCGCCGTTGCCAATATATTTATTTATTTAATTACATTATTGCACAGACAAACAAAATTAACACTAACAATAAGAACTACAAAAATTACTATTTGTACAATAGGCGGCCTTATTGCAAACTGCAATCTCTTCCAGGCAACCTTAGGATAGAAAATTCAGTAGAGAGAAGTGGGCTAACCTTGTGCTGACTTAAAGTAAACAATAATATAATATTATATATGTTTTAGATATATATAATTTACTTGGGGTAAGTTTTCTAACTACCAGATTTACACCGAGACCAAAGACGGCATTACAAATATAGATAAAGGTTTTTAAACTATCATGGTCACTAAACGTGTAACCCAAGTTAATGCAATTATAAAGCTTTAGGCTTTTATATATTCTACGTACACAATTCTCCGTGTGGTGACGGATTTAGAATACATTGTGTCACCACCCCGTTTAATACTAAGGTGTCGTAAGAATCGACGATAGGAAATGACAAGGCCGAAAACCTAACCGGAAAAGAAGGAAAACTTGAAACTAAACCCTGTGGCAACCCGTCTGGCCAGCTTGGCACAGTAGGGTAATTACCCTCCATGTAGTTGGGGGAGGCCCGACTCAGCAGTGGGTAATTTATGGGCTGAAAAGAAGAAGTACACAATTCTGTACCTTTTATAAAAACACACTTTTTCATACTGCCCGTAACATTTGTTGTGCGATTGAAATCGTCGTCGTCGTTACATCCCATGAGTGACCCACTACTGAATCGGGCCTCCTCCAAATTCATTGAGGGAAATTAGCCTACTGTGCCACGCTGGCAAGACGGGTTGGCACAGGGTTTGTATCAAGTTTTCCTTCTCTTGCGGCTACGTGATCTGCGTCTTGCGTTCCCTTAGTCGCCTCTTACGACACCCTCGGGACGGTATGAGTTGGTGACACTGTGTATCCTAAATCCGTCACCATACGTACAGAGTGATTGAAATACGAGGGTCAATTACAATTTTATTAATATAAAAACCAATGACGCGCAGCGGTCTTTATGAATTTTATTAAACGCCAAGCACGGATTCTTCCTTACTCATAAAAAGGTTCCTCATTCATCCCTGCAACAATAGCGGACGGCAAAGATGGTCGCTTCATTTCAATATTCTCCGTGGAAACTTCTAAAAACACTGCGAGCAGTTAAGTAATGAGTTTGGCAAGGAAAACCTGCTATTACCCACTCTCTGGAGCCGCCGAGCTGTTGGAGTTCCGCCATAGAAAATAACGCACCCAAATACCATGATCCTTGGGTAGTATTGTGATCCGGCCCACGAGTAAGGTCATCAGAGCTCCATCAGGAGAAACAGTGTGGGTGTCTTTAAATCATGAGTGAATCGGTTTCTTCTAGGCAACCGCGCTCCATCTTAGGTCGCAGTGTCGCTTAACATCAGGTGAACTGGCGATCAAGCCTAAGCCTATCAAGAAATAAAAAAAAGACAGTGTTGGCGGCTGAAGGACTCATTCCCCCCTCCACCTTACAGACTACTATTCCAACTCAGCCCTAAATGACCCACTACTGAATCAGGCCTCCTCCAATTACATTGAGGGTAATTAGCTTACTGTGCCACGCTGGCCAGACGGGTTGGCGCAGGGTTTCGTTTCAAGTTTTCCTCCTCTTGCGGCTAGCTCTTCGGCGTTGTCATTGCCTTTTGTCGGCTCTTACGACACCCTCAGGATAGAATTGGATGATCACACTATGTATTCTAAATCCGTCACCACAAGGACAACCAATTCACGAAAGCTAATAAATCTTATTATATATCTTATATCTTTAAATGAGCAATTCTTAGTGGTCTAGTGGTTAGATGTGCCGCCTTTGGATCAACGGGTCCCGGGTTCGATTCCGGGGTCGGGCAAGTGTCTTTGTCTAAACCAGAGACACTGGCTCTGTCTAAACCAGAGTCTGGGTGTCATTTCTATCTATAATATGTATGTATTTACAAAAAAAAATGTATATAAGTAGTTTATCATCCATCTCTTTACCATAACACAAGCATTAAGTTGCTTACCTTGGGACGAGATGGCGTTGTGTGAAATGTCCAAGGATATTTATTATTTATTATATATAATTGGAATTTTAAAGGGGGTTTCGGGGGCGATAAATTTATCTAGCTAGGAATCTTGACATCTATTGGCGAATAATGGCAACAGCAGATGGCGTTGTTAAGTAACACGAAGTCAATGAGTGTTTGTTTTGAGGTTAGATTTAATTCCTGACATCTATTGGCGAATAATAGTACTACTTTTTTGTGAGCACAACAGCAGATGGCGTTGTTAAGTAACCCGAAGTCAATGAGTGTTTGCGTAATTCGTACTTAAATATAGTTTCCAAAAAACACAATTTATAAAAAAAAAAGATATTATAATATAATAAATTCAAACTCAAAAGGAACTTTATTAATGTAGATGTACGTTGCATGTTCTTATTGACACAATCCATCCCTCTTTACCATAATTATCCTCCATGTGACTGGAGGAGGCCCGACTCAGATATGAGTCATTTTTGGGCTGAGTAGTATAATTGGTTTACATTGTTTTTCATAGAATGTTTATCACCAGTTGGCGCCAAAAGTGTCACGAAGCTATAATCTCCGAGACATCAGTATACAAGCGGAACGTAGATTAGGAAGCTTATAGGATAATAATATCGAGAGTAAGTCGGGTTATTTCCGATGAAACAGATGTTTCAGACTAAAGTTCAGAAACTCGTTATTATCTAAAAAAAAAAATCTGCTGAAGGTTCACGTTACAACCGGTGTACGATAACTTTCTGCTGATCGCAGCCTTTTAAGCATGAATCACGAAATTGAATATAGCCCGAGTATTCATTCGATTGTGAAATCATGTTTGTGCCAAATTTTATTTAGCAATTCAAATCATTTAATTTGCTTTGATCACGATGGACACATATTATTCATAATCTCATCTCATTCATAAATTCAGGCAATAAACTGTTTATAATCTAACGATTGCTCTTTGATACTAAATTGATTTTACAACTTATCAAAACAATCGTGCCAGTAGTCGAAGGAACCCGATAAGTTAATTTCCGCAGCAGCCGATACGTGTTATCGGCTTGCGCGTCACATATGGAATGACGGCTGGCGTCCGGAAATTTAAAAATCTCTGCAACTACCCACACCTGTAATACGTATATTCTCTTATTGATTCTGCATTGTACAGCTGAAACATACTTTGGTACTAACACATCGGTTATAATGTAATCACGTATGTTAAGGTAAAACAAACAATAAAATTAAAAATCTAAAAATAGAAATTTGTTAAAAACTTCATGTTATTTTTTTAGTCTGGTGGAATCTTGATAACATTTTATTTATAGATAAATGGCGTAAAGACGTGCAGACTGCTTGTCGGCAAGTGGACATCACAGCCAATAAATATAGCAGATTGGTCCCGCCGAGTATCTACTAAGATCCGTCACGATATACTAACGAAATGAAATGCCTACTAGTCTCTAAACTAACCTTATTGTCTAATCAATCAATAGTGGAATTAACATCATTGTCAGTCTAGTAAACTAGAGTACTGGTGTACATCCTCCTTAGTCGTTCACTCCTGACGGAGTGGTCGTGGTTGATGATGCTGCATTTTCATTGGCCACAGCAGCCCTCGCGATGCGTCTCCACTTGTTACGGTCTTCAGCGTCTCGGGAACTTTGGACTATAGTCGTTTGAGTCGCAGCCTTAATGAGGTCTGTCCAACGCGTAGGTGATCGACCACGTGATCGCTTGCCCTCCACATGCCTCGCTCCATGGAGTTTTCGTTTCGAACAACGTGTCCGAAATACTTGAGGCAATTCTTGTATACATAGGCTTCGCTAATAATCACTTCACTAGTGGAATGATAATATTACTAACACGTGTACTATAGATGACCACCCCATTGCATGGTGAGTATGTCGTAAGAGCCGACAAAATAACATGACAAGCCTGATGACCTAGCCGCAAGAGAAGAAAATCTTGATACGAACCCTGTGATACGAACCGGGTTACCCGTCTGGCCAATGCGGCACAATAGGCTAATGTCATGTACTACACGTAATTGGAGGAGGCCCGTGTGAGGCATCCATGGCCAGAGTAGTAGTAGTGTAGCTAAAAAATCGAGTAAACTAGATATTTATTTATTTATTTATTTAATACTTTATGCAAAAGTTTACAATGGCGGACTTAATGCCTAGAGGCATTCTCTCCCAGTCAACCTTTGAATGGTGCAGAGAGGGGCTTGGCAGATGCATTGGAAAATTGCGAAAGTATTGTATAGATTTAAATTAACATAATGACATAAACTAACTTAAGAATAAATATCATACATATATAAACATACGTATACTTATATACATATATAAGAATATTGATAAAGATACAATATACTTATATCAAATATACATAAATATATTAAATATATATTCCACTATACTAAGTAACCTGAGACATATTGAGCTTATTGAGAAAGTACTTTCGTAGCTTAACTTTAAACGTCTGAAGATAGTCAGCCATCCTGATTTCGAGGGGAAGCGCGTTCTATAAAAGGACAGACTGCACGAAAAAAGTCGAGTGTACAAAATCGGAGCGGTGAGTGGGACATTCGAGAAGACGATTATTTGAGGACCGAAGATAACGTAAACAAAACCTGTAAAGAAAGAAAGAAACCTGTTGTTCTCACATCTGAGCGGTACAAAAGACATGTTACAAATAAAATAAACTAAAAAAAAAGGAAAAATACAAAATATATATGTAACAATAACAAATTTTTAATATCCTGTTTTGTGAGAACAAAAAAGGACCATAGCTCAGCATATGCCACCACATCATAACAATAAATAAACGACGCAGCGCTGGTATTCTGCTAGGCCCTTGAGCGACTACACGGGTATCGGACAACTAGGTATCCTTAGATACATACAATAAATATAAAAAAGTAGATACAAAACAGAATTATGCTAAAAGTCTTAGCGTCTACGCTATAAGATTTATAAAAAAAGAAATTAATTGCAGGACATTTGTCACGGACCTGAAACGTTATGGATTTATACTGCGGATTACATAAAATCCAACGAGTGTTTATCAAACGTGGACACATCAAAACACAAGGGATTACACCACAATTAATCAACACGAAGAAACATACGATTCGTACAAAATCCAAACTAGCAATGAACAGAAACAAGTAAACAAATTAGACGCGATGGAATGTTAAAATTTTATAAAGCGATACAATCATCCCTAATAAATCACCACGTCTATTAGTCCAACTCGAATATTTTTGACCATCCAAAGAACCAATCCCTATGACCCATCCAGAATTAACGCTCAAACGAAGTATGCAACGGACCATGCTATTCTTATTGAGGATCGTAGATCACAATATGTTGGTCGGATATTTTTGGCTGGTTTCCAAAAGGGTATGACGTTTCGGTGTAGGAAACGATTCCAACAAATTTAGTATCTATGACAAACGTGATAGAGTTGTAACTTGCACTGTAGGCGTGACAGGTGGATTTATTGGGTTTTGATAGTTTTGCAGACTTGTAGCCATGATACACGGCACTCGGACAATATTAAAACGATAAACTTAATATATATTGGTTTCGTATGACCAACAATATGCGTCGGCATTGCATATAAATTCGATAAATTAGCGCATTATTACGGGTGATTTAGGAAAACATTAATTTGTCAGTAGTCAGCATCGTTATGTGAATTTATTCCAAGTGTTTACTTCTATGACCACTTCTGGCGTATACAGCGGATATGTATGGAACATTATTGGCTTCCCGTACAAATATTTATTAATACTACTAAAGCGCTCTATGATGTTGACATTATTTGTCTCAGTCTAATCAGTCTGATCATTGATAAAAGCTGATATTTAATAAAAAGAGAATCTTTCAAGTCAATATTATAGCAAGCACTTTAGTATCTGTTCTTTCTTCAGAAAAACTAGTTTTTTTTCCGAATACCTCAATTTCATTCATCTCCAATAATGTTTAAATGTGTTACTGAATTAACTAATCATCCATCGCTGTAATAAGATTAGTAAAGCCAAAAATCACTGTTTACGTTTCAAATTACGGATCTACGAAAATACAATATTGTAGTAAAATTTGGGATTAGAAGCCCGTATCTTGCTCAAGTTGTGCCACAAGAAACTTCGGCGGTTACGGCTCAAAGTAAGATTAATTCTTCAAAGGGTTTCACTTAATTATAGGAAACTTTTATTACACTGGAATGTGAAAAGACGTTCCGTATGAATAATTTTAATAATATCACAACTTACTCGTACTAGTAATAAAAAAACAGAAACACAGCATTGGTTAACGGCCTAAAAATACTATAATTCCACAATACAACTCCAAATATCGAGGTCCATATTCTTATTTACTGTTTTTCAAAGCACATAACTAGCGCCGTCCATACAAATATCTGCCCCATTCAGATTCGGACAAACATCACTGCCCACAAACACCACAAGCTTCGCAACTTCGTCGGGCTCCAAAATCTTCATTTCGTCCGATAGTTTCTCATATGTCCTGGCTATGTCTCGCTCCCCCATTGCTAGATTAGACAGAATATTAGTCCTCGTCAAACCAGGTTGCACAGAATTAACCCTAACACCCGCAGAGGCCAGCTCCACTGCCGCCGCTTTCGTGAACTGTTCCAGACCCGACTTCGATATTGAATACGGAAGGAATCCGTGCCGCACTCTCGGGAACATCATACCGTTTAGGTTCACTATGTTCCCTTTCGTCTTCACCAGATACGGCACGGCCAACTGCGACAGCTTGTACGGCACCCGAAGATTAATTGCGATCATTTCGTCGAAGGAATCGATGTTGTCATCGAATAGAGATCCCATGACTAGTTTGACTGCGCAATTGACCAGCACATCGATTCGATCGTATCTGGATGCAGTTTTGGTGATGACGGTATCACAGCTCCCTTTGGTTGTTAAATCGAGCTGCAGGCATAGTGGTGGGACAGCATTAACCATCATGCACATCTCAGCTGTATGGCGAAGCCTCTGTTCGTTTCTGCCAACCAAGGTTAGCTTAGCACCGTACTTTGCGAAGAGTATAGCCGATTTGGCACCGATGCCGGAACTAGCTCCAGTAACAATGACGACTTTGTTGGAGAAATCCATTACGTCCGTACAATGGGACTGTATTTGTGATACTAACGTTGCGATATCCTACTAAATATAGTCTGCGTGGTGACTGATAATGTTATCGTTACGCCAAATTAAATAACGAATCTAATCTACCTTTTGACATAATATGATAAGCGTGTCTATTCCAATGTTTTTAAATATACATCGCTGAGACATTTTGATTCAATTTAAGGATTTGTTTCTGGTGATAAACAAGGACGCAACAATATTGTAGGTCACTATTGTTTACAAATTAAATCTGCCAAATGATTACGGATACTCTCACTCGTTGTGTCTCGGAATGTTATCGCTGGGTGTAAATCCCGGTAATAAGCCAAATGTTACACTAGCTCCTACCAACGAATAGGCCAGGTAAGTTATCAAACCAGTCAGTCAGGTTACCTCTAAACTATTCAACACTGTCTTTCTTCATCTTCTGTATCATCAGTTCAGCCCATTTATTACCCACTTCAGAGTCGGACCTCCTCCATATTTAACGTGGGATTTTTCATACCGGCGTTAGTGCTTTATCCGATAGATACTATCTGGAGCCCGGGAGATGCCGAAATGTAGATCATCAACTAAATCCAACTTGAGTAGGTATGTCGTATGAGATTATTATAAGTTAAGTTGTGTTTTTAATATAAAACGTCAGTCAGGATGCGCTGCGTATTTAACTAATATAAATGTTTATAAGATGAACAGTCATATAAATGAGACAATATTTTTATCGAATAGTTAAAAAGTACAATTAAGATGCAATAATCTATGTAATTAAATGGACCTAATTAATTAAATGAATACCTAACTATACTTCTATGTTACGAGGTATCTTCAATCTAATTAATTGTCTACAAAAATAATACTATATTTTATTTTTCATACTGCTGTATTTGTTTCGCGTCGTAAACCTATACCTATGATTTTAAATGTTACCCCCTAAACCCATTCACAGAAATTAAACCTTAAAACAATAACGTCCTTTTTACGGTCGACAAAGTACTAGATGTTTTTCTCGGCGAAACTACTTGGGATAATCCCATAAAGGGTGCACTTATCTCGGCCTGAAGTGTAGTGTAATGGCTGTTACCGCTACACAGCTGGCTTATCATCTCCCCTCCATTAGTCCGATTGAAGTAGTGCGCACTATTGTTTGCAACGCAGTATATTGTTGCAAATGTGATGGACGGCGCGGGCGTTCAAGCAACTGATACAATGTACGTATTGTTAAAAAGGTAATTAAACATTCCATCGTGAGACTATCGTAAAAACTTGATACGAGACCCTGTACCAACTCGAATGGCACGCGGGGCAGGATGAGGAGGCTTGACTACTACTACTCAACCCATAAATGACCCACTGTGCGTCGACCCTCCTCCTGATAATAAATAAAAATAAATATCATTTGACATTTCACACAACGCCATCTCGTCCCAAGCTAAGCAACTTAATGCTCGTGTTATGGTTACGATAGAAAACACCCAGACCCGGAACAAATAATAGTAGGTCGTACAAATATTTCTTCCGAGCGGGAATCGAACCCGCGACATGCTGCCCAGCAGTCGATCGCTCAACCACTGCGCCAACCGTGTGGCATCCTCCAATTACCTGGAGGTTAATTAGCCTACTGTGACTCGCTGGCCAGACAGGTTGGCACAGGGTTTCGAATCAAGTTTTCCTTCTTTCGCGGCTAGGTTATTAGCCTTATCATTTCTCTTTGTCGGCTCTTATCCTAAAGATGGAATGGGGCCTTAGCCCTATGTATGTTTAGGCGTTTAGTGCAGTTTTGTATTTCTTAACCATGCGAATTGCTCTGTAAACTTCGCTATCGCGGTGTAGGGCTTTTTGTTAATTCTCGCGTTTGTAAGCGATATTTCTTGATGTTGATAGTTCAGATTTTTCGGATAAATTGTGTAAAGTGTTAGAGGTTCCGCGTAGACTCAAACTCTTGCTCTTTACATACATCACTTTATTACAGCAAACAACTATCGGTACACTTTCAAAAGAAACTTTAGAGATGATCACGACAAGGCTTATCGGCGTAGACTGTTCTTAACAGTTGAAGTCAAATCAACAACCAACAACTCGGTAGTGTTGCCAAGCAGAAATGGACTAAAGAGGATTGAAACGATACATATTTTAGAATTAATTACATAAATCTCGAAGGTTTCAATATATTTCTTACATATAGCCTAACAAAAATATGTAGCATGCTGGACGCTACATATATAATTAGTGGATTTATTTCTGAGCCGAGTTTATGATGAACTAAACCAATTTACAAATTAATTAGTAGCTTGTCTATAGGTCTTCTTAATGAAGGAACTTATCTATTTGAAAGGTAAAAAAACAAAAGGAAGCCATTACAGCACTCTGGTCAAGTGCTTACCTTGAGCCTTTGTCTGTTCTTCCGACGTTCCAACGATGTTAAAAGTAAGAAAACGTCGGCCATTATTCGCTGTTTGAGCAAAATGTCAAAGTGTTGCCAGCTTAGGAGCGACACGTGCATCCGAAAGAACAGCGAAATAAAAAATGAACTTTATTTTTTTTAGGTTCTTCCGCAGTCTGGAGTCTGTAAAGCAAAGAACCACTCTTTGCTTTATCCTACCTCACTCCATTTAATTATTGAAATAAGCTTCCGGACGTTATTTATATTTATAATTCAGCTTTAAAGTTATTTATATGTTACAAAAAGTGCAGCAAAAAACCTGCCGTTTGCTCAATTCTTCTCCTTTTTCTCAGCCCGTAAGAGAACCACTGCTGAGACTGGCCTCCTCCACAGAAGGGAGATTACCCTTTGCCTAATGACACGGCGTTGAGAACATAATGTATCTAAAATAAAAAAAAATATTTTAAAAAATTCTTCGCAATGTATATGTACGCGCGTCAATTCCGAGACTTCCGACTATATTAAAATGTCATGCAGATGTTTTTTTTAATAATGCCTTATGTTTATGAGGTTCTGATCGTATATATTTTATTCCCAACGTTTCAGACAATTTGCAGTGTCCGTGGTCGCGGGCCGACTTTTGTTTTTTTTATAAAATAATATGGCAGTGCAAACTTATCCGGCTCCACCAATCTTTTCATAAATTGGCGTATACGATATAGGGATTGCATTTCATTTGGTGTTTATAACAATCATTAGCATTCCGCGGATGCAAAGCCGGGGAGTGTCTAGTCAATAATAATAATAGTGCGGAAATTTTCAGCGCATGTCTGGCAACACCTACACTCCGAGATAGCCGTAACACGCTCGGTTTAACTTGCGGGGCGCAAATAGTTCGCGAGCGCCCTGTGGAATCACTAATTCCATTGTTTGGGACGCATTTCCATTAAGTATGGAATGAGAGAGACTAGGCGCTCGATGGATTGGGGCACCTTTACTTCTATCAACCTTTTTTTTTAACGCGAGCGTATCTTCTCTAATTGCCCAACCAGCAGGACAGGGCTGGGGTATGTGGGAGTCCACGGGTGCGAAGAGATGGTAAAATATCCTTGGACATCCTTGGACATTTCACACAACGCCATCTCGTCCCAAGTTAAGCAACTTAATGCTTGTGTTATGGTAACGAGATAGATGATAAACTACTTATTACTACTTAAACTACTTTTTTTGTAAATACATACATATTATAGATAGAAATGACACCCAGACTCCGAGCCAGTGCCTCTGGTTTAGACAAAGACACTTGCCCGACCCGGGAATCGAACCCGGGACCCGTTGATCCAAAGGCGGCACATCTAACCACTAGACCAACGAGGCAGTCGAGTGCACCCGAGTTATTATTACCCACTTGAACCTACCACGCAAAGTCAGTTGGCGATATTAGAATACATGGTGTCACCCCAACCCCCCCTGCCCATTCCATAACTGGAGGAGGCCCGACTCCGCAGTGGGTCAATTATGGGCCGAGTAGTAGTAGTAAAGCCCATAGTCCGTACTCTTGCCATATGCCGCGCGGGAAACTTCTATACAATCTCGGGCCTTTTTTTTTTTTTTTGTTCGCCCGGGGTCAAATCCTTTATGGAGTATCCCCATCGGCCACGGGGATGGCCCAGGGGGGGCGTGGGGGCCTACCCACTAAACATCCCCGGAGTGCTCCCACTCGCGTCCTGTTGCGGCATTGTGGGATCTGGTGCAGAACCACGCCACATTCTCGGGCCTCCTCCAACCACATGGAGGGTAATAAAAGGGATAATCGTTTAGCCTACTGTGCCACGCTGGTAAAACTTGATGGCTCAGGGTTGTATCAAGTTGGCCTTCTCTGACGGCTAGTTGATCTACCTATTGCGTTCCTTATGTCGGCTGAGGACCACCCTGAGGATGGTATCAGTTGGCGACATTTTGTATTCCGAATCCGTCACCACACGAAATATGTTTTTTTTTTATCAGTGACTTGCATGGCTTTGAGCCTAGGTTTGCGTGGTGGAAAATGGCACTGCCGGGCACCGGCTCTCTCTCTCTCTCTCACACACACACACACACACTAAGCTGCTTGGCGCCGGACTTAGATGCCAGGATGGTAGCTAGCCGGGCGGACCATTACATCCTAACACCATTACTAGTACTAGTTACTATAAAGATAACAAAATAGGTTACGCCATCGATTCCGCGCGTCCACGTAGTTCTCCAACAAATCAGGTCGGATCCGCTCCAGTTACAATGATTACAAATGAAACGGTCCGGGGCCGGCATCGAACCCGCAATTAACCGGCTGCGGCGAGCGACGCGCCCGGGTGAATAATGACCCGGGTGCACCGAACCGTTATTTTCGATCAGGGTAATGAATGATTCTTTAACCGGCTGAACCAGTTGGTTTCTTGTATGGTATCTTGATGTGTGTCTGCTACTTACGCGTATCTGTGATTTAGAATTCATAGCGTCACCACCTCATTTCATCCTGAGGGTGTCGTGAGAGCCGACAAACGTAAATGACAAGGTCGAAAACCTAGCTGCAAGAGAAGACAATCTTAATACGAACCCTGTGCCAAACCGTCTGGCCAGCGTGGCATAGTAGGCTAAAGACCCTCCTTGTAATGGGAGGAGGCCCTACTACTTAGCAGTGGGCCATATGAGAGTAATAGTGTACTATATCTTACTTACCTAATAAATATAAATTAATTTTATAACAAAAAAAATGTTGAAAGGCTTATCGTAGACTTAAATACTATTTAGAAGATAAGGAACGCGTCATTCTCGTAAAGTAAGTGTAATATTCTGAATTCTGAACATTGAGAGTAACACTGATGTTGACTGCCTCATTGGTCCAGGGGTTAGTAGTGCCGCTTTTGGATCAACGGGTCCCGGGTTCGATTCCGGGGTCGGCATAACGATTCCGGTTTAAAAAAAAGGACACGCGGGCCATGCCACGCGCATTAGCTAGTCTTCAGAGGGCAGCAGTTAGAATTAATGAAATCTTAACCACTGCCGCATCAAGCGTAATGTCTTCAATAACAAGATAGCATTACTCCATTAAAATGCAATTCTCACGGAGCACTAGAGAAACGCCTAAGTAATCAACGTAATCAGCGACGCTTCATTCCTTTCCTGTTCCATCCGAGCCCTTATCTCCGTAGTAATAAGATTCAAGATTCCATAAATTGACTGCTGAAAATTGGCGACTTCATATTCAAAACTTAATTGTGCGATCCCATTATACTTTATGACTTTGTTATTATGGTTGAAATTGGCTTGTTTGAGAGCTGAATTGTGTTAGCAAACTTTGTAATGAAAGTCGGGAAGAGGCGCAGCGAAAGTTTTCGCTCCGTCGGAAAAACCGTGTGTTTGACGCTTGGTACAAGTTAAAAGGGACAGACAAGTTATAATTTATTGTATCATTTGAATAGTCCGTGTGTTGTCGGATTATATATGAATACGTAGTGTCAACACTCCATTCCACCTTGAGGGGGTCGTAAGAGCCGATAAAAGGAAATGCCAAGGCCGTAAACCTTGCAAGAGAAATAAAACTCGATAAAAGTCATTTAATGTCAGAGTAGTATTCTGTAAGATGCGTGTAAGAAGATGCTGAATGCTTGCTGGATGGTCAGGGAATCTTCGAGCATAGCCCTTTGAGTAACTTTGAGCCTTATATGGAGCCCATAGTGAGTGACGACGTCTCTAAACTTTAAGTCAACACGGACCATTGGTGGTTTAAAAAAAAATGCGATTGTAATCGCTTCAGCATTCATATTGGGCCACCGCCTATTATCTAACGCGGTGTCTTGTCGCGTGTGAATCGCGATATTTTTTGTGGCATATTACGCGATGCCGAAGTGCAATAGACGTTACAAGACACGCCATAGGGAAACTCGTCCATAATACGTGACACCCCGAAAGTAATGGCCCAAGAGCTGATGACACATATTAGGAAGGTCATCTAGGCAAGCCCAGATACCAGATGGCACAGGGCTTCGTAGCAAGTTGCCCTACACTACCCCGTAGTCTCCCCGGACGCGGGATGTGCGGTCAGGCATTTTTTCCCGGCAAACCAAAAAACAAATAAAAGAAGGGTTTCGTAGCAAGTAACAGTGGAATGCGTTTACGCGAACCTCTGGCGCCCCAAAACGTGTCGTGTGAGGGTATACCGCTAGGGTTTTAGTGAGTAGACGAGCAGCTTCCGGGGTCCCACATAATCACGGACCTCTCCCCCGAGGGGTGGCGGTATAATACACAGACCATTTCCCCAGCGTCACCAAAAATAAAAAGGTTTCTGTGGGAAGACCCTCTGCTAGATGGAGCGACGATCCGTGAAAGGTTGCTGCTGCTAGATTTCGATAAGCTAAAGACAATGGGGGGGGGGGTTATGTCTAGCAGTGGACTAGAGTGCTGATGGTGATGATTTCAAAATTATAATATTGGTAGAATATCCTAAATTAATAGATTATTCATCATTTAGGCCAAAAGACGTCCACTGCTAGACATAGGCCTCCCCCAAAGATTTCCACAAAGGCCGGTCCTGGGCCACCCGCATCCATCGTTTTCCGGCGACCTTAACCAGGTCATCGGTCCACCGTGTGGGAGGCCTACCAGCACTGCGCTTTCCGGAACGCGGTCGCCACTCGAGGACTTTTCTGCCCCATCGGGCGTCGGTCCTGCGCGCTATGTGCCCTGCCCACTGCCACTTAAGTTTGGCAATCTTGTGGGCTATGTCGGTGACCCTGGTTTGCCTGCGTATCTCCTCATTTCTGAGTCGATCTCGCAGGGAAACTCCGAGCATAGCCCTCTCCATTGCCCTTTGGGTGACATTGAGCCTTCTGATGGAGCCCATAGTGAGCGACCACGTCTCAGTTCCATATGTCATCACTGGCAACACACATTGGTTGAAGACTTTTGTCTTCAGACATTGTGGTATTGTGGACGAGAAGATCTTTCGCAGCTTCCCGAACGCTGCCCAGCCGAGTTGGATCCGACGATTGACCTCTTTCTCGAAGTTGGACTTACCTAATTGGACAGTGTGTCCCAGGTAAATGTAATGGTCAACAACTTCGGGGGTAGAACCTCAATACATTATTAAAATATACAATCGTTAACCTCTGTTATGGAAAAAAGAGACCCTGTAATAGCGTTTAAACATTTGCACATAAATTTTAACCCAACCTGTAAATCCCCTGAAAGGCTCTGTCTGATCCACGGAACCCGTTTACCTTCCGAGATCACAAGCAAACAACCTTTCATAAACATAAAAAAGGGAAATTAATAACTCCACGCACCCAGTTAGCGAGGGGGAGAAAATCTATTTCCCCTTGTCAAAGGGGAAGGCTCCCTCAATCATTATCTTAGAAAGTTACCATTCCGTAGGGTGACCATGATCTCGAATCAACACGTGCATCCAAAAAAGGGGTATTATTTATCTGTAAGATATTTTTATGATTGCAATTTCTAAACGAATGAACTCATTACGTAACGTAACCTCTGCTGTAGGTTAACCTGTGTCGCGGGGGCAGTTTACGAACATGAAATTCACGAACACAAATGACACCCAGACTCTGAACAAGTGGTTTACAACAAGACACTTGCCCGGCCCCGGAATCGAACCCGGGACCCCGTGATTTAAAGGCGGCACATCCAACCCCTAGGCCAACGAGGCAGTCATCACATTTTATATTTAAAAGCAGGTTTTCTAATGGCGATTAATAGATATTTTTGTCAAAATCGGTTCAGCCGTTTCATGGTTCTATTCTACTTGAGTCGGGGGTTCTATTAATGTTTTCATTGTATGTTTCAAAATACATAACTTAATAAAGGCCAGGAACAACAAGGCGAATACCTTGATCAGCAGAAAATATCACGGACACGGAATATAATTTAAATATCAAGACCAAACAGCTATTACCAAACATAAGCTAAGGAAGCACCTACTGAGAGTAGGTTAAATGAAACACCAATGTTCCAGGTGCCAAGGCGCTGGGTACGAAGACGAAAGGAAAAAAAAGAAGAGCAAATAATTACCATTCATTGCTAAAAAGAACACGGACTACAAGTCTGTGGTGTTGTAACAAAATAATTATAAAAATAAAAATATTATACTGTACTGATGATAAAACATACTAATGAATTCCAAAATAAATCAATATACGCAGCTTGACGCTTATCCTTTGCTGAATATTGAAGAGTTGGTGTCAAATTAGCCAAAAATATTACATAGTGCACTAGCCAATTCCATTCTGAGTGTAACGCAGGAGCCGACTAAAGGAAAAAGCAAGCCTCCCACTCCACCTGGTCAGTATGGCACAGTTTTCCCCCACTATTGCAGGAGCCCAGAAGCGGTAGTGGATATTTTAAAGACTGAGAAGACTGTTCCAATATCTCTCCAACTCATAGAATTTGGACCACCTACAAAACCTTCAGGTACGTAATGGCTGCAAAGAAAAAAGTTCTTACTGAACCCGCTTCTAAATGTAGTCGGGTAATATCTTTGAATCGAATCAAAGAACTTGATTACTTGATTTTAATATTAGCCACGTGATGACGAACTTGGAAAACACAATGTCACCAACCCACACTATACCGAGCGGGTCGTAAGAGGCGACTACAGGAACGCAAAAGACAGATTATCTAAACCCAAGAGATGGAAAATTTTACACGAATCCTTTTGTCGACCCGTCTGGCCAGCGTGGCACAGTAGACTAATTACCCTCTATGTAGTTGGAGGAGGCCCGACTCAGCAGTGGGTCATTTATGGACAGAGAAGTAGTACTAGTAGTAAAGCCATTGTAATTAGCATTCGTTACAGACTCTCTTGCCGGCTCTTCTGTGTAGAACAGCCTCCCGAACCGGTGGTACATTCACAGTACATTTTCGCGATACACTTACTATTTACCATTGTAAATGTATATAAATAGTATATATAATATAAATAGATTTTTAATTTTGATTTTATTTTTAGGATCCTGGGGGCCTAAGGCCGTCTAAAACATAGAACTAAATGTTTTGAGTAGCTCCATGCCCTAACTTCGGATAGTTATAGGATTTCTTTTACAACCAGTATATTCCTAGAACCAGAAAAATACACTGGGAAAAGGTACAAATAAAAACTACACAATATTGTCTGCAACAGACAGACGGTATCGCGGGACCGATGCTATGAATATAAATAACTTACTTAATAAAACAACTTTTATCGCGCGACTTCTGCTAGTGCATTTCAATTTGCGTGTGGTGACGGATTCAGAGTAGGCGCTCACCATCCATGGGTTGGCATTAGGGTTTTTTTTTCAGTGACTTGAATGCCTTTGACTTGCTTGTGTGATGGAAAGCAACGCCAGGGTCTAAGATGGAGCAGGCAATTCAAGGAACCGGCTCTCACATACACACGACGAAACACAGTAAAACTGCTTGGCGCCGGACTTAGATGTGAGGGCAGCTAGCCGGGCGGACCATTCGATCCTACCACAGTGGAATGGGTTTACGCTAACCTGCGGCACCCAAAGCGTGTCGTGTGAGGGTATACCGCGGGGGTTTTAGTGGGTAGATGACTAGTTTCCGGAGTCTCACATAATTGCCGGCCCCACCCCTGAAGGGCGGCGGTATGCATAAAGCATTTACCCAGCATCAACAAAAAAAGGAGTATTATAGGCACTATCTATCTATCTATCAGCCACAGAAGTCCACTGCTGAACATAGGCCTCCCCCATAGATTTCCACAATGCATCGTGCATCGTGCAGACCGCATCCACCGAATCCCAGCGACCTTCACAAGGTCGTCCGTCCACCTAGTCGGGGGTCTTCCCACGCTTCTCTTTCCTGTACGTGGACGCCACTCCAAGACTTTTATGCCCCAGCGGCCATCCGTTCTTCGGGCCACGTGGCCTGCCCATTGCCACTTCAACTGTGCAATCCTTTTAGCTATGTCAGTCACTTTGGTTCTTCTACGGATTTCCTCATTTCTGATTCTATCGCGTAGAGTAACTCCGAGCATAGCTCTTTCCATCGCACGTTGAGTGACTCTCAGCCGCCTAATAAGCCCCATTGTGAACGCCCACGTCTCGGATCCGTATGTCATCGCTGGCAACACGCACTGTTCGAAGACTTTTGTCTTCAGACAGTCTTCATTCCCCCCATGGAATTATAGGCACAGGACGAGGGAAAAAAAGCCTACCCGTTAGTACGGGATACGATGGAATGCGGATTACGCAACGTCCGGCTCTGCTCAATATCTAATGGGTGTCCATAATTGTGGATTTAGAATACATAGTGTCACCATCCCATTCAGTCCTGAGTGTATCGTAAGAGCCAGCAAAAGAAAACGACGGCTGATAACCAAGCCGCAAGAAAAGTAAAACTTGATACGCAACCCTGTGCGAACCCGTGTGGCCAACGTCGCACAGTAGGCTTATTACCCTCCCTGTGATGGGAGGAGGCCCGACCCAGCAGCGGGTCATTTATGGGCTGAGTAGCAGTAGTATAAAGGACTTGATTTAATATTTAATTATCCAAAACAATACAAACATGGCTGATAACGACACCTCCTTAACACATTAGACACACATATCGAATTGTTTAACAAGAATACACATTAAATGCAAAATAGGCGCAAGAGAGTGACAGGTGGAAGCTAGGCCGTGTTCACATTGACAAGCGGAGCGGGATTGAGCAACCAAATCTCCAAGTACTACAGGTTTTTCACACACAACAATACTCGATTCGCAATGTCGCGATAATTTTTTTTACATTTACATTAATAGAATAGAATAGAAAAGTTTTATTTGTAACAAATACACTCATGAGTCATGCATGACATACAGTTACAAAAACAGTAAAAAACGAAGGAGAGAAAAATTACAATCTAGCAATTACATGTACATAAGTGTATGTGTCACAAATCGGCCCCAACTCAGCATAATGTTAGCCATACAGCCAACGCTGGTCTTCCGTTGGAACCGTTTGGTGACATCACGCGCCGGTAACTAGAGCACAAGTATTTAGTTAGTAAACCAGCAAACAATAGAAATAAAGATAAAGTAAAAATAACACTAACAAAGCAAAAATAAAACAATAAATTTAGGCAACATATATGGTGTTAACAATGACATTACATTACACAATACCGCAGTGTCTGAAGTCAAAAGACTTCAACCAATGTGTGTTGCCAGTGATGACATATGGAACAGAGACGTGGTCGCTCATTATGGGCTCGATGGAACCCATAGCCTTCTGAGGAGAAGGCTCAAAGTCACCCAAAGGGCAATGGAGAGGGCTATGCTCCGAGTTTCCGTGCGAGATCGAATCAGAAATGATTAGGATGATGATGATCACTTGCCCGACCCCGGAACCCGTTGATCCAAAGGCGGCAGATCCAACCCCTACACCAGAGAGCAGTAGGCTAATTTCCCTCCATAAATCTTTTTTTTTATTTTTTTATTGCGCTTAGAGGCAAACGAGCTAGCGGCCCACCTGATGGTAAGTGTAAACCGCCGCCCATGGACTTTGGCAGTGCCAGGGGCACAGCCAGGCCGTTGCATACCGTGAAGTTAGTGTTCTTTTAAAACCTCGTTTAAAGCAGGACATGTCGTAGCGCTCGGGAAACACCGCCGCAGGTAATTTATTCCAGAGTCTGCACGTGCGTGGTAAGAATAGACTGAAACGACGACGACGACGTGCCAAGCTGGCAAAGCGGGTTTCCTTTTCTTGCCGCTAGGTGATCAGCCTCTTGCGTTCCTGTAGACACCCTCAGGATAGTGTGAGTTGGTGACATTGTGTACTAGACAGACACTTAGCCATGAGCCTTTCGTTGGAACCCTTGGATTCGCGGCCGTTGAAAACGAGCCGGGCTATTTGGGACTCCGGGGGGCGTAGTCCGCAGTCTCAACCAACGGCGTACGTCGACTGCGCTCTCCAGCGCCAAAGATTGCAACTCCCAATGACGACGAATTCATAAATAGTTTATGGAGGAGCGTTCGTATAGTGACGGATTTAGAATACATGGTATCACCTCCCCATTCCACACTGTGGGTGTCGCAAGAGCCGTTAAAATGAAACGACAAGGCCGAAAACCTTGCCGCAAGAAAAGGAAAACTGGAAACGATACCCTGTGCCAAACGGTCTGGCCAGCGTGGCACAGTAGGCTAATTGTTATTTTTAAACTTTCGCGATTTGAACACATAATTAAAAACTTATCGGGACTTATTATATACTATATTATATTTTTTGCTCGACGTTTCGACCATGTTACAATGGCCGTGGTCGCGAGCTGACTGCAGACCGCAAGTTTTTTCGGTGGGAAGTGAGGGTACTTTGGTCTCCTACCCTACCCTCACTTGGTTTTGCACACACGTAGGGTTGTCACTAAGGCACACCACACTGACTGTATCGGTTGAAAACTTAGTACCTATACCGCGAACTATACATTTGCTTATAACGGGGTTCCACGATGCCGCCAACTTGAATCCATCTTCTCGGTTGAAATTACGATGTTTTCTGATTTCCACCGCTTCACGAACCGTTCTCGCATAGTAATGCCGTTCAGTGGAGAGGACTTTCGGATCGTGGAGCTCGATCCAGTGATCAGACCCTCAAGCAAATGCTCAGCAATAGCAGACTTCTGTATCTGGTGATTTTTGACAGCTGCGATGTGTTCTTTTATCCTTTCCGCAAGTAGGCTAATTACCCTCTCTGCGATGGGAGGAGGCCCGACTCAGCAACGGGACATTCATGGGCTGAGAAGTAGCAGTAGTTATAGAGGAGCGGAAAGCTATCACAGTCACAATCGCATGAGCCTAATCGGGCAGAGCTCACGCGACCGTGTCACCCCGTGTCAGGCAGTCATGCGATTGTGATCATTGCCGTCATATATTTAGAGTTGACGATCGTTAATTTTACAAGTCATTTTGCATCCGTTTTGACAACGTCTTCAGCGTTAGACATACTTAAAATAAATATAAATACCTTTGGACATTTCACACAACGCCATCTCGTCCCAAGCTAAGCAACTTAATGCTTGTGTTAAGGTGACGAGATGGATGATAAACTACTTATATACATATTTTTTTTGTAAATACATACATAATATAGATAGAAAACACCCAGACCCGGAACAAATACTTGTAGGTCGTACAAATATTTCTTCCGTGCGGCGATCGAACCCGCGACATGCTGCGCAGCAGTCGATCGCTCAACCACTGCGCCAACCGCCAACTTGGATAAGCAAACGTCAATACTCTTTCATTGACAAATGGCAATACACGTAACACTAACCGTGTGGTGACGGATTTAGAATACATAGTGTCACCACCCCAATTATTCCTGAGGGTGTCGTAAGAGCCGACAAAGGGAAACGATAAGGCCGAAAACCCAGCCAGAGAAGGAAAACTTGATACGAAACCCTACGTCAACCCGTCTGGCCAGCGTGGCACAGTTGGGTAATTATCCTTGATGTCACTGGAGGGGGCCGACTCATGAGTGGGTCATATGCGGACTGAATATTAGTAGATGTGTATAAAGAGTCGCGATAAAGCTATAACTATTCTCATTGACACTTCTGACTCACATTCAAGTCGTCTTGTATAAAGACCAAAGCATTTTTAACTATTGACAAAAAAGAAGGGTACTTACTATACATTTAGCGTGTATGTCTGTAGCACCATCGATGCTCTTCTCTAGAGGGTTCGCAAATTCTTGCAATAAAATAAAATTCTAGTACTCCATTGTCATCGTATAAATTATTTGTTGATTCCCTATTCTGTGAATTTGAAGCGTATGGTGCGCTCGAAAGGGCGCACGTTGTTGTTCCTAATCTTCCTCGTGTATCACAGGATTATCTCGTTGACGAAGACTTTTGGCTGGTGGGTCAAATCAGCCAAAGGTTTGGCGGCGCGGCGACTGTTATGTATTTAGTTTGGTTTTATATTTTTTTTATAATATCATCATCATCATAATTTCAGCCAAAAGACGTCCACTGCTGGACATAGGCCTCCCTCAAGGATTTCCACGAAGGCCGGTCCTGGGCCGCCCGCATCCATCGTTTTCCGGCGACCTTAACCAGGCCATCGGTCCACCGTGTGGGAGGCCTACCAGCACTGCGCTTTCCGGAACGCGGTCGCCACTCGAGGACTTTTCTGCCCCATCGGGCGTCGGTCCTGCGCGCTATGTGCCCTGCCCCCTGCCACTTAAGTTTGGCAATCCCGTGGGCTATGTCGGTGACCCTGGTTTGGGCCTGTGGGCTATGTTGGTCCTAATATATTATTAAACAAATGTCCCAACCTCTGCTGCGTGTTGTACCTTCACCGTTTTCTAATCGTTTAGGGTCTCTCTTACAACACGCTCAAGTTGAAACGGGGTAGTGATACTGTCATCTGCATCCGTAATTTAACAATCGTTCCGAACAAAACACAAGCACCGCTTCTCCGAGGCGTTTGTCCTCAAACGGCAGTCGTATCTGGATTTTGTTTGTAAACCAATAAATGTCGCCGCGGAGCGTTGAACAAGCCTTTGATATAACGCCAGTCATTCGGGAATAAAAGGAATCGCGCCAATTGTGGGCGGGCGTTCCTCAATTATGTTTATTAGGGTTGCGCCACCAGTCAATCCATTTTACTTCATACCGGACTGGTTCAGAAAACTAACCCCTAGACCAACAAGACATGTTTACAACTTAGTGATAATTAAAAAAATCATTGTCAAGTGTCAACTTGATCATTGTTTTTTTTATTTTTGTATTTTATATTATTTACTTTTTATTTATATTTTGATCGGCCAACTACTGCCTCAGGAACAACTAGTAAAAGATGACTGACCCAATGAGAATAACATGTCTATGGAATCAAAACTATTAAAAAATCTTAAAGCATTTTTAAGTTATGTGATAGCTAACAATTAAAAAATCCTGCACTCAAATTGAGACACTCCTCCATTTTAGAGTGGGTTGAAAATACATTTCGGTGGGTGACAATAAATCGTAATTGACCTGCAGCGATTAACTAGTACAAACACAATAAATAACTCGCCTGCTGGATTTAACTGTCCCCGCGTGAGATTAGGCATTTTAGCGATGGCTCCAAGGGACAACCCCTAGCCTAGCCTCAGGGAACGCGGGGTCCCTATATTATAGATACAAGCGTCATCTAATATTGTGTTATTGTACCCTATTCAAGATAGCGTGATCGATTTGACAGATGTCAATTTTAGTGATCGACAAAAAGGTCCGAACTACGTCGCGGTAATGGGGACCAGTAGTGCCGTGGTAGCACTTCTGCGTGCAGCGTACTTCGGAATCATACCTTTACTTGGCTTTAGCGCATTGAAATTTAACACTTTTACAACAATTATTTTTTTGTTTACTTTCATGGTCTGAATCACCTAAGTATTTAAATTTGGCGGAAGGTCAAAAAATAACCTTGTAATATTAAATAGGAAGTTATTATGAATATTGACGCACCATCGCTTATCTACCCAATGTTTTATATGTCTAGTGCAATAAAGAATTTCACACATAATATACCCACGCCAAATTGTCACTGTTACAAGTTACGTTATTTTTTGGACTACTAGATATTTTCTGTTTCCCATCACTAGCCCGTCTGTCAAATCGATCATGCTATCTTGAACAGGGTATGGTGTCCCCGATTCGCCGAAAACAATCCCAGTCATATAGTGCAACTAGTCGATCGTGGTCCGTGCGATGATGGACTTAGAACAATGTTACCAACCCATACCACCCTTAGAGTGCCGCAAGTCTTAGTACTTTTTATATTTTAACTAGCTTTTGTGCGCGGCTTCGCCCGCGTGGGCTTCGAACCCGTGCATATTTTTTATGAAACTAAAATCGGTTATTGTGACTAAACTATGATAGTTAGATATGTGCTCTCGCGGACTTTTTTGTAGATCTTTATAAGACCTATAAACCCGTAGTACATCATTTTGTTCTATTGTCAATAGTTTTTGCAGCGCACGCATAAATAGGTTTTAGATTTTACACCTTGGTTTACAAAATCGCAATTTTCATACGGATCCCTAATTTTTTTGAAAATAAAATATAGCCTATAACCTTCCTCGATAAATGGACTATCTAACACTGAAAGATTTTTTGAAATCGGACCAGTAGTTCCCGAGATTAGCGCGTTCAAACAAACAAACAAACAAACAAACACACAAACAAACAAACTCTGCAGCTTTATATATTAGTATAGATACAAATTGCACTGAAATTGTTAAATAATAAAGAAAAAAACCTACACAATAGTGCGCTTGAGACTCGCTCACAAATAATAAATAAATAAATAAATAATAAATAAATATCCTTGGACATTTCACACAACGCCATCTCGTCCCAAGCTAAGCAACTTAATGCTTGTGTTATGGTAACGAGATGGATGATAAACTACATATATACATTGTTTTTTGTAAATACATACATATTATAAATAGAAATGACACCCAGACTCCGAGCCAGTGCCTCTGGTTTAGACAAAGACACTTGCCCGACCCCGGAATCGAACCCGAGACCCGTTGATCCAAAGGCGGCACATCTAACCACTAGACCAACGAGGCAGTCAATATAACATATAACATCATATATATGATGTTATTATTGTTATATATAACAATATATTATTGTTATATATAACAATAATAACATCATCTCTTTACTTTCTTTAATCTAACCCTTCCCAGTACGGGCTCCATCGGGCGGGTGGTACAGTTAACTTTAAAGTTTGCTAAAAACCGTTACAATCAGCGACACTGACTCTTTTATAAGCCTAATACTAATTCTAAGTCCATAAATGACCATCCGTTGAGTCCCGTTGAGTCGAGCCTCCAGCCTACTGTGCCTCGCTGGCCAATCGTTCGTATCAAGTTTTTCTTCTCTTCTGGTTAGGTTTTCGGCCTATCATATCACTTTGTCGGCTCTCACAACACCCTCAGGGTGAAATCTAGTGGCGACACTACATATTCTCCATACGTCACTAAACGGAAGCCTAATACAGTAATACTTACATGAGTGACCGGCCGATCATTCAGCCGTTGAATGCCATGACGTGGCCCTTTTGTACCGCACACGTATTTACCGTACCGTATGATTGTCGTCTCGAGTGGGGACTAAGAAGCATTGACGAGGATTATTTGAGCGTGCGTCTGTCGGACCCTACTTGCGAGCTTTATCGAACATTTTCGAGGCGAGTGGCGTGTTACAACTTCGATGGACACTTTCAATGATTGAGACAGCTTTATAGCATTTTTTACAGCAAGAATTTCGGAATTTTTGTTCTTGGTTGCCTAGGCTTGCGTGATGGAAAGCAACGCCAGGGTCTAAGATGGAGCAGGCAATTCAAGGAACCGGCTCTCACATACACACGACGAAACAAAGTAAAACTGATTGGCGCCGGACTTAGATGTGAGGGTAGCTAGCCGGGCGGACCATTAGATCCTACCACCAAGCGTGCTGGGTTTTGTTGAGTCTTACAACACGCGTCTTTTCCCAGCGTGCGGTGGGGAAGAGTAATATTCTGACCCCTCTTCACACGGGTTGTATTTACTAACACTATTTAATACCCGACTTTAATTAGTAGGTACAAAACCATAGCTAAGGCCACTAGCTGTATAAAAACTTTTTTTAAAATTTATAAGCGCGCATTGCAATCCTTCCAGTAAACGGAACGCGAACTAAAAGCAATTGAACACGTCACATCAAATTTAATTACGTCACGGTCGGAGTGCACTGTCGTTTAGAAAAAAAAAAAATTTTTTTTTAATATTCTGTTATATTTTAAAGGAAAATAATATTAATCCAACATGAAATTTCAAATACAATATTGTAAAATAATTTTGTAAATGCATGGCTTTTTTAATTACATTTATTTATTTTAGACTGAGCACTGCTAGATCCCTAGGGAAGTAAGAAAGAACATACGGAACGTAATGTGATATGCGATACAATGCTCATGTGTTTAGGGACTAACAAACCCACTTAATGAATAGACCACTAACCGCGGACGATGTGACATCCAGAGGCAATGTTGGAACTTACCTGCAACAAAAATACAAGAAATATAAATAATTGGGTTAGTTTTATTTTTTTTGTATCACAAGGGTCGCGCTCGAGCATGCCCATGGTAAGCGGTGACCGCCGCCTGAAGCTGGCAGCTGAAGGAGCCACGTGAAACGTATTTACTTTTTTTTATAAAAACACAACATTTCTGCACTAGGTTTAACCTGTATAGTCAGGCAGTAACAAACATAATTCCAGAAATGACAACCGGACTCAACGCACGTGCTTCTGGTTTGCACAGAGACACTTGCCCGGCCCCGGAGTCGAACCGGAGACCCCTGATCAATAGGCGGCACATCAAACCCCCAGACCAAAATGACAGTTTCTGTTCTGGCGAATTTATTCACCCACAAGAACACAACGACACACGAGGGTTGACACAAGAGCGTCTAAGCAAACAAATAATCTCTGCGTCATAATATACCGGTACAAATCGTTTATAGTTTCCCTCCATTTAGTTGGAGGAGACACGACTCTGCAGTTGGTCTTTTATTCTGAATATCGACTTGCTGAATGTCACGCAGTTCTCCAATTAATTTGCATATAGATAGATACGACGAGAGAATAAGGGTTCGCATTTACAAAACACTGCCATCTTGGCGTCCCGTGAGAGCATATTTCTCTTTGTCACACATCAGCGCAAACAAAACAACTTGAGAAGTGTATTCTATCAATTTGTAGCTTTTTTCTATTACAGTAGTTTGCCCGTGTGGTGACGGATTTAGAATACATAGTGTCACCACCCGATTCCATCGTAAGGGCCTCGTAAGAGCCGACAAAGGGAAATGACAAGGCCGATAAACTGCAAGAGAAGGAAAGCTTGAAACACTGGGACAGGGGCGTAGCGTGCCTTGGTGGGGCCCCGTATAAAACTTTATTTGTGGGTCCCTAAGGGTAAAGATTTCTTACAAGGAAAAAAATGTGTAAAAAAACCGATGTAGGGTGTTGCCAACTTTCAAACGCACGCTCTACGTGAGAAAAAAAGAAAATACTTAATTTTACTTTTGTCATTTCTGAAATAATAAAAAAATTGAAAAGTTTTTATTAAGTTTTGCTTCCGCACGTCGGGGGCCCCGTATAATTGATACAGCAGATACGGCGGTAGCTACGCCCCTGCACTGGGACAACCCGTCTGGCCAGCGAGGCTTAGTAGACCACCTACGACTACTACACAGCCCAAAGATGACCCACTGCGAGCATACTCCAATCGCATGGAGGGTAATAGGCCTACTGCCACGCCGGCCAGACGGGTTTCGTATCGTACTACCACCTTACGACCCTTGTGGTCGTAAGGTGATAATGGTAATTTTAAATATGACGATTTATAAGAGTTTTGTGATAAAACCTACGTAAATAAAGTTCCTTAAGGTGGATGCTCCAGGGTAGCCCGCGAAATTCAAATTTTCTTACGTTTTTTGCAATTTGCAGGGCAGTGCTAGGTTGTATGATGATGAACATTTGATTAGCGGCTGTAAGACGTATGTAGTTACACAGTTATAATCATCAAACTCGTCAATACAACGCTCCAAGTTCATAAAGGTGCAAGAATGACTTTGACGTTGAAAAAGTTTTTCTTGCGCCTATAAGAGCTTGGAGGGTTGTATTGATGATTTTGATGATTAAAATTCTATAACTACATACGTCTTACAGCCGCGAATAACATTTTAATCAACATACAACCTAGCACTGACCTGCAAATTGCAAAAAACGTAAGAAAATTTGAATTCCGCGGGCTACCCTGGAGCTTCCACCTTAAGTTTGAGTTGTGTCATCGGCGTTGTCATTACCTTGTGTCGGCTCTTACGACATCCTTAGGATGGAATGGGGTGGTGACACTATGTATTCTAATTCGTCACCACAAGGATCAAACTTTACCTTAGCGCTTCCAAAAAAACCTCTCATTTTTTCGCCCCATTACAAAAGGGGAGAGATTTCCATCTAAACGGACTTCCGCCTTGGCACCTTCGCATTTTTACGTCGTCGCCCAATCTTGTCGTGTTAATTGTGCGCGGAGATTTTGCGATAACTCTAAATGGAAAGGATTAGACGTATTATTTTCGGGTGCATAATTAAGCCGAACTTCCACCGCCAACTAAAATAAGTTAGTTTACATAGTTGAGCCTGTTTTTAATACGCTTTTATTAGCTTCGCTTGTATGTATGTATGTAACGTAATATTTGAACATGATTTTGACCCAGCGAAAAACAATCCGACACGGAATTTGCCATACTTATTATGGACCTTTATTATTACTGTATATTCTTTATTCATTTTTTTATATAATATTTATAAAAAATAGAAAAACATTTTTTTTTAAATATTATATAAAAATCATAGCAGCCCTAGGGGCGGAAAACTTTTTCAAGCCGCCTAGTGGTTAGTGTTGCAAGGAGAGGAACCGCCTAACAATGCGCGCCGTCTCAAGTAAAACTGCCTTTTGCATCAGACGCTTCACCCAACCGGATATCGAGAGTTGATTGAGATGTCCATCAAAACTTTTCAAACTCAAACTCAAACTCAAAAGGAACTTTATTTACGTAGGTTTCATCACAAAACTCTTATAAATCGTCATATTTATAAACACCATTATCATCTTACGGCCCCTGTCCCACACCAGGTGGCAGTCTCCACACACACCTCTCAGTCGTCATACCTACATTCACACCTTTCACACACAACTCTGCACTCCTACAATCCCTCCATCTCCCCTGATTTCGATATCAAACCATGCACTGAGGACCTTTATTATTATTATAATAACGGTGATCAAGGTGGAACACCGGTCTTCGATGCAATAGCTAATAGAGATGTAAATATCATAAAGCTATTGCTATATTTTTAGTGATTATTTAGCAATAGCTTTATGATATTTCAACTAAAAATAAATAATAGATTAAAAAAAAACTAAAAAAATACGCTTTTATAGAAAATCTAATTAATAATTAGAAAATAAATTTTAATAAATTTGAATTAAAAATTGTGTCAGAAAAAATGATTTTATTGTAAAAAAAAGCTTGGGGTGCTTTCTACGGCCACCTTCTACCCGCACCTTAGAGCCGTTGGTGGTTCAGGGGACCCGCCCGCGGCTAAAGCCTCAATGTCTATGGGCGTCCCATTTGCCCTGGACGTTCTCCGATAGACGCTTGCCGTGTAGCGGCTACCACGACGGGACATCGCAGTGGAATGCGTTTACGCGAACCTGTGGGCGTGTCGTGTGAATACCGCAGGGGTTTCAGTGGGTAGACAAGTAGTTTCCGAAGTCCTACATAATCGTGGACCCCCGAAGGACACCGGTATGCATCATGCATTTGCCCACGCAAAAAAAACGGCATTAAAAGGTGGGCCTCGCTGTTCTACCGCTGGGAGGCGTGCGACCTTCCACCCGGGTTTAAAATTTTATTTCTCTAGAAAGACCAAGCCTAACCATATCATTATACGTTGGGCCAAGCTCTAAGAAAAATGGGGGTTGGTTGTGACGGCACAGGCAAACGTTGGATCAAACGTTCATTTGCATTAATAGCCGTGGGCGTAGCGTCTTGAGGCTTGCTTTGATTCTGCGGTAAGCGTTTCGGGTGCGGTTGCACTGAAAGCGTGACGAACCGCCCATATTGTTAACTAGGTCATATTCTGACGTTTCAAAGTGCATATAAGAGCTGAATAGTTAATATAATGAGTGTTAAAGTACAGCGGCTTTGGAATGAACATGTTTGCATTGAAGCACTTTTTTGAACTCTAAATTGATATGTCATATTATAAGAGGAAGGTGGCCACACGGTCGAGAAGGATGCAACATTGTCTCTGGGTAGCATATGTATGCGAAAATCAGCACGGGATTCAAGCCCATGCGCATTAGCCAGTCCATACTAATCACTACATAGTATAGAACAAAGTCGGTGTCGTCTGTCCGTCCCTATGTATGCTTAAATCTTTAAAACTGCGCAACGGATTTTGAAGCGGCTTTCTTTAATAGATAGAGTGATTCAAGAGGATGGTTTATATGTATAATACATTCATAATTGCACCCGTGCAAAGCCGGGGCGGGTCGCTAGTGTAATATAAAGATAAATATTATAAAGAGGAAAGATTTAAATATATTACAGCAAAATTCAAAATCCCCAAGTATCATAGGCTTTATGCGAACCCGAGGTAAGCACGAGTTTATAAACGTAATTGAGGCGGGCCACGTCCCATCAGAGGAAGAGTATTTGCTTACTGTGCCACGCTGGCCAGACGGGTTAGCACTGGGTTTCGTTTCAAGTTTTCCGAATCTTGCAGGCTAGGCTTTTGGCATTGTCATTTCAATTTGTCGGCTCCAACTGTTATCGTATGGAATGGTGACCACACGATTAAACTAGTACATAATCTCTCTCTCTCACTCTAGTCGGTCCCACATGAGTGAGTATCGTGGTCATCAGAGGATGCGTTACATTTATTTGGAATAGATGCTTGCCCTCCATCGAGTCCTGTCCATGGCTTCCCTTGCAATACAACATAATACTCGACGCAAAATAAATAGAAAAGTAGATATTAGGAATATCTTTCTTCGAAACCGCTCGCACTGGCGCTCCACCCTAACCGCTGTACACTGTCAGCGTGTATGCTTTTGCGGCCTCGTCACGTGCCCGTTCCTTTCTTAGCACGTCTGGAGGCGGTTCCACTGAAACCACTTATATGCCTACTATCTTTTGAAGAAAATAATGTGCCAGAGATTTCCCTTTAAGTAGGTCACGTTTGCGTTGAGTATTTTCTCAACGACAAGAGGGAACTGGGTAACATTAATGTTGGTTATTATGTGTGGTGACCGGATTTACAATACACAATGTCACCAACCCGCACTAACCTAAGTGTGTCGTAAGTGGTGACTAAAGGTACTCAAGTAGGAAGTCACCTAGCCGTAAGACTTGATACAAACTCGGTACCAGTTCCGCTCCATGAATTTGGAGGAGGCCCGACTCAGATCAGGGCCCCCGGTTTCGATTCCGGGGTCGGGCAAGTGTATTTGTGTAAACCAGAGGCACTTGCTCCGAGTCTGAGTGTCATTTGTATTCGTGAATTACATGATTGTAAACTGACCACCCTTCAGGTTATATCCTTGGACATTTCACACAACGCCATCTCGTCCCAAGCTAAACAACTTAATGCTTGTGTTATGGTAACGATGTGATGATTGATAAACTACTTATTTACATTTTGTTTTTTGTAAATACATACATATTAAAGATAGAAAACACCCAGACCCGGAACAAATACTTGTAGGTCGTACAAATATTTCTTCCGTGCGGGAATCGAACCCGCGACATGCTGCGCAGCAGTCAATCGCTCAACCACTGCGCCAACCGTGTCATCAGGTTATATGATCGTGTCACCTTTTGTTTTCTGATTTCGCCGGGGAAATGCTTTATGCATACCGCCGTGGGGGTGTGACCGGCGATTATGTGGGATTCCGAAAGCGACTCGTCTACCCACTAAATGCCAGGGTATACGCCCCAGCGGTATACCCTGGCATGTCACGCGTGGGGCGCCACAGGGCGCCGCTTCCTTTTTATGTCGAGGTAAAATCATTTGTGGACTATTCGCCAGTGTGGGGTTTGTGGGACTCGGGGCCTTCTCCAGTTACATGGAGGGTAATTAGCTTACTGTGCCACGCCAGACGGGTTGGCACAGGGTTTGGGATCAGATTTTCCTTCTCTTGCGGCTAGGTTTTCGGCCTTGGCATTTCCTATTGTCGTCTCTTACGACACCCTCAGGAAGGAATTGAATAAAACTTCATAGAGCCAATCACATACGAACCTTTGAAGAATTATACTCTTAAATAATAACTCTCCATTAACCGCAGTATGTAATAATGTCTGCGGTAAACCATCGAAGTACAGAATTTACTAACAGTACAGCATACACCATTAAATTGTCATCACAAAATTAATAGCATTCCTTCTCGCTATGTTGTTTGGGTTTTTTTAAATTATGATGGCGACCTATTCAACTGCACAGCCCAAACGTCGATTAACTGATGAATTAATAAAAAAATCACGTAAATTTTTACAATCGTGACAACTATCAAATCATAAATTAAGTGGACTATGTAAATTTAAGATATACAGAGTTTTTTAACAGTTAAAATCTTGCAGATAATGATTTCTTGACGGCTCTGATCGGGTTTAGTTTCGCTCTTTGTGTAAACCAGCACTTGTTCGGAGTCTGGGTGTCATTTTTGCTCGTGAATTACATATTTGTAAATTGACACCGCGATACAGATTTTTAAGACAAAAAAAAAACAAAAAAATGTTTACTTCGACGGAAACCGCAAAGCGCAGTGCTGGTAGGCCTCCCACACGGTAGACCGACGACCTGGTTAAGGTCGCCGGAAAGCAATGGATGCGGGCTTCTGAGGACCGGTTTTCGTGGAAATCCTTGGGAGGCCTATGTCCAGCAGTGGACGTCTTTTGGCTGAAATGATGATGATGACTAAATAGCATTTTTAAAGCCTTTTACATACAACGAAAAAAATACAACTAAAAGACAAATTCGGAACGCATTCATAACCGCGAGCATGGCGCGTTCTAATTTCAAAATTCGCTCGCTGGAATTTTCACATGACGCCCAACTTCGGCAGAGTAAACACGTCTCTTCAACAAAATTAAATATGAAACTTTTGACGTTGCGTTGCGTTAAAATTAATTAGATACGATGCCCGTTACCGTTGTTTGGAATACCATTCGGATTTTATGTGTGGTGAATTTTGTTAGTATAAGAGCATAATCAATTAACTCTGTAATTGAAAGAGAATTCACTTTGTGTTAAAAATAATACAATATATTTAAGATTTATGGTAAAAACTCAGCCCATAAATGACCCACTGCTGAGTCGGGCCTCCTCCCACCACAGGGAGGGTAATTTACCCTACTGTGCCAGGGTTCTTTTAAATAAAAGAAAAACGTACCGCCCGTACATAGGATACGTTTAAATAAGAGTAGTATTTAATACTAGTGACGCGACCTTGCTTCTCAATGGTATTTAGCAAAAAATCTAAAATCTGTTATAGTTACACATATGGTCCACATCCTATATATAGGAACACACATTATATCATAATTAAAGCATATGTGTTATTCTGATGTGTAAGCTATATCATCGTAAAGTTTCATAAAAATCCATTAATTAGTGAAAGAGTAACAAACATACATTCAGACTTTCTTACAAACTTTCGCATTTTTTAATAATATTAGTAGGATTTAAGTAATTCCATCATGTTAATCAATGCTCGTTAACAGGCCGTTATACTTAAAAAGGGTAAACCGCTCTTAATAGCCCGTAAGAGGCTCATTACGGACCAGTTAAAAATGTACTCGGTCGAAGGGCGAGCCTGCGTTTCCTGTGTTTGACGCGGAAAAACGGATCTTTGACAAGCTTTTATAAAGTTACTAACTGACCCCGCAAACGTTGTCTTGCCATATAAATATCGCTATTAAAATCGCCATATAAACATAGGGGTTGATCGTAGAGGGGTGAAAATATTGGGTTGTATGTATTTTTTTATGCTGTATCATCTTCACTATCACTATCACTATCACTACATATTATAAAACAAAGTCGCTGTCGTCTGTCCGTCCCTATGTATGCTTAAATCTTTAAAACTACGCAACGGATTTTGAAGCAGTTTTTTTTAATAGATAGAGTGATTCAAGAGGAAGGTTTATATGTATAACCCACCCCCGCTTTGCACGGGCGAAGCCGGGACGGGCCACTAGTTACATAGTATAAAACAAAGTCGCTGTTCCGTCCCTATGTATGCTTAAATCTTTAAAACTACGCAACGGATTTTGAAGCAGTTTTTTTAATAGATAGAGTGATTCAAGAGGAAGGTTTATATGTATAACCCACACCCGCTTTGCACGGGCGAAGCCAGGGCGGGCCACTAGTAAAAAAATATAAATAAAATTGAGAGGTGGATCACCCTTAACATTTAGGGGAATGAAAAATAGACGATGTCCGATTAGCAGACCTAACAGGAAAATTTCGGTGTATGAGCTAGATTAACTAAAAGGCATTGACACATTTTATAAAACATAATCATCATCATTTTAGCCAAAAGACCGGTTCTGACCCGCCCGCATCCATCGCTTTCCGACGACCAACCACCACCACTTTACCAAGTCCTCGGTCCTCCGTGTAGGATGTTTACCAGCAATGCGCTTTCCGGGACGCGGTAGCCACTCCAGCACTTTTCTGACCAATCGGGCGTCAGGCCTGCGAGTGTATAATACAATAGCTATAGTTAATGTTTCCTAGCTAAAAGCTTACCCTCCTACGAAATACGGAGGATGTCACCCACCCAGAATCTGGCTGACTCACAGGTGGCTTAATATACGTGTAAAATCATTTAGTTTTGGCACTATTCGGTAGTCTACTAAACGATATGTAAATAGCCTGACCGCTCAGGTTATCTAATCTAATTCTGTTAAACGCCTCCGGTAACTGGCACACCGTTTAACCTTCAGTTTAACTTGTTGATCCTGGCCGAGGGGTGCTTGTTTAAAATAGTCTTGTTAAATCCACAACTTTAAGAGTGACAGACAAATTTATACAGTACATTATATAAAATGCGTTCTGTTCTGTGACACATTGATTACCAGTGTTATAAATGTCCACGGACTACGGACGGCTGTTACCATCAGACAGGCGATGGAACCGGGAATTATGTCGACCGCGCAGGACAGGGCCTGGGAGGAAGGCGCCGTACGATCCGTGAGTGCCTCCTAGCGGTGGTAAGGGTGTCAAGCCCCCTATTAGCGGAGGGGGGAACATTGGGCTCCACAAATCGAGGCAGGCCAAGACCACTAAGGTCGCGGATCATGAGCCGCCGCCCTGAGGCGGGCAGTCAAGTCAGTCAAGAAACGGTTTTAGTAATAATAAAATAAATGAATTTTATTGTTATAAAATTCGTGAGAAAATAAATGAATTTTATAATAATAAAATTCATTTATTTTCTCACCACAATGTACATTCACAAAAAATATAAATTAGACAATTTTTATAACTTAAATTATTGTGGGAGACTGGTGCCTAAACTGGGCGTTAGCCTGTATTTCAGGCCACCAGGCCTCCATCCCCGATTTTATTATCAATTTTGCAATTTCGGAGCAGAGTTGTTACATGTACAAATAAATTTACTAGGTTATGTCTGGGCTTAGTGGGTAGGTCGGGACGATAATTACCACTGTTCCGCCCCCAGGAATCTCACATACCCCGGCTAGTCCCGAGCGGAAGGTCCATGAGGATTAAAATTATTAGAAAAAAAATGCAGACTATGTACTTAAGGTGAATGTTCCTGGGTAGCCCGCGAAATGACTTTGATCTTGAAAAAGTTTTTCTTGCACCTTTATGAGCTTGGAGGGTTGTATTGATGATTTTGATGATTATAATTCTATAACTACTTAAGTCTTACAGCCGCGAATAACATTTTAATCAACATATAACCTAGCACTGACCTGCAAATTGCAAAAAACTTAAGAAAATTTGAATTTCGTGGGCTACCCTGGAACATTCACCTTAAGTCCCCATGGATACCTGGCTGTTCCGCCCGATCTACCCACTAAGGTCCGCGGTAAGCCAATGTTCGTTTTTCCCTATAAATCCTTCAAAGCCCCAATCATAACCTCCCACATCCGCGGTATAATTCAACAAAGACAAATACGGTCGTTCATCACGCGAAAAAAAAGGCGGCGGAATATCGAGGAAAAATAAAAATACACCGCGGATCTGTGGTGAGACACAGATGAAGTGATGTGTGAAGTAAACCAACTTTGCTCTGACACATAACTAATATTAACAATTTATTGGCTAATATAGGTAGTTAGGGACATATCAGCATGTTTCTTTTTTGTGCAAACTACAAGGTTTCTTCTCGGCTCTTCTCTGTAGAGCAGCCTTCCGCACCGGTGGTAGCTTCAAGGTAGAAACATACGGACAGGCGTGCCGGGGTCACGGTTTCTTATTCGAATTGTGTGTATAATTTTTATACTAAGTCTAAAACTACAAAGAAACTTGTATGGTTTGATGCCTGTGTTCTTCTGACGATTTGTGAAAAAATCCTGTGTAAGTGTGTATATATGTGTGTGTGAGGTGTCACAAACAAAGTTATTCTCATTGAAATTAAACATTTACTACTAACTACTACTAACTACGTTTCGAATGCTTCGCAGCAAATAATCGCGAAAACGTAAGAAACCATAAAGTTATTCTCGCACAAAAATTACACCCAGATTCGTTATAATTATCTTACTTAATATAATCCATAATCTACAGTATGATTTGCGACCTCTGGACCTGAACCTCCGTCATATGCATGATGGTCTCTGCAACCCGACTATGGGTCGGCGCCGACCTACGGAGTGGCACGGAGTGGAATCTAAAGCGTTTTAGGTTTAATTTAAAGTGTTACTGAATTAGTCTCTTCGCCGCCACTCCGTAAGTTGGCGCTGACCCTATGGGTACAGTGTAGAAAAAGAAGATCATTACGCTACTGTATCACACTCTTCTTGGCATTAGTAGTTTATCCCTTGACTGTTTGTTACAGTGCGTTCAGATTCGAAAGCTTTGGTGACTGAAATAATTGAGTTACTGTTTCTTTTTTATACACACTGTGACGGAGACGCGGAGACAAACGCTTATATTGTCGCGGAGTTTATCCTTTTAGGCCTGGGTCGGGGTTCGAAGGGGAGAGCTATGCGAAACGAAGCGGCGCTCAACAAGTCCGTGACTTGGAATGTCGATATTGAATCGACGTTTATCTAATACTAGCGACCCGTCCCGGCTTCGCACGGGTGCAATGATGATATAGATAAAAACTTTCCTCTTGAATCAATCTTATCTATTAAAAAAAACCGCATCAAAATACGTTGCGTAGTTTTAAAGATTTAAGCATACATAGGGACGGACAGACGACAGCAACTTTGTTTTATACTATGTAGTGATATTTAAATACTAGACACCGACCGGAGGTCCGCCCGAGAGGATTTAAGACTGTGTTGTATTGATCGGCAAATTGATCGAAACAATAATTATATTACTACTACTCAGCCCGTAAAATATCCACTGCTGAGTCGAGCCTCCCCCTATAACATACATACATACAGTCACGCCCGCAGGGGTAGGCAAAGATCACATCCTTCCACTTGCTACGATACTGGCTCACAACTTTCGCTTCTTCCACTTTAATCAACCCTAAGGAGGTTGATTAAAGTGGAATGTCCATTATTCACGTTTTGTTTTATTTTTAACCCCTCCCTTGGTGATACGTGGTGAGGTTTAGTTATCACTACCTACCCCCCCCATTAAAATCACGTGTATTTTTTTGTACCTACAAAGAATCTTACACTCAAACGTACACTACACGCCGTTTGTGATATTTCATGATTCCACCCCCCCCCCTTTCGAATCTCACGTGATTGATGGACAGCCCCTTATGCATGCTCGTCGGTTTAGGGTGCTGCTGACCTGACCTTTCTTTAAGACATCACTGTTGATACCTTCTGGAAGGGTCACTGCATTCTCCTATCAACCCCAGGACTTCAAAGCAGAGAAAAACATGCAGAGCACTAACCTGGATCCAGCAAGCAGGACAGGACTAGAAGGAATCGCCAACGACGGGGCACACGCCGGCCGGCCAGCAATCTTCTTTTTATGTACTCGATGCTGCTTCTTCGCTGCCTACACTCGTCAAGCACAGACACAACACGAATATGGAAACTGAGGGTTTATTTGGCCAGTGAAGCCCTTAGAAGGTTTAAATATTGAATTTATCTAGAGGACGCGCGACGTCGTATGCGCTGAGACCGCCATACTTGTTTTTTCACTCGAGATTGAGATGGGGCGCGGTCAAGGAAAGCCCGCGCTTATTTAAATTGTCGTTGACGCAAAAAGGATGGAAGATGGAAATGTATGGACAACTAGGAGTTATGGTTAATGTCTACACAATCACCTATTTGGATATATCACGGAATGTCTTTCTAGGCCTGCCCCTTCCAGGTCAATTGGCCTACAGCACCACGCTATGTACGAGAAACGCCGGTGTACAGTTTGTATCCTTTATTATGTCACTCCCTTATATACCACTAACGTAACACTATTATTATTCACTATTATTTTCACGTCTTACTTCTAGCGCGTCTCGAGACAGAATGCCCCGCTCGATCGTCCGATCGCCTATTTATATCTTTAGTGTTGCCATTGCTGAAATTTATGTTTATAATCGATTTCGATTCGAATAGTTGTTACTTTACACTTTTAAACTAAAATAATTATTGACCTAACAGCTGGCACGACGTGTTGGCACAGAGTCTTTTCTCTTGCAGCCAGGTGATATGCCTCTTGTGTTAAATTAAATCGCCTCTTACGATACTCTCAGGCCGGTATGGTTTGGTGGTATTGTGCATTCTATAACAATCACCTCGCAGTCAGTGCCTACTCAGGGCTAATTTCCCTCCATGAAATTGGAGTACTAATTTAGTTCAAAGCGTACATAATAACAAAATCCGTGTGGTTACACAGTGTCACCACCCCGTTCCATCCTGAGGGTGCTGTAAGAGCCGACTAAAGGAACTGCCAAGGCCGACAACCTGGCCGAAAGAGAAAGGAAACTTGATACGAAACCCTGTGCCTACCCATCTGGCCAGAGTGGCACAGTAGGCTAATTACCCTGCATGTAACTGGATGTGGCATTCTTAACAGTCGGTCATGTATTGGCCCAGTAGTAGTAGCAGTAGTACATAATAAGCTGTAGAATCTGAAATGAAAACTCGCTTTTGGTCCAGTCTCTCAGCCCGAGGTCCCCGTATCACATAATCGTACGGGCACGTACAAAATGGGACCGAGAATCGCTCCCGTAATAACCGCGCGCCGGGATAGAGCGAAATTGGCGCTGCTATCACGAGCGAGGTTATACTTTAGGTCCCCATACGCAGTGGGGGGTGGACGCATTTTGGAAGAGAAAACCTCTTGAGGAGCGTTGAGTACTTTTTGGGAGAACACACATCATTGAACTCGTGTCATCGTCACGGATGTGTACTGTGTATATATTAGTATTCTGGCTACTGGCATCCGTTACAATTGACAAGTTACTTAGTTTTCACTTCTATCGGCAACTGCCCCGCATGTCCCCTGTCTCCAAAGATCCGCATGTTTCTTTAAACCGACTTCAAAAAGAGGTTCTTATTTCTGTTCTATGTCGTTTCTTATGTTTCATCATCATTATTATCATTTTAGCCAAAATACGTCCACTGCTGGATATAGGAAAACGATGGCCTTTGTGGAAATCCTTGGGGGAGCCCAAGGATTTCCACAAACGCCATCGTTTTCCGGCGACCTTAACCAGGTCCGATGACCGTGTGTGAGGCCTACCAGCACTGCGCTTTCCGGAACGAGGTCGCCACCCGAGGACTGTTCATCGGGCGTCGGTCCTGCGTGCTCTGTGCCCCGCCCACTGCCACTTAAGTTTGGCAATCCTGTGGGTATGACCCTGGTTTGTCTGCGTATCTCCTCATTTCTGATTCGATCTCACAGGGAAATTTGGAGCATAGTCCGCTCCATTGCCTTCTTATCCACACACAATTCCGTCAATTCTAAACCGATTTCAAAAATATCTGATATTCCTTCCGAAATGGTCCCATACAAGTTTTATCGATATCGGTTCAGAAGTTTGACACAAAACTTCAAATAAGTGGCCAACAAAGATTTGTGAGACGGCAAAATTTGGATTATTTCGACGATTTCTTCATCCGTGTACTAACACTAAAACTAAAACTTCAAAATAGGCACTTCAAAAGCGAACCATTTGAAGTTGCTGCCAACTTAAATGTTTACCGACAATAACACCTATTTTGGAATCGGTTTACATTTTTTGTGAATCAAAAGTAACTGTAATTGACAATTTATTTCACTCCATTTAAGGTTATATTGGATTATAAAGGGTTTCGTATCAAGTCTTCCTTCTCTTACCGCATCGGCTATCGGCATTGACATGTCCTTTACATTATCCTCAGGATTGAATGGGGATGGTGACTCCACGTATTCTAAAACCCGTATAGCCAGTCCACTACTTTCAGATGAGTCAGACAAGACTTCCAAGATCTCCCGAATCCGGCCAACTTTCAAACTAATACTAACTAGTTGGAAACGAGCGAGGGATCCGTGAAAAATAGTTCAGAGCTCCCGAAGATTTGAGCGCTACTTTTAGCCTTTCGAATGGAAGGTTTTCTTGAACTTGCAGTGCAAGTGGTAACACATTTAGAGTACACTCAACAGTCACCACTCCGGACCATCCTGAGGGTGTCGTAAGAGTTCACAACAGGAAATTGACCTAAAACCATATCGGAAGAGAAGGAAGACTTGGTACGAAACCCTGTGCCATGCCAACCCATCTGGCCAGCGTGGCATAATAGGCTAATATAATAGTTGGCTGGAATAACGACGACGATAATTAAATTTACATCATATACCATTAAATCTTAGTCCACGCAAGTAATGTCGCGGGCAGCAGCGAGCTAATAAATAAAGGAACATATCAGACATACTCGTACATCATTATTTATACTAATAATCTATACTAATATATAAAGCTGCAGAGTTTGTTTATTTGTTTGAACGCGCTAATCTCAGGAACAACAGGACCGATTTCAAAAAATCTTTCAGTGTTAGATAGTCCATTTATCGAGGAAGGTTATAGGCTATATTTTATTTTCAAAAAATTAGGGATCCGTATGAAAATTGCGATTATGTAAACCAAGGTGTAAAATCGAGAACCTATTTATTTATGCGTGCGCTGCAAAAACTATTGATAATAGAACAAAATGATGTACTACGGGTTTGTAGGTCTTATAAAAATCTTATAAAAAGTCCGCAAGAGCACATATCTAACTATCATTGTTTAGTCACAATAACCGATTTTATGTTGATTTTATGTAAAAATATGCATAGAGATAAGCACGGGTTCAAAGCCCACGCGGGCGAAGCCGCGCGCAAAAGCTATTAACATTATAAAGAGGAAAGATTTGTATGTAAGTATGTTTGTAACGATATGGCTCATAAATTACTGGACCGATTTTAAAAATTCTTTCAACAGTTGAATGCTAGATTCTTCATCATCATTTCAGCCAAAAGACGTCCACTGCTGGACATCCCCCCAAAGGATTTCCACAGATGACGGTCCTGGCCCGCCCGCATCCATCGTTTTCCAGCGAATGCTAGATTACCACTAATTAATATCTTAATTGCGAGAAAAAAAAATAGAAAATAAATGTTCACCCATGCGAAGCCGGGACGGGCCGCTAGTAATGAATACTGCCTAACAAATAGGTCGGTTGAACTCGACTTGGCTGGAACTTGCGAATTGTGTAATAATTAACAACTTGAGGTCACATGGAGTTCCCCAGTTTCTAATTAACCCGACATTATGACGGGGAGACATAACCACCGTTAAGTGACTTGTCCTTCTACCTACAGGATGTAACAAACAACCCACAGACGTCGGAAGCGAGAGCTTAGAGTAAAAAAAGAAGAAAAGAGGCCAGGTCAAGAGTACCCTAAACCGAAGACCATGTATGAAGGGAATAATGAAAGTGGACGAAGCGAAACAAGTATGTAAGGATCGTAGCAAGTAGAAAAAGTGGTCTCTGCCTACTCCTACGGGAAAGAGACGAGAGTGAATCAAAAGCTCAAAAGTTTTCCATATTAAATTTCCATAGAAATTAATCCCGATCACGATGAAAACCACGTATGCTTTTCATTGATTTAAATTCCATGGTGTTGTTTTGTTTCTTTACGCATAATTCTGGTAAATATGACAAAAAAATTGTATTTTTGCTAGCCATCATTTTTTAATTCCTAGCATGATCACAACAAGACTACAAACTTGTCATTTCTGTTCCATTATGTATATTCGGTCTTTTGTGCTTATATATTTAAAGTTGTGACACTTTCGTCACCAGCTGGTGACCAAAACGTCTGGAAAAAAGAGTCGCTTATTTTTGCCAAAAATGTTGCATGCAGTATATTTATTAGCAGTACTATAAATCCATTCGATATAGCTATAGGGTTTATGTTGAGTATAATATGCTTTTCGTTGGACGGATTTAGAATACATAGTGTCACAATCCCATTCCACGCTGAGCCTGTTGTAAAAGCCAACAAAAGGAAATGACACGGTCAAAAACCTAGCCGCAAGAGAAGGAAAAGTTGATACGAAACCCTGTGCCAACCCGTCTGGCCAACGTGGCACAGTAAGTGCCAGCGTGGCTCATTTCTGGCAGGCTTAATAGCCTCTCAGAAATGGGAGAAGGCTCGACTCAGCAGTGGGTCATTATTGGCTGAATAAATAAATAAATATCCTTGGACATTCCAAACAACGCCATCTCGTCCCAAGCTAAGCAACGTAATGCTTGTGTTATGGTAACGAGATGGATGATAAACCACTTATATACATTTTTTTTGTAAATACATACATATTATTGATAGAAAACACCCAGACCCGGAACAAATACTTGTAGGTCGTACAAATATTTCTTCCGTGCGGGAATCGAACCCGCGACATGCTGCGCAGCAGTCGATCGCTCAACCACTGCACCAACCGTGTAGTAGTAGATGTATTCTAAATTCAAATAAAAATTCAAAACCAGCTCATTCTAAAACAACCTTCCTTTATTAAATGAGAAAAAAACGGTAGATAAAAAAGGGTTGCCCAGACAAGCAGCGAGCGGTGCGCCGGCACGCGCGGTTGTTTGCTCAACCGCAAGACGTTCTCATAATGGCGGATAAGACGATGTGTGTTGTTTACTTTGACCTCATCATATAGATTTTACTCTTCTGAGCGTTAAAGCGACACGAATTTATATCAGTCGTGAGGGATTTTGGGGTGTCGTTAGAGCCGACAATATCAAAATCAAAACTCATTTATTTTTTCCAGTCACACTAAAATAAAATTTAAAGAATTTACCATCTACCACCGGTTCGGTATGCACCTCTACAGAGAAGAGCCGGCAAGAAACTCTGTAGTTGCTCTTTTTAGATAGCCATTTTTTGTTACAAGACTGGATATGACAGATTTGTGAGAGCAAACTCGCGCAATAGTCGCAAAGGGCAAACATCAGCCAGATCTAGTCAACAATAGTAACCTTCTAATGCCCGAGCCAACCGACCACCAGCAACGGCACCTGTTCACAAGCATGACGCATGCGGCAGCCATCGCTACCCTCAACCATATTGCAGGGAAGAGAACGACCCGCCACACGCATGCACAATAGGTAATGAATGACAAGGTCGAAATCGTACCACGAAAAGGAAACATGTTACGAAACTTTGGGCCAACCTGTCTGGCCAGGATGGCACACAGAGCAAATTACCCTCCATAGAATTGGAGGACGGTCTCAGCAGTAGGTGATGTATGTCCCGAGTTTTAGTAGTAGTAGAATTTATACCAAGAGGTGTTTTATTTGTGTTCTTTCGCACGGGTGCAATGATGAACATCTAAATCTGATAGCGTTCCTCTACAATATTTTGTATGTGCCGCCTTTGGATCAACGGGGCCCGGGTTCGATTCCGGGGTCGGGCAAGTCTCTTTGTCTAAACCAGAGGCACTGGCTCGGAGTCTGGGTGTCATTTCTATCTATAATATGCATGTATTTACAAAAAAAAAAGTATATAAGTAGTTTATCATCCATCTCGTTACCATAACACAAGCATTAAGTAGCTTGGCTTGGGACGAGATGGTGTTGTGTGAAATGTCCAAGGATATTTATTATTATTTTATTTATTATATAAACTTTCCTATTGAATCACTCTATCTATTAACAAAAACCGCTTCAAAATCCATTGCGTAGTTTTAAAGATTTAAGCATACATAGAGACGCACAGACGATAGCGACTTTGTTTTATAATATGTAGTGATAGTGATAGTGATGATGTAATGAAGGTGAAGTCTTCTAGATTAAAGAGTCTTCTATTCAAAATCGGTTAATCATGTCGATCTACGAATTCACAAACAAGTATATAATCGCACAGACACAGCCTCACAAAATTCGAAACAACACCCCTGTTATGTCAGTGGCTAAAGAAAAACAGATCGTTTTTTGTGCCAAGCTGGCCAGACGGATTGCACAGTGTTTTGTTTAAAGTTTACTTTCTCTTGCGGCAAGGTATTCTGCCATGTAATTTCCTTCAGTCGGCTCTTACGGACACCCTCAGGATGGAACGTGGTGGTGACATTTTTTATTCTTAATCCGTCACCAGGCAGACAGTAAACTAGACGTGGGCTAATCACCTACTAGCCTGAAACGAACAAGGTTCAATAAACCATGCAATAATCGACTCTAAACGCACTATGCGTAGGGTACTTTTGACTTCAAGTCGAGAGTTCAAGTCGAAAGTCGACTTTAACTCGAGCACGCGCCGTTGTTTGCCGAATCGCAAGACATTCTCATAACGGCAGATAAGACGGTGTGTTGTTTATTTTTTCCTTATTACTCTAAGACCGTGTATTCCGCGTGGATTTAGAATAGACAGTGTCACCACCCCACTCTATCCTGAGGGTGTCGTAAGAGCCGACACAAGGAAATGCCTAGGCCGAAAACCTAGCTGCAAGAGAAGGAAACATTGATAAGAAATCCTTTTTTTTTTTCGCCCGGTGTAAAATCCTTTATGGACTTCCTCGTCGACCACGGGGATGGCCAGCGAGGGGAGTGTGGGACTCTCCCCCACAGTGGGAGCCTACCCACTAAACCTCCCCGGCGTGCTCCAACTCGCGTCCGGTTGCGGCATTGTGGGATCTGATGCAGAACCACGCCTGATAAGAAATCCTGTGCCAACCCCCGTATTGCCAGGGTGGCACAGTAGGCCAATGACCATCCATGTAACTGGAGGAGCCAGACTCAACAGTGGGTCATCTATGGGCTGTGTAGATAGTAGATTCTGTACGTAGATATGAACATGAGACGAGGGTTTGATAGTTATAAGAGATTTAATTGGACACACTGTGTATTGGACTCAATAGAAACTAAAAGGCTGCTGGTAGGCCTCCCACACGGTGGACCGACGACCTGGTTAAGGTCGCCGGAAAGCAATGGATGCGGGCGGCCCAGGACCGACCTTTATGGGTATCCTTGGGAGGCCTATGTCCCGCAATGGACGTCTTTTGGTTGAAATGATGATGATGATGAGAAAAAATTACAATTTTACAACGTGATATATTGTTTAATACAAAAATATGACCGATTTAAGATATCGTAAACACAAGGAACATTTTGCAAATATTGAAAGTTAAGCTTAGTTACGTACTTAGTTAATTAGTTCCCAAAATATTGTTTGATATTCAACTCACTTTGTTCAAAGTCTCAAGTCAATCGAAGTTACTAATTCAATATTGCTGGTTTAAACATAATATTTAGAAGCGAAGCCAAGCGACATAGACTACTACTGAAGAGCCCACTGCTGAGCCGGGCCTCCTCCCATCACAGGGAGGGTAATTAGCCTACTGTGCCACGCTGGCCAGACGGGTTGGCACAGGGTTTTGTTTCAAGTTTTCCTTCTCTTGCGGTTAGGTTTTCGGCCTTGTCCTATCCTTTTGTCTCCTCTTACGACAGCCTCAGTATGGAATGGGGTGGTGACACTATGTATTTTACATCCGTTACCCCACTGATACATAGCGTAGTGTTTTTTTTTAAAAAACAGAAATATTTTTTTACCCGTCGGAAATCCTCACGGTACCCGGCCGTTGGGGATTGGCCGGGTTATGTGGGATTCCGGGGCGCGTGGTGATGGTAAATTGCGCCCCGAACTACGCACTTAAACCTTTTTTTTATAACGAAACCCCTGCACTAGGTATAACCTGTATCGCGGGGGCAGTTTACAAACATATTATAATAGTAATTCACGATCACAAATGATATCTAGACTCCGAGCAAGTGCCTCTGGTTTAGACAAAGACACTTGCCCAAGCCCGGAATCGAACCTGGGACCCGTTGATCCAAAGGCGGCACATCTAACCCCTAGACCAACGACTGCCCGGCTCCATGGTATATGACATCCCTTTGTTCCACCGCTGTGAGGTGCGCGCGGAACGCAGCCTTCCTCCCAGGGCATTTTATGCGAAAGCGTCAGGCTTCCAAGGCCCCGTCGCCTGCAGGCTCAACCGCAAAATATGACTTAACCGGAGCGAACAGACAGCAAACTCGAGCCTAAACCAAGTCTCTGTTTATTCTACGCAAAAGCGGCGCGGCCGCCAAACGTAAAATTACGTGAATAAATAAAAAAATATTAAACACGTCTCCCCGCCCTTTTCTGTTAAACATTTCACAAAAACGCACAAAGCGTTTTATAATACAAATTAAATTTACCGTAAAACTGCGAGTTTTTATATATACAGACAGAGTTTATTACGAATGAGGTAAATCAGACGATCAACACGTGGTGCGTGACTACCAGTCACTGTTTTTTTGTTTCTCCTCTTTATACTAATTTCAGGCATTGCTTATTTATTTATTTAATACTTTATGCAAAAAAAATATTACATAGGCGGACTTAATGCCAAGAGGCATTCTCTCCCAGTCAATCTTTGGGTGTGTAGAGAGGGGTTTATGGCAGATGCACTGGGAAATTACGAAAGCATTGTATAGCTAATAATATAAAGGAACTTAAAAATAAATAATAAACCTATATAAACATACATATACATCATACATATATAAGTGTATACATATAAAAAAGACAAATACTCATATCAAATATACATAAATATATAAAATAAATATTCTACTGTATTAAGTAAGTAAGTAAGTAAGTTTTAAAATTACTTTGATCCTTTAAAAAATACCTCTTTTGATTTAAACATTTGTTTATATTTTCATGAGAGCGCACCATCTATTAATTATTATAAATGAAAGTTGATTACGGAATGACAGTTGATAAAAAGAATTACGGCCGCGTTTTTTCATGCCAACGCTGTCAGTTTAGATACTGGTAATAAAACCGGTATTAGATTAGATTTACACCTTTTGTGTAATACAAATAATTAAATACTGATGTGGCGCGCATTTCAGATGCCCCCCTAACATGGTTCGTGTCATAGTTGAAGAAATAAGGAACCTACGGCACGACAATAAAAACACGGGCCTAACTATAAATCCGCATACCTTTACGACTCGGCGGGCGACGCTAAAGGCTTGTCCACCCGATGGAGTTACATGGAGGAGTTAACGTGTTTTATACTCAAAGATAAATTATGTCTTAGGTCTTCACGATCTTTGCACAACGATCAGAACCATGTCAAGAAATTATTTCCTGCAATATACTCAATGATGTTTCAATTCGAGTTTATACATATAATACCAGCGGCCCGTCCCGGCTTCGCACGGGCGGACATGTTTTAGTAGGGATCCTTATTTATTATTTGCAATTAAATATATATATATTAATAAATAGCCTATATTAATAAGTGATAATGTAGCATTCAAATGGTGAGATGATGATGATGGATGAGGAGAGATAGATGGGATAGCCTACAGGATTGCCAAACCTAAGTGACAATGGTCGCCCTGCCCGCAGCTCGCAGGACTGAAGCTCGATGGGGCAGAAAAGTACTCGAGTGGCGACCGCGTTCCGTCCTCAGTGCTGGTAGGCCTCCCACACGGACCAACGACCTGGTTAAGGTCGCCGGAAAACGAGGGATGCTGAGCCTTTGTGGAGATCCTTGGGGAAGGCATATGTCCAGCAGTGGACGTCCACTGCAGATCTTGGTAGAAATGATGATGAAAAACAATTCATAACATTAACACGATAGCGGGACACATTAAACACTGACCTGCAATACTAAGTGCTACACTTTTAATATATCATTTTTTTCTAAACTATAGAAGTTAGAAATGTTATCAGCTTTCTATGTAACTATAGCGAACTCCACATTAGGATACATCTTCCTTTTTATTTCGAAAGTATATCTTGTGTACTTAAAAACTTATTGTAATTTTAAAAGTGTGATACTTAGTTTTGCGATACTTGTGTGATACTCAAACTAAGTACTTTCAACTGTCTCGCACGAAACAATGTAACTTGCACCGTGTGTATGCCACCATTAAACGTAGAACAATAGAGAGTTGTAGAGTTTATGATAGAGAGTTATTGCCATGGGTCGTAGGTAAGATATCAACATTTTATAGGGAGCGCGTGGCTATGTTGCATGCACTACACAATTCGTACACGTAAGTATACACAGTGCGCGGGGTGACGGATTTAGAATACGCAGTGTCACCAACCCATGCCATCCCGAGGGTGTCGCAAGAGGCGACTAAGGGAACGCAAGAGGCCAATCACCTAGCCGCAAGAGAAGGAAAACTTGATACAAATCCAAAGTTGGCGGTTAGAAGTTAGCCTACTATGCCAGGGTAACTTCTCTACCCGAACTTGGAAGTAGTGGATAAATTATGAACCCGGGGGTTGGTGATGGTGATAATTGTTAACCAGGAACCCATTGATGAATTGCGCGATTACGTCTCTGATCTCCGCGGTATAAAAAATAAATTGGTTTCCTTCATATTTTTTTCCTTATTTACCACGATTTATTGAAACGATTGGTTCCACTGAACAAACATAACCAAAAGCGAATCCTTCTTTTTCTACAAATCCAATGCGGAGGAGGTTAATCTGCCAATCGGTATCTGAGAGTGTTTACTCGACGCAGATTGAAATCCGCACTCTATTAAACAAACTAAAAACAACCGTTTCACAACAATTTTTGCTCTAACCAAGAATACAAGAGACGTAGGGCATAGTGTTGAAAACTTGGCGGCATTAGAAGGAAAACTTAGACAATAGTTTGAAGACACATTTTTTCAGGAGGAAGGCATACCACAGGCGACGCAATGCAATGCACGCGATCACGCGCGCGTGCATTGCACTAAGCACGCTTCGATGAGCTCTGGGGAAAGTGAATCGGATGCTAACGTTTCCTATGTCGGGTGTCAATTTCTTTTACGTCATCATTATCTTTTTTATGCCATTCCACATGACCGGCGCTCAAGCCTACGACTCGCCATAAGGAAAGCGGTTGCCGTTGCCTAAGGACGTCATTTTCAAGATAACCTTAACTTTTAATCCTTGTTCGCCACCCCATTTCATGCTGAGGATTTCGCAAAAGCCAACAAAAGGATGATAAGGCCGAAAACCCAGCCGCAAGAGAAGGGAAACTTGATACGAAACCCTGTATATATTTGCGTCGTTTTTATCACTTAACTCTTATAAATCGTTATACATATTAACTTATTAAAAAGTAGCGTCATCATCTTTCGGTCCCACACTATGCGGTAGTCTCCATACACTTCCATAGTCATTTACACCTTTCATACACTTCATCCATGCCCTCGCGTCCACCCACATTCATACTGAAACTACCACCGGTTCGGAATGCTGCTCTAAAGAGAAGGAGAAGAGCCCGTTCGCTAGGGGTTAGATGTGCCGCCATTGGATCACGGGTCAGGCAAGTGTTTGCAAGCGTTTTTACACAATGGTGTAAAAAGGAGTAACGGTTAGGTTAAATTAAAAAAAAATCTCATTCTTTAACTTGCATTTCTTGTATTTGTTCTGCTGTATAAATGTGTTTCTTTCTTTCTTTCTAAACCAGAGGCACTTTTGAGTCTGGGTGTCATTTGTATACGTGAATTATTATGTTTGTAAACGCGCGATACAGGCTATACTTAGTGCAGTATGGTGTTAAAAAAGTGTAGTTGTTTTGTTTTATTATTTTTACAAAAATCACTTCACATCATAGTGAGAGCAAGTTTGCTAGATGAGAGAAACACACTCGCTACCTAATATAAATAGGCCATAACAGGGCCAATCAAACAAAGTCATTGCCACAATACAATAACACTCGTCTCAATTTGGTTCCTGACAAAGAGCCCCAAGATGGGCAGGTCCTCTCCCACTTCCTGCGGGAGTTAATTAAAACGCTTCAAGGGGCTTCTGTCGCTTCTCGCGCCACAATTCGCATAATGCCGCCCGACGTGTTGTGTGAAAATATTTTCATCAAACATTTATTGGATCCGCGAGCCCCTTTCAAAGTGGCGAGATACTTGCGGCTTATTTTGTATCCGCATTTTTTGTTATCTGTGTGTCGTCACGCGTAGTCAGTTGCGTGAATATTGACAGCTGGTCTAAGTAAGTAATTACCGATGGTCTCACAATGGACTGGCTAATATGGCTGGTAAGGCATAACCACCCTAAACATGCTAATTGGAATAGAGTAAAAATCGACAACATCAAGGCAATTCATTCATTACGTAAACGTGTTTCTCTCATCTGGCGAACTTGCTCTCACTATCCTGTTTAGTGCTTTTTGTAAACGTGCCCATGAATATATCGGGCGACAATAAAAAAAAGCAACAACAGAGGTACTCTGAGCCTCTTGCCAGTTTTTCTCAGCAGTGGTCGCGTTCCGAACTGGTGGTAAACTATATTACTTTGCTTTGTATACATTTTATTAGTATGTGTGTACAATTTGTTTGTGTCCATTGGGTCCTATGCAAAATAATAATTTAACTTTGATTTGTCGGCTCGTTTCTGTAGAACCGCATTCCGAAGCGGTGGTAGTGTCAGCATGAATGTGGTTAGACGGGTTGTGAGCGATCAAAAGAGATGGATGGATTGTAAGAATGAGGAATTGCGTATGAAAGGTGTAAATGTAGATAAGACGACCGAGAGTGTATGGTCACTACCACCCAGTGTGGGACAGGGACCGTAAGATGATGTTAGTACTTTTAAATCTGTCGACCTATAAGAGTTTTGCGATAAAACCTACGTAAATAAAGTTCCTTTTGAGTTAGAGTAAGCGTATTCAGGAATGGAGAGCGCATCTTGGAAAACTTATCGAGAGACACTTGGAGGACGACCAGCTCCACAAAGCAGCAGACCCGGCCGCGTGGCATACCTTGGGAGAGGCCTATGCCCAGCAGTGGACTGCAACTGGCTGATGATGATGATGTCTCACAAGGCAAGTCGCGGAAAGTCGTGGTAATTGCTATTTGTATACTTTAGAAATCCTCCTAACATTGAAAGAGGTTAGTGTCAGTGTACTCCGTGAGGTGACAGATTTAGAATACACAGTGTCACCACCCCATACCAAACTAAGGGTGTCGTAAGAATCCACAAAAGGAAATAACAAGGCCGATAACCTAGCCACAAGAGAAGGAAAACTTGATACGAAACCCTGTGCCAACCCGTCTGGCCAGCGTGGCACAGTAGGCTAATGACCCTCCCTGTGATGGGAGGAGGCCCGACTCTGTGAATGTTAAAGTTCTGCCCAACCCAACAGAATTGGGAAAAAGACGAGGAAATAAGAAAAACCCTTGAGTGACCTTCAAACCCATTGACATATCAAAAAAAAATGCCGCTTAAACAGCCGCAATGGGAATCGGTCGAGTGTGAACACCGGTTAATTACTGTGAAATTGTCGGCCTTTGATCTACCTGCACGATGTGCTCTGACTGACCGATGTATTTTTATACATACACACATCGATTTTACCTAGCAATAGTGTTTCATTTAAACATAATTCAACAAACATAAAATCATGTATTTTTTAAAAAAATATTAAAAATATATAATATGTATATGTAATATATAATATGTATATATATATATATATATGTGTGTGTGTATGTATATATTAGTATTATATTTAAGTAGATTGTACTGTATATTATTATTTTGTGTACCACACCCCTTATTTTCTCTCCCTCTAACCCAAAGGTAGACTGGTAGAGAATGCCGCAAGGCATTAAGTCCGCCTTATGTACCACTACTGTACATTAAGTTTAAATAAATAAATAAATAAAAAAAAAACTACAACATGGTTAGCCTACAATTACCCTAATTAGCCTACTGTGGCCACGCTGGCCAGACGCAATGGCACAGGGTTTCGAATCAAGTTGTCATTCTCTTGAGGCTAGATTTTCAGCCTTGTAATTTTCTTACATGTGCTCCTACGACACCCTTAGGACGGAATGTGGTGGTGATACTGTGATTAAGAAGTCTGTCACGACACGGATAACATAAAATGGTTACGGACAGCGTTATCGGATGAGAACTCTAAAGTGAACGATCAATTATTCGTTCCTTCCCATGCAGCATCTTGTTATATCGCGTTGAAAATTGAAGCAACAACAGCTATTTCTACCCCGAACCCGGTGATCCATATAAAGGCGGCGCATCCAACCCCTAGACCAACAAGGCAGTTAAATTGTCCTTTACATTATTATTTCTTTTGTTGTACCTCTTATATTCTGTCCCTCCAACCCAAAGGCGAGAATGCCGCAAGGCATTAAGTCCGCCTCATGTACCGCTACTGTACATAAGGAAAAAATATATCCTACACAAGTCTATTCCTGTTCAACTCATCATAGGCTCAGACTTATTTCTGGCCGAGTTCTGCGTATTAATTGTCATAGGACCCCCGAAATCCATTTACGCGTACAACAAAGGGTGACCCGGTTCACCTATAATTACCCGAGTTTCGGGTGCTCACATCCGTCGCCCAACGGATGCGCTGTCACGTTGTGACGCTCGTCAAATTTGACACTTGACAGTAGTGTGTCAAGCATGACGGGCCGGTATTTCGGGCGCGCGTTTCGAGACGCTTACTCACCTGGACATTTTACACCTATTACGCAAAATGTTAGGCGTGGTTTAAAATAGCTATTTCAAACTAATTATTTATTTGCAAGGTTCCAATTTTTTCACGGAGGCAGTTTATAAAAAAATTAATTCCAACTTGAATCAATGATGAGCCAACTTGATTAAATGTATATGTTTTATTATAATTATCCTGCTGATTCCCTCAAAAGTGCACCTCTACCTAATATTTCTCTGCATGACCTGAAGGTAGACTGGGAGAAAATGCCGTAGGCATTAAGGTGGATGCTCCAGGGTAGCCCGCGAAATTCAAATTTTCTTACGTTTTTTGCAATTTGCAGGTCAGTGCTAGGTTGTATGTTGATTAAAATGTTATTCGCGGCTGTAAGACCTATGTAGTTATAGAATTATAATCATCAAAATCATCAATACAACCCTCCTAGCTCATAAAGGTGCAAGAAAAACTTTTTCAACGTCAAAGTCATTCTTGCACCTTTATGAGCTTGGAGGGTTGTATTGATGAGTTTGATGATTATAACTCTGTAACTACATACGTCTTACACCCGCTAATCAAATGTTCATCATCATACAACCTAGCACTGTCCTGCAAATTGCAAAAAACGTAAGAAAATTTGAATTTCGCGGGCTACCCTGGAGCTTCCACCTTAAGTCCGCCAATGTGAATAACTGATTATAGTAAAATAAATAAATGAATAAATGAAATAAAATTAAATGAGTTTGACTTTGAAACTTTGATAGTTGTATCTACGCTTTATATACATTTTTATTTATCATTTTTTCTTTTTCCACTTTTTATCTTCATATATCCTTTTAATTAAGGATGCGAACGTTGAAAATTCCGGTGAATAAAAACTATTCGTTACAAGTCGCATCCCGGCTCCTGGGTCCGTGGGCGCGCCTCAGTAATTTATTGGCGCTAGCGGTGTGTAATTAAAATTATAGCAGGCGGAGCGTGGTGTTTAAAATTAAACACCCTGTAAGTAACTGGTTAGCGTGCGACATACAGGGTGCTGGGTTAACGAGCTCAGGAGCAGCCAATAAATCATTACAAGACCATCCCAAGTCTACTATTATCGATTTCAACAGTTATTGCTCCGTGTGATGACGGGTTTAGAATACATAGTGTCACCACCCCATTCCATTCTGAGGGTGTCGTAAGAGCCGGCAAATGGATATGACAAGGCCGAAAACAGGCGCAGGAGAAGGACGAAAAAGAAACTTGAAACGAAACCCTGTGCCAACCCGACCGGCTACCGTACACTATTACTACTATACAAATAACTACACTTTTTTTTTACGCGTAGGACTCTCGGTGATAGATATGCCCACAAAACCTCCCCCCTATGTATCTTCCCGCGCCTACCGCCGTAGCTCCACTGAGCCGTTACGACGTCCCAGGAAATTGCCTATAAAACAACTATGAAAATGCAATCAAATCATCCGTATGTAGGATGTGAGTAGCAAAATATGAGCCGACGGGGCAGGACGTGAAACTTTCTCGCCGCAATTCTCGCTCGCCCCTAAACAACAACTCCGGGAGAGTTGAGAGTTGCACGCTTAACATATTTCATTTAGAATCTGCTATCGTATGTACTCCCGTCTCACAACCTTATCGCCATCGCAGTTAACATTTAAATCCTTTGTAACCTACTTCGAGAAAGGAGCGGATTCTAAACTCGCCTGTAAGTTATTTTTTATCATCATCATTTCAGCCAAAACGTTCAGTGCCATAGGTCTTGCCCAAGGATTTCCACAAAGGCCAGCACTGGGCCGCCCTTAACTAGGTCATCGCTCGCCACTCGATGACTTTTCTGCCCCATCGGGCGTCGGTACTGGCCACGGCCACTTAAGTTTGGCAATCCTGTGGGCTATGTCGTTAACTCTACTTCGCCTGAGTATCTCCTCATTTCTGATTCGATCTCGCAGGGAATTCAGTCATACCCTACAGTAATGGTATATAAAAACAGGTGGTATACATTTGTATGTAAAACATGTATTGCTGTTTCGTTCCGGCTCTTCTCTGTTGAGCTGCATTCCGACCCGGTAATAAAAGGTAAATTTTAATTTTATTGTTTGACTTGTCGAAAGAGCTCCAATGAGCCGACTTGACTAGTTGAGAGTACAGTTTTTATTATATTCATTAGTCTTGTCTCATCTTAGCTAGTTAGCTATCGACATGCACACACGATGCAATTGCTAGCATTAATCTGCCAAGTTCTTCAGTCCATCACGTGACGTGTACATACCGAATTGACAGTAGGTTATCAAAACTGTCAAAATCGAGCATCAAGCTCCAAACGATTCTAACAGATGGCGATATCTGTTAAGTAAGTAGTCAATAGATGGCGCTATGTTAAAAGTACAAACGTAAAAGTAAAAGTTAAAAGTGGGTCTGCTAGTAAAGTATAAATAAGCAAGGGTTTACAATAGTTGGTAAATACTCACTACCATGCACGTTTATCACGTTAAAGCCAGCTCGAACTTACCTGTAACAAAACAAATAATTAAGTTATAACCGCTATTGTCGTTTCAGTCCATGAATGACACACTACTGAGTGGGGCCTCCTCCAAAATCATGGGGGGAAATTAGCCTAATGTGCCACGCTGGCAAGACCAAGTATCAAGTTTTTCTTACATTGTGGCTAGGTGATCCGCCTCTTGCGTTCGACACCCTCCTGATTGTATGCGTTGGTGACATTGTGTATTCGAAATCCGTCACCACACGGAAAACGTGCCTATCGCTTAAAACTAATTGAGCAGAACTATTACTCTTAGTCGCCATCGACAAAAGGAAACTAATAATGAAACTTAATTCACAAGGAATAATTCCTTCCTTTGTCTCCGGCAATTAACGGAATTCTATCAGAATTGAACCGTAGTTATTCCTGGCCCGATCGATACCACCACCTGGGTCGACGGTTTAATCTGTCCTAGTCTGGGTTTGTAGAAGAGCAATGGTAACTAATTGCTTTCTTCCAATTTGAGCTTGGAAACGCTGCCGGTTAGTCCAAGATGTAAACTTTAGCTGCTGCGGAGTGGGTCAGACAGAGAGGATGCTTTAGTTGACCCATGCGGCAGACGTAGGTAGGCCGGAGAGGCCGGTAGTGGGTCAATGGACCCGCCACCGACAAGAGCCTTAGGCCGTTTATCCACCGCCCGCCGTCACCGAACCGTCACCGAGAACGAGATTATTTCGGGCCGAGTTTATGATGACGTGACGGCGATCGTTTGTCCACCGCACCGATATATCATCAGTGGTTCAGTTAAAACGAAAACCGGGCGAACGGCGCGGTGCGACGGTAGTGTGTGGACAAGAACAAACCTGTTTTGTATTGCCGGCACATCGGCCCACCATAAAACCGTGCCGAGTTCTAGCGGTCACGCCGAACTACACGAAACATCGGCGGCCGGTATGACGGTTCTCGGATGACGGGCGTACGGTGGACACATGGCCATAGTAAGTGAAGGTGTATCGCTAACTCGGCGCCGTCATCTCGTTCTCGTTGACGGCAGCGGTGGACAAACGGCCTTACTGACTGAGGGCGTTCCAGCTACCCTATAGTAGCTTGCCTGTCGAGGCTATTTTGGTTCCGAAGGTCTATTTACTAAAGAGTATGTTTGCAAATAGTAAATTGATGAATCTAATTTAAACATTGTTATGTCAGATGTGCCTTTATATTGTGTGTGAAATATAAGTTTCCTTCAAGAATTCTTGCTTGTGTATGAAATACTTAATTTTGATGTATTGCAGAAAATGGTTTCTACACGGTTCTGATCTTTTTATTTTATTTAACTCGTTTTATTAACGATCAGAACCGTGAAGAAATAATTTCCTGCAATGTATAAAGATCGTGAAAACCTATGACATAAAACCTATGAAATAATGATGTAGTTAGTTTGTTTGTTTATCTACATCAGTATATATTTCAACAAGTCAGATACATTGGTTAGCAAATCTAGAGCAACGTGATAAAGCCATACAAAATACGGGGAATCATAAAAAAACTGTCACCTAGACTTAATCGCTACCGCTTATGACTCGCCAACCTTCATTATTCCTTACAGTCTCATCTTACGCCGCGGTTTTCCTAACCCTTACAGATGTTTTATACGAAGTGTTTTAATTAAACACATTTCTTTGTTGTCGCGCCGCCGGGGGGGCGGGGGTTGTTATTTGGCGCGTAACACTTTTTTTACAAATTGCGGTCGTTAGGGTAAACAAATTGGGAGCGAGTTTGAAAAATGGCGGAAATGGCTACGGAGGAAATCATGATCTCTGCACCTCTTTTGCGCGGAAGAGGTACTTCGAAGATGTATTATTAAGCGCATTCTACAAAAAATCCTTATCATTTCCCTTTGTCGGCTCTTACGACACCCTCAGCACGAAATGGAGTGGCGACACTTTTTTTTTAATTTATTTTAATACTTCATGCAAACATATTTACACAGGCGGACTTAATGTCAAGAGGCATTCTCTCCCAGTCAACCTTTGGGTGGTGCAGAGAGGGGCTTACGGTAGATGCAATGGCTGGATACGAAAAGAGTGATATAGATAAATCTTAACCTAAACACATAAATTACTTAAAATAAATACACATAAATAAATAAACTATGTATTCTAAATCCGTCAACACCCGGAATGGTAACATCTACAACATGTTATTACACAGTCATTATGTAGAAGACTGATAGATGTTCTGAACAATGATTATCTTCACGGATCTCGGAAGAACTTCAGGCGGGAATGCATTCCCCACAATCACACCTTCAACCATATGACGCCTGGTTGGTTTATGGGTAAGATTTGCCGCCTATACATCACGGATCCTTAGTTCGATACCGGGATGGGCAGTAGTCTTTAGAAGGGTGGGGGGTCTGGATGTTATTTGAGTTCGACCACCCAGCGTGAGACAGAGGCCGTAAGATGATATTGGTAATTTTAATTACGACGATTTTTATAAGAGTTATGATAAAACCTAAGTAAATAAAGTTCCTTTTGAGTTTGTCCTATAAAAATATCACAAACCCAACAAAACATTCACATAATCCAATCTAAATTCAAACCATAATTACACGCTAATACCCTCATCGCGTATCCAATTATGGAACGCGTCCCCACACAATAATGTTAAGCTCCATTTATTTGCGACTATACTACACGTTTAAGCATCTGTAATGGCCAACTAATTAACTGGACACAAACCATTATTATTTGGGCGGTCTGAAACTTGGTGGTACCACCAAGTTAAAACCCGCCTCTAAAGCCGAACGTCCACCAATAGTTGAGCCAGTTTTTCATACATGTTAGTTCATCGTCGGTGGACGCACATGTATGATAAACTGGCTCAACTAGGCAAGCTAAACTAAACTAACTTATTTTGGACGCGGTGGACGTTCGGCTTAATGGTAAGCGGCACGGTATATCGTTGCCTGTCGACGTTTCCATACTGGAGCATCGCTGACCCTGTAAATAGTGGCCTTAACCGACATCAATGTTTAATTACTGTTGCAGGATATCATTTCGACGTTTCAGACACTTTGCAGTGTCCGTGGTCGCCGGATGACGTTGGGATTCAAATAAAAGAACTCGATCAGAACCGCATAAAAATAATTGCCTCCAATGTGCGAAGATCGTGAGAACCTAAGGCTCATAGCACACGGCGTATTTAAAACGCGCAGACGACACGTGTTTCAGGAACGCGCGTAGACTTTTGCGTTTGTACAGATTCAAACACGCGATACAAGCTCGCGTAGTATGAAGCGCGTAGGTAGAGGAGGAGCGCCGACGCCATTGTACAACTGACTGACTGATCTGATAAAAACGTAGCGCTACTAAGCTACGAGCGACTACTACGCGTCCGTATGCGAATACGCGCGCTTCACGATCACCGCATGTGCTTAGGGTTACATACATACGAATATCGTTTGAAGCGCGTATACGATCGTCATCTACACGTCGACTGCGCGTTTAAAATACGCCGTGTGCTGTGGGCCTAAGGTTAAATTTCTAATCACTTGTTGACTATTTGTAAGCGTTTATTCTAACATAAATAATCTTTGTTGATCCAACCCCTAGACTCTAGGGGTTGGATGCCCCTCTTTGCGGAAACTAGAGATAGTCTGTGTGAAATTTGTGTTCGTTAATTTCACGTTTTCAACTACGAGTGAATAAAATACAAAAGCTAGCACTTCTTCATTACATCGGTCATGGATCACCAGCTGTGTCACCTTCCCATACCGTACGCGTGCCACAAGCTCATGCATTCTAAAGCCATAACCTCAAAGGAGCAGGTGCTTATAAGTGTGGGAAGAGCAAACGGAATGATTCAGTGTAGGGAGCTCAGAGAGCTCGGATTATCTTGCGAGACGAATGATGCTGTTAAAATCCATTACGCGGAATAAATCCTGCGGAGCGGAGGGTTAATTCAGGTGGCGAGGCTCCGTATGAAATAACCACCGCTTAGAATTCCATGCGGTAGTGGGTTCAAGGAGACGTGCTTAATAGGTTGAGTAGCCGAAACAGTTTATCCTACCATCCTACTAATATTATAAACGTGAAAGTTTTTAAGTATGGATGGATGGATGGTTGAATGTTTGTTACTCTCACACGTAAAAACTACTGAATGGATTTTAAGGAGACTTTACAATAATATAGCTTAAATACTGATATACATCAGAATAACACATAGGCTACAATTTATAAAGATACTAGCGGACCCTGCAATCGTTGTTTTGCCATATAAATATCGTAAAAAAAACATAGGGGTTGATCGTAGAGGGATGAAAATTTAGGATTACGTGTATTTTTGTAGGCTGAATCACTATCACTACATATTATAAAACAAAGTCGCTGTCGTCTGTCCGTCCCTATGTATGCTTAAATCTTTAAAACTACGCTACGGATTTTGATACGGTTTTTTTTAATAGATAGAGTGATTCAAGAGGAAGGTTTATATGTATAACCCACCCCCGCTTTGTACGGGCGAAGCCGGGGCGGGCCACTAGTCCAAAATAAAATAAAATTGACTAAGAAAATAAAAATTGTGAGGTGGGCTACCCTTAACATTTAGGGGGCTGAAAAATAGATGTTTTCCGAATCGCAGACCTAACCGATATGCACACAAAATTTCACGAAAATTGGTCGAGCCGTTCATATTAGATTTATTTTAATTATTAAAACTGTTAAATTTAATGCAATATAGACTTGCGGTACCCTATAAAATTAAGGAAAAGTTTGCGAAGTAGAAACAGGGGCGGACGATAAAGTTGACGAAGCTCTACTAAAGAGCGACGTTCAACGGTAACAAGGCAGCGGGTCGAGGTAAAGGGCTGCGATGTCTAAATTAATAGCCAGCTAACACTTTTCAGTCGCACGTGGTGACAGATTTAAAATACAAAGTGTCACCACTCCATTCCATCCTGAGGGTGTCGTAAGAGCCGACACAAGGAAACGACAAGGCCGATTAGCTAGCCACAAGCAAAATAAACGTGTGGTGACGGATTTAGAATACACAATGTCACCAACCCATACCGTCTTGAGGGTGTCGTAAGAGGCGACTAAAAGAACGCAAGAGGCAGATCACCTAGCCGAAAGAGAAGGAAAACTTGATACAAACCCTGTGCCAATCCTGGTCAGCGTGGCACAGTAGGCTAATTTCCCTCCATGAATTTGGAGGAGGCCCGACTCAGCAATGGGTCATCTATGGGCCGAGTCACAGTAATCGAGAATGTCCTAATAAATAAAATAAATATAAATAAATATCCTTGGACATTTCACACAACGCCATCTCGTCCCAAGCTATATAGATAGAGTGATTCGAGAGGAAGGTTTATATGTATAATACATGCATAATTACACCCGTGCGAAGCCGGGCGGGTCGCCAGTGAACAATAAAATATCAACAATTGGCGATATTTCGGCAACCCGGAATCTGTTTCTGGGATTCATAAAAAGTTTTAGTAGGGTGCCAACAAAGTACGATGGATCGCCAATCATACCAGAGCCGTGGACCCTTTATAATACAATTGCATCCGCTGAATGGGAGCCCTTTCACTCGGGGCCACCTCGGCCTGGTATCGTTAGCACCTGATCTGTCCTGCGCTTTGACGCTCTCCGATTGCCGAGTCTCGTAATCAACGGGACTTTTGTGAGGTACAGGTAGATATGAGATAAATTTAAAATTGAAACATACTTTAACTTGGAAATGGATCAAACAACGGAGTAGAATTACTCCGGACACGGTTGGCGCAGTGGTTGAGCGATCGACTGCTGCGTAGCATGTCGCGGGTTCGATCCCCGCACGGAAGAAATATTTGTACGACCTACAAGTATTTGTTCCGGGTCTGGGTGTTTTCTATCTATATTAAGTATGTATTTACAAAAAAAAAATGTATATAAGTAGTTTCTCATCCATCTCGTTACCATAAGACAAGCATTAAGTTGCTTAGCTTGGGACGAGATGGCGTTGTGTGAAATGTCCAAGGATATTTATTTATTTTATTTATTTATTCTAATCTCAGGGTGTCGCAAGAGGCGACTAAAGTAATGCAACAAGTTTGACACAAACCTATCTTGGTACTAACCTGTCTGCATTTCAGCAGTTGCTCGTATATACACTGGGTACTCTAAGTCAATCAGTTAAGCGACAATTATCTCGCACACCTTACGTTCTAGCCAACTTGACAAACTTCAACCCAACTTGATACGTTAAGTTACTTGTTGCAAAGTTAGATAATTCCCGGTGGCGTTTGGCTTAGTCTCTAACGACGTGGTTATTTATTGACAACTCATAATGAGTATATGCAGGGCGTCAATGTGTTGCTAAGCAGTTTCTAGAATCAAAATCAAAATGTTTTTTATTCGAATAAATTCTTGCGAATGCTTTCAAATAGGCAAAAAAAATATAACTCTAAATAAAAATTTAAAAGAAATATAATTAATAATTTAGTTTTTGAAAATATTTTTATACATCGTCTAATTTTATTTGATTAATTAATAAAATGGTCTTCGAAAGTCTCTATGTCTTTGTCAAGCTAAAAACAAGGCTTGATGATAATGATGGAGAATTAAATGGGGCAAAGGCTATGCAAAAGTTTAAGCTTACATATCATTCTAACGTATACACTTTCTAAATCAGTAAATGGTTCCTTAACACAGACCAATTCTTGAATTCAAGACACGGTTCGGGCGTCACAAGGAAACTGTGTCAGGAGCTATCTTGTCCGAGCAATCCAGTATTATGGTAGGCGAGAACGACGACGGCTGCCTTGTTAAAGGTATAGATTCCAGCACTGTTTATAAAAAAGGGGGAACGCTGCCAGTATTTTCGGAATCTTGCCTAAAGGGACTCCTTTTATATATTTTTATAGTACTTTTGAAGGGTTTTTTTAGTTTTCCAAAAAGTTTTTTTTAGGTCCATTGGTATTTTTAAGTATTTGTCCATTTGTTATGTTCTAAATAGATAACTAGTCTTTCTCAAAATATTGTAGTTGTCTTATTAAATATGTCTTCTATACAAATAAATAAAACAGGAGTGTCTGTTTGCAATAATAAAATAACCACTTATTACTAAATGCGTAAGTATGTATACACAGTTACAAGACAAGACACATAGACCAAATTATATTTTTGTTTTATTTTTTTAATGTGTCAGTCTGTCTGTTTGTTCCGGCTAATCTCTGGAACGGCTGGACCGATTTTGACGAGACTTTCACTGATAGGTAGCTGATGATATAAGGAGTAACTTCGGCTACTTTATTTTGACTAGCTTCGCCCCGCGGCTTCACCCTCGGGTAATATCGTACTCGTGCGAAGCCGGGACGGGCCGCTCGTTACAAATATGACGATTTAGTCGTCCCGCGACCACTGACACTGCAAAGTGTCTGAAACGTTGGGAATAAAATAAAACGATCATAACCGTGAAGAGATCATTTCCTGCAAAACCTACGTAAATAAAGTTTTGAGCATTTTGTTTTTATTTTTTTTGTAGGGTTTGCGGCTGACAATATGTAGATTTACAGAAAAATACATTTAAATAAGCCTTTATAAGCCTCCGCAATTAGAGAATTTATACAAATAAACCATCCGTTTGAACATAACAATCTATAGTATTGTACAATCAATGCGCACCACCAAATTTAATGGATGCCTGCCTAGCGTAGATAGACCGCAACCATGTCACCTGGCCATTACTGTGCGGTGAGTATTGTTATGGGCCAGAACAGGGGGAGGCCAGGGGAGGCCGCAGCTAGAATGGACCGGAGATGACTGGGCGCGGTACAAATGAAGCTGATATTACAGCTATATTCAGGGAAGTCTTTAAGGACGAAATTAGCTAAAGTGTAGTGACGGGTTTAGAATACATAGTGTCACCACCCCATTCCATCCCAAGGGTGTCGTAATAGTCGACAAAAGGAAATGACAAGGCCAAAGTCTCAGCCGCAAGAGAATACTACTTCTAATATTACTACTCAGCCCATAAACTGACTGCCTCGTTGGTCTAGTGGTTAGATGTGCCGCCTTTGGATCAACGGATCCCGGGTTCGATTCCGGGGTCGGGCAAGTGTCTTTGTTTAAACCAGAGGCACTGGCTCGGAGTCTGGGTGTCATTTCTATCTATAATATGTATGTATTTACAAAAAAAAAATTTATATAAGTAGTTTATCAGCCATCTCGTTACCATAACACAAGCATTAAGTTGCTTAGCTTGGGACGAGATGGCGTTGTGTGAAATGTCCAAGGATATTTATATTTATTTATAAATGACCCACTGTTGAGTCGGGTCTCCTCCAGTTATATTGGAGGGTTATTAGCCTACTGTGCCACGCTGGCCAGACGGGTTGGCACAGGGTTTCGTTTCAAGTTTTCCTTTTCTTGCGGCTAGGTTTTCGGCCTTGTCATTTCTTTTCGTCGACTCTTACGACACCACCAGGATAGAATGGGGTGGTGAAACTATGTATTCTAAATCCGATGACGATTTATAAGAGTTTTGTAATAAAACCTACGTCAATAGGAGTTCCTTTTGAGTTTGTTTTCTATATTTGATGACCCGCAGTAGTTTGGCTTGTAATACAATTTGTCGTTGCGTATTTTCCCGCTAATAACCGGACGCGACCCGGCCCGGCAATAAAGGTCAATCCGGCACACCGCAGCGGTAACAACTGGCCGCCTCATTTCTAGTTTTGTGGCCGCTTAATGGCTTATAATATCGGTGCGGCGAAATTAATTACAAACAACACTTTAATTCATTAATTAATTTAACATAAACTAGCAACCCGCCCCGGCTTCGCACGGGTGCAATGATGAACCTCTAAATTTATCAGTGTTTCTCTACTATATTGTGGATGTATTATACATAAAAACCTTCCTCGTGAATCACCCTATCTATTAAAAAAACCGTTTCAGGACAGACGACTGCGACTTCATCACTACATAGTATAAAACAAAGTCGTTGTCGTCTGTCCGTCCCTATGTATGCTTATATCTTTAAAACTACGCAACGGATTTTGAAGCGGTTATAAAATTTGGATGTTCATCACTGCACCAAAGGGAGCATCTACAAAGCGGACGTCACGGCACGTCACGTCTGGTGTGACACGTTACATCGTACGCGCGTCACGTCGTATGTCACGCGAACTCGAGCCTCGGAAAGCTCAATGCGTTGCATGCGTGCGTCAATCTTGTGAACTGGTGCCATTGCTGGGGGTCGGTCAGATGAGGCATGCCCTTTGTGGCAATTGCGCGGATTACTCTCACAAATCTGTCTTGTCAGTCTTTGTATACAAATGTAAATAGCGATTTAAAAAAAAACAACTACAGTGTTTGTCGCCGGCTCTTCTATGTAGAGCAGACTTCGGACCCTATAGTAAATGTATATTGACGTATCCAAAGAGCTCAGATGAGCCTGTTGGTCTAGGGGTTGGATGCGCCGCATTTGGTCACCACCCCATTCCATCACGAGTGTGTCGTACGAGCCGACAAAAGGAAATGACAAGGCCGATAGCCTAGCCGCAAGATAATGAAAAGTTGATACGAAACCCTGTGCTAACCCGTCTGGCCAGCGTGGCACAGTAGGCTAATGATCCCCCATGTCCTCACTTCACTGGAGGAGGCCCGACTCAGCCATCAAACTGAAACTCAATAATAACTTAATTTACGTAGGTATTTTACAACAAACATAAAAATCATCTGGAGATCGCGGCGGAATATCAGCGTGCCATGCGCCAGTTTCAAAGGAAGCATACAAACAACAACAAAGCTACAAGACGTCACGCCGGGCGTGATGACGTGCCAGGCAAATGTCACGTGACGTCGCTGCACGTACGCGAACAAGCGTCGGGACAGTTGTACGATATGCCTGTATGCATTTTCCTAGGCAGAGAAAATTCCATGGCTTATTTTTTTTTTACTTTTACCGTATCTTTTAGTCCATGCGGTGAAACGTCCTTTATTCGAATAAATTTTGGTATGTGGTTTCAAATAGGGAAACAAAAAAAAAACGCTTTGCACTTCGGGAGTGCCGGCAGAAGTGAAAACTTGAACCTTACCAAATAATACACAAATTCTGAATAGTTTACAATACTGACTTACATATTTTTCAGGGAGCGCGAGTTACGGATGGATAATACAAAACCTACACCGCACATGTGCTTATTCTGATGCTATGAATATATGTATAGGTTAATGCTACAGAGTATAAACATATTACAAATAGTACATCTATAATGTGTAGGTTTTTATATTTTTATAAAGTAACCCCTCATTTTCTTTTACTATTTTTTCGTCACTTTTTCATTGATAGATGCACTTGCACATTGCACATGCACCGCGCCGGCGGTCTACTCTCCCTAAGTCTTACGAATTTTCAATCAGGTCACGTGTTCTGACGCGAGTTTGACATTTTATACATTTTACATAACTAGTGGCCCGCCCCGGCTTCGCCCGTGCAAAGCGGGGGTGGGTTATACATATAAACCTTCCCCTTAAGTCACTCTATCTATTAAAAAAAACCGCTTTTAAATCCGTTGCGTAGTTTTAAAGATTTATGCATACATAGGGACGGACAGAAGAATGCGACTTTGTTTTATACTATGTAGTGATAGTGATTAGCATTTGTTAATGTCACCACCCTATTCCATCATGACAGTGTCGTAAAAGTCGCCGCTGCTAATTACAAGCCCATAACCAGCTGTACATTAGAATGTACTGATGATGAGTCTCGTGCTGATATCAACCGTATACCCCAAACACAGTTTGAAGTGTTCAGGCCTCGGTAACCGATCGCATCCGGATATCCGACGTCGGCGCGCCTTATCGTCTGCCGACCGGGTATCTTCACCGGGCTTATCTGAACTAGCAGTACATCATAACACTTGGGACTTAGCGTCAATTTCGAGGCGACGGTTAAGGGCCAAAACATAATCAAACTCAAAACTCAAACTCAAAAGGAACTTTATTTAAGTAGGTTTCATCACAAAACTCTTATAAATCGTCATATTTACAAACACCATTATCATCTTACGGCCCCTGTCCCACACTAGGTGGTAGTCTCCACACACACCTATCAGTCGTCATACCTACATTCACACCTTTCACACACAACTCCTCATTCCTGCAATCCCTCCATCTCCCCTGATCGCTCACAATCCCTATATGTTCACTCACATTCATGCCGAAACTACCACCGGTTCGGAAGGCTGCTCTACAGAGAAGAGCCGGCAAGAAACTCTGTAGTTGCTTTTTTTTTTAAAATTATTGGTCTTGTTTACAAAAAGCACTAAACAGCATAGTGAGAGCAAGTTCGCAAGATGAGAGAAACACGCTACACGTTTACGCAATGAATGACGGATAGACCTTGACATGGCCAATCAAAAAACAAATTCGCGAATAAAGGTCTCCATTGCGTCATTGCTCACACATACAGTGTACAATATATGACATTTTCTAATAGTGCCAGCGGATGAAACATTTCACCACTGGCCAATCTCCCTTTAGGTAACTTGTATGTAACATTGATTTAACCAAGTTGGCCCATTAGAGCTCTTTTGACAAGTCAAAAAATAAATAACCGCTTAAGGTAGACCCAACGCAGCCGTGAATATTTTATGAGCTGCGATAAAATTTCCATTGCTGAGTCGACTCTACCTTAAATGGTAATATTTATTTTGTTTTTTTGAGTAGCGGCCCTTCCCGGCTTCGCACGGGTGCTATGTTACCGGGGCGAAGCTAGTCAAAGTTACCCCTTATATCATCAGCTACCTATTAGTGAAAGTCCGCAAAATCGGTCCGGCCGTTCCAGAGATTGCGCGGAACAAACAGACAGAGTTTTTTTTTTATTTTGTCCTTTGTACTGTGTATACATACTTACGAATTTAGTAAAAAGTGGTTATTTTATTATTACAAAAAGACACTCCAATTTATTTTTATGTTTCGATGATGACGAACCTGCACAAGCTCCACAAGATCGTGTGCAAGTTTGTACAATCTCATGGGCCCCTGTCATTGTGACAGTAAGTATCTACATAACGCAGTTCAACTTCGTCGCTTAACCCCTCGCTAAACAGGCAAGTTCTCAACTGCTGATTAAACTAGATCAATTAACGTTTCGGCATGTGACGATAATGGAGTTTCTGAATTATTTGGGGAATCCATAAACTAATACGGACTGGGAGTTATGATTGATATTATGTTTGCACATTGATTTGTGCACTGCCTTGTTGGTCTGTACTTGTGGTGACGCATTTAGACATAGTGTCACATAGTGTCACCACCCCATGTCGTACTGAGGGTGTCGTAAGAGCCGACAAAGGGAAATGATGGGCCGAAAACCTGGCCGCAAGAGAAGGGAAACTTGACAGGAAACCCTATGCCAACCCGTCCGTGAGCTAATTACCCTCCATATAGATGGAGGAGGCCCGACTCAGCAGTGGGTCATTTATGGGTGAGAAGTAATGAAGGAGGACCCAACTGGGCGGTAGGCTATCTATAGGCTCAGTAGTACAAACAATTTACCTCCGATCAAGTTGGCCCATTAGAGCTCTTTTGACAAGTCAAACAATAAAATTTAAAATTTACCATCTACCACCGGTTCTGAAGGCAAGAAACTCTGTAGTTGCTCTTTTTAGATCGCCATTTTTGGTTACAAGACTGGATTTATGACAGATTTGTGAGAGCAAACTGGTGCAAATTAAATGACTGATAGGATTTCGACAAAATATAAATGGGACCTGGGTGGACGAATGCCCTTTGAAACAAACTACACTAAATTGCCTTACTGGTCCAAGGGTTAGATGTACCGCATATGGATCGAGGGTCTCCGGTTCGCAACGGGGTCGTCACTTGCTCTGAGTCTAGTAATCGCGTCCAAGTTTGTAAACTGGCCCCCGCAATACAGGCTACAGAAATTTCCAAATCAGTTCATACCAGGCTTCCCCAAGTTATCGGTAGACATCCAAAAAGAAGATAAGACGAATTGAAAGCCTCTTCTTTCCATTTTTGAAGTCTGTCAAAAACCCCTTCAAGCGCTGTCAAAGATCGGCGCAAGATTGGCGATAGCGGTAAGTACCCCGCATTTGATGTGCAACATCAAGCCTCTTATCTAAACGAGCGCGTCTGGGAGCGTCGGTCGACGGATGCTAGTATCTGGAAACTTACAAAGTGAACTTCGATAGAAACATCGACGGAATATCCATACCGTCTTTTATGGAAGTGTAAAAATCTCTCTATAAACAAAAGTGAATCAAATCAAATCATAATCAAAATACAGCCCCCCTCATAATCGGAGGGGCCCGCCTCGGAGCATCGGGCACTAACTATACAGAATGTCCCAAAAATAGACACAGACATAGAGCATCCCTTGATGTCCCCGCATCACCCCCCTGTATGTTCTACCATTTTTCATAGTTCGTGTTATGATTTTTTTCCTGAAATCAAATGTTTGGTTTTACACCAATATTTTCCTAATTCTGGCCAAAGTTACGAAGCTGATTATTTTATGCTTAAAAGTACAATTCAAGATGATACAGTAAGAAAAAGAAAAAAATTAAAAAGGCTTCTACTTTAATAAAAAATGTTTATGTACATCAAGGGGTGCTCTATGTCTGGACTTCCGCTTGACACTATTTTTGGGACACCCTGTATAAGACGCGGGCCAAAGTCCCCAGGGTCACGGACCATGCTCCCGCAACGGGAGTGACCCCCCTGGCCCTGAATGGGGCAGTCGAGGATCGCCCTCGATTTTAGTGGGTAGCGCAATTTACCGTCTGCACGCGCCCCGGAGTCTCACTTAACCTGGCCGGGTATGAGGACCTCGGACGTAAAAAAAGTCAAGATTCCCTTCTGTTACCTGGCTAGGTTTTCCATTACATTACACCTTAAATCTACTCATAAGACACCCACTGGATGGTAAGGGGAATTAATTATTACAGGTTTCCTACGCGTGAACAATTATTTTGTAAAACTGAATATTCACTACCAGTGCGTTCTGTTAGGCAAAAGACAAAACCCAATCCCATTAGGAGAGTACCCAGTGCCTACTCCGAGGAGTGCTTCCGGTCTGCATTATTAAAACTTTCTGAAGTGAAAATTGCTATCAACTGTTCGTTCAGAGAACTTTCTCCTGCTAGGACTTACTGTGAGAGTTGACTTAAATCTATACAAATAAAAATACTAGTTGTCGCCCATCTAGTATAGAATCCCGATATACAACCTTCACCAATATGATTAATGGATGAAAAATATTATAAAAGACATTTAGTATGTAAAAAAATATATTTTTTGTTTTTATAGCCTGGCCTGGCCAGGTTTTTTTACGCAACCCATTTTTTTTATAATTTTTAACATACTTTAGATATATCTAATAATAATAATTTTCATCCATTAAACATATCGGTGAAGGCCGTTGTTTAACGGAATCTTAGACTAATGTGCCGCCTTTGGATCACGGGGTCCCGGGTTCGATTCCGGGGCCGGGCAAGTGTGTTTGTGTAACCCAGAGGCACTTGCTCATGGGTTTCGTGCTCGTAGTTTCGTTGGTTTCGAAAAAAATTCAAAAAAGGTTTCATGTCATTTTTTCCTTCTCATGCGGCTAGATTTTCGGCCTTGTAATTTCCTACAGTCGGCTCTTGCTACTCAAGATGGAATGCAATGGTGACACAACGTATTCTTAATTCGTCACCGCACGCACTGTATCCGATAGTCACGCGTTTAATTGCAGCACAATGTAAATGGACACAATGGCCACAACGCCACAGTCCACTACGCCATTGTCCGCAGCGTACGGCACATTGAGTAAATACGCCGCACAACAAAACGCCGCGCCTCCCAGGCTACGCGATGCACCCGTGATGCCCGCAATTTGTTTATGGAATAATACTCATTGCGCTACACGAGTAGGGTTACCACCTCCTATAAGTAGCAGGTCTGAGTGGTGACGCATTTAAAAATAAATAGTGTCTCCACCCCATTCCATCCTGAGGGTGTCGTAAGAGTCGAGAAAAGGAAATGACAAAGCTGAAAACCTAGCCGCAAGAGGAGGAAAGCTCGATATGAAACCCTGTGCCAACTCGTCTGGCCAGCGTGGCACAGTAGGCTAATAGCACTCCCTTTAATGTGAGGAGGCCCGTCTCATCCGTGGGTCGATTGTGGGCTGAGTAGTAGTAGCAAGGTATGGAATTGGTCTCCTTGAAAATGTTATCAAAATCGTTCTAGTAGTTTGCTATAAAACTTGAAATAAGTGAACATAACTATTTGTGGGCAAATGCAAAGGCCAAATGTGGGTATCCATCAACGACTTACTTGCACGAAAAATAAACAACAAGAAAGACAAAACAACATCAAAGAAATCATTCCATGTTCCCTATTACGGACTTCAAATATGTCCATAAAGCGTAACATCAAAAAATCAAATACACGGCTCCACAAACGGAGACTTTCATTCCACTTCACACTTTTATTGGATAACTTCAGCGGGAAACCTAATAAAACACTTGCAAACGAAAACCGGCGTTTCTCAAACTTTTCACAAGTCGCACCACAAGCCCTCCTCCGTCCCGGCGCAGTCGCGAGAAAACACACAACTTCAATAAATGTAATTCACTTTTAATAACAACAATATAAAAACGGGAAACACAGGCTGTATGAAACTGGGATGTAACTCGAAGATCGGCGAGGGTTGGCGACGTATTGTTTTTTTATCGGTACGCCTGTCAAGAAGTAAAAGGGTCGTGAAAGGAATCACATAATTGTCAAATAATCGTCAACGTTTTTTTAGATTTTAATTCTGTTTGTAGACATCAATAGGTGCCGTGATTCATGACTATGCATAATGCAAAACCTATTAATATATTATGTGTAATGGATGCGTTTTTATTAATTGATGAATTACTAGCTTACGCCCGCGGCTACGCCTGCATGGGCTTGTTTCCGTATTTATCTCGGCTACACACGTAGCCTTTATAACACGGGGATTTCTAATTAGATAGATGGATATTTTTTATTGTACATGTACACAAAAGTAACAAAAAGAAAGAAATTACCATCTTATTGCTAAAATCATTGTACATTATAATTGAGAAATAACTTTTACAATTGATCCAGTAGCTTATGAATTATTACAAACATACATATACATAGAAATCTTCCGTCTTTATAATATACTAGCGACCCGCCCCGGCTTCGCACGGGTGCAATGATGTTGAACCTTTCTCTTGAATCACTCTATCTATTAAAAAAAACGCTTCAAAATCCGTTGCGTAGTTTTCAAGATTTAAGCATACATAGGGACGGGCAGACGACACCGACTTTGTTTTATAATATGTAGAGATAGTGATAGTGAAGTATAGATTCACTTTATTAAAGTATCTGATAAGGCAGCCCAAATAAAAATCTTTACATACCCTAACTTTATAGCCTATTAAAACTTGCTCATAAATTAAGTTTGATTAGAAAATGTTTGGACCACTTCGCCGCACCAGGCAACCCTGCTCGGAACAAAGTTGTTCCTTTAATGACGATGGGCCCGAGATAGCCCGACTTGGGAGGTTGAGCAACTTCGCCGTACCGATTTCAAACTAAAACTCAATACATACCAAGATGCTATTACTGATAAAGTAAAGTAAATTTCGCGAATTCCGTAATCGAATATACAAGGTGTAACAAAACTTCTATAAATCCGAAGTGAAGACACGGCTGCTTAGCAAGGTTCTCAAATAGTCTCAAACTCAAAAGGAACTGTATTTACGTAGGATTTATCAAAAAAACTCTTATAAATAATCATACTTAAAATTCCCAATATTATCTTACGGCCCCTGTCCCCGCTAGGCGGTAGTCACCATACACACCTCATTCGTCATATCTACATTCACACATTTCATACACAATTCCTCATTCTTACAATGCATCCATCTCTTTTGATCTCCCACAACCCTTGCATACACCCAAATTCATTGTGAAACTACTACCGGTTCGGTACGGTACTGCTCTACAGAAAGGAGAAGGCAAGAAACTCTGTAGTCTTTGTCAGTCTATCCCGCATCGCGTAGGGGCGCTAAAAGTCGAATGCATTTACGGGAACCAGACCAAGAACCTGCTGGGACGACTCTCCTCTATAGAGCAGGCTTCCGAACCGGTGGTAAATGTAAAATATATATTGACACGTCCAAAGAGCTCATGCGAGCCAACTTGAATGTATAGATTTTACTCACACGCTGCTAGAATAGAATAGAATACTCTTTATTGTACACCAATAATATAAAAGGTTAACATAGCATTAGATTATAACGGCCCGGATTTTATTTCCAATACAGAACATAATATGTACACCGAATATACCAGACGGCATGAATAAATAAAACGCAGAACCCATAAATCGAAATCGTCAAGTGATTCTCGATATCCGACACTCGAATACTGAAACGAGTCCTCCATCATAAGGAAATATCCAACACTTTGCATTGACACTTTTCATACTATAGATATACGTTGTTAAGTTTTAAGTGTCCGTCTGTAACTAGTACTTTTAAGTGTCCGTCTGTAACTAGTACTTTTAAGTGTCCGTCTGTGACGGATTTAGAATACACAGTGTCACCACCTCATTCTATTCAGCGGGTGTCGTACGAGCCTTGAACTTAAAAACCTACGGGAAACTACGTAATCTTTCCGTTTTGGCAGTGGCTTTGGAGGGGAGCTCGGCTCTACCCTACCCTCTATAAATAAATATCCTTGGACATTTCACACAACGCCATTTCGTCCCATGCTAAGCAACTTAAGGCTTGTGTTATGGTAACGAGATGGATGATAAACTACATTTATGTATTTTTTTGTAAATACATACATATTATAGATAGAAAACACCCAGACCCGGAACAAATACTTGTAGGTCGTACAAATATTTCTTCCGTGCGGGGATCGAACCCGCGACATGCTGCGCAGCAATCGATCGCTCTGATGACAAGATGTGTCTTCACACTTTGTGACCCTGGGTTTTTGGGGCCACAGATCTTCTCGGCTCATTACGAGCTTAGTTCTGCGACCAAGCCCGGTGCAGAACTTTTCTCCTCACGTACTGTTAGCTCCTATGGGCGGGAGTGTTTCTTGTGCCTCCGCCCGAGTGTTGTTGTTAGGGTTCCTTTGCTTCGTCCGATACGGACTCGGCGCAGCTGGTGGGCGTCTGGTGCCCTCTCCCTTATCCTTTCAGCGTCCTCGTGTCGTACGAGCCGACTAAAAGAACACAAGGGGCAGATCACCTAGTCACAAGAGAAGTAAAACTAGCACGGCCAGCATGGCACAGTCGGATAATTTCCCTTTAATGAATTTAGATGTAACTAGCTGACCCGGCGAACTTTGTTCCGCATTATATATATTTAAAACAAAAAGAAAGTTGGACATAGGATACCTGAGATTTTATCCCGTCCGTATAAAACCTACTTTCACAAAACGCAACTGACAGCAAAACGTTATGTTGTCTATAGTTTACTATGGTCGAAAATTTGACAATTAGAAATTTTGAATTCGACTTGTTTAAATTGTTGTAATTCACATAATATCTTTATAACTTGTAGCCTATGTGTTATTCTGATGTATAAGCTATATTACTGTAAAGTTTCATTAAAATCCATTCAGTAGTTTTTACGTGAAAGAGTAACAAACATCCATCCATCCATCCATACTTACAAACTTTCACGTTTATAATATTAGTAAGATTTCCACTAGGTAGTGAGTCAGAAAATAAGATGAAGTGTATTTTTCATAAAATTACAGGTACTATTAGCCATATGGATCCGCGTGGTGACGGATTTAGAATACACAAGGTCAGCAACCCATACTATCCTGAGGGTGTCGTAAGAGGCGACTAGAGGTACGCAAGTGGCAGATCACCTGGCGGCAAGAGCAGAAAAACTTGATACAAATCCTGTGCCAACCCGTCTTGCCAGCGTGGCACAGTAGGCTAATTAACCTCCATGTAATTGGAGAACTGAACTGATGTGCCAACTCAGTTGTGGGTCAGTATGGGCAGAGTTCTAGTAGTAATAGCCATATGGTCACACTGGTAGTCGACACCAAAGGTATAAGAAAATCGGCAAAATATATTCAACTTTCGATGATACGCTAATCTGTACCTTTGATAAGTCGCGACAAACTCCGTCTAATTGCAATATCATGGAAAATCGCTCTCGCTTCACACATATACATAACTGTCGGCGACAATTTGTCACGGCGTGAAGTTTCCGCCGCGTACGTATAATTTATGATAGCAGTCGAGTATCTTTATGGCATCGAGACCTAATCGATCATAGCTGTACACTTATACACCGCTATCTTTTAATTGCCTGAAAAATCCGGTACTATATTATGCTCATTAGATCGAAACATTTTTTTACTCAACAATGACAAAGTTTTTTTTTCTCCTTTTATTTATTTAGGTGCTTATCTCCCAGTGGATATGTCAGCCCCAGCGTTACCCAACAATGACAAAGTTATAACAAGTTAAAGCTTTGCATATAATCATGGCCAGAATTTTGCCTACAACCTACACTTTCACTTGTTTTAGTATATAATTCTACGATTGGATTTGATAAATGAGTAATATCGAGTAATTTCAGAAACGGTAACACATCCGTCTATAAATTATATTGAGTTTGAGGCTACTAATCCTACCAGGGTTACGTATCGCGGTTTCCGTCTCTTGTGGCTAGGATTTGTCTTAATAATTCCTTTAATCTGTCTGAAGCTCAGTATGAAATTGGGTGGTGTCACTTTGAATCCTAAATCCGTCACCTAGACATGTACCATTTCGCAACCGCTCCCACTTTGCTATTCACTCGGTAATGCTCCGACGGCCACTATTAAACTCTTTTCAGAAGACAATTTGTCATCCGAGGAAAGTTGGCGCCGCCTGACGCTCAGGCCTTCGGTTGCACGAAACGCGGTGGTCTGCATATTAATGGGTCTCCGCATCCAATCGATCATATCGCCCAAGAGAAGGTTGACCAGCTTCGGAAAATGCTTGAGCCGCGCTGAGAACCTATACATTGGACCTATACCTGAACATGGGACAGTAGACCTGGCCGGCGTAGCGGGCACCTCGTCGGGGCGTCACAGTAGACTGCGTTTAAGCGAACCTGTGGCGCCCCAAGAGTGTCGCGTGAGGGTATACCGCTGAGGTTTTAGTGGGTATACGAGTCGTTTTTGGAGTCCCACATAATCACCGGCCCTATTCCCCAGCGGCGGCGGTATGCATAAAGCATTTCCCCAGGTAGACAAAAAAGGCAGTTCAAGGTTGAATACTTATAATAGTCAAGACGTTTAGGTTCTTAAGGTATTTCTGCCACGCTGGTCAGAAGGGTTAGCACTGTTCTGCATCAGATCCCACAATGCCGGAACAGGACGCGCGTTGGAGCACCCCGGGGAGGTTTAGTGGGTAGGCCGCCACTATGGGGGAGAGTCCCACACTCCCCTCGCTGGCCATCCCCGTGGCCGGAGAGGAAGTCCACAAAGGAATTTACCCCGGGCGAAAAAAAAGAAAGGGTTTCGTTGCAAGTTTTCCTTCTCTTGTGGCTAGATGCTCGACTTTTTAATAACTTACTAAATTTTACGTTGTACGTTTCTTTAAATAACCTTAAAGATTTTTTGTTTTTTTTTTTTATAGAAAAACGGAACTAAATGTAGACCTGGCTGGAGGAGCGGGACTATAACGAACCACAGGCATAATGATTTCTTAGGATTTCGCGATTATTACACATTGCAATTAAACACTTTTTAACGGAATTATCGCGTGTATATTACTGCGTGCACAGGGAACGTTATAAATTAAACAAAATGATAGGCGGTAGAGTTAACTGTTTCTTTGTAGTTTTGAAGATAACTGTCATCTAGGCTGTCCCGCGAACATGACTGCTAAAAAGTGAATAACCGTTAAAAAGTGTTTAATTTCAATGAACCACAGGCAGCCAAAGCTGCATATAATTTCGAATAAAAAAAAAGTTTTACCCACGCTAAAACATTGACAGGATTTATAAATATTAGCGAGACAAACTTACAATAATTATTTTTTTTAAACATCGACATTTTTGTCCGTCTGGTGAAGTATTTAGAATACGCAACGTCACCAACCCACACCATGTAAGGGTGTCGTAAGAGGCGAGTAAAGGAACGCAAGAGGCAGACCACCTAGCCGCAAGAAAAGGAAAACTCATGGCACAGTAGCCTAGTTATCCTCCATGAATTTGGAGGAGGCCTGACTCATTAGTGGGTTGAAATTATTAGACGCTATCAGATTGTTTACCTTTTTATACAAACCAAAATTACATGTACAAGGCGATTGTCACTATAAGACCCTTTTAAAGTTACGGTTTGATAAATCAATCCGAAACGAGATTGATGCCAATTTCTTCACAAAAAAAAATTACTACTCAGCCCATAGATGACCCACTGACGAGTCGGGCCTCCTCCAGCTACAGGGAGGGTAATTAGCCCCACGCTGGCTAGACGGGTTGGCACAGGGTTTCATTTCAAGTTTTCCTTCTCTTGCGGCTAGGCTTTCGGCCTTGCCGGATGGAATGGGGTAGTGACACTATGTATTCTAAATCCGTCACCACACGGAAAATATATGATTTTGTTAATTTAAGTTATGCTTGAAATTAAACACTATTTAACGGATTTATCGCGTGTATATTACATTATTTAATTCCCGAAGTTTCGAATGCTTTGCAGCAGTCGTGGTCGCGGGAGAGACTAGATGACAGTTGTCTTCAAAAGTACAAAGAAACAGTCAAAATCTACCGCCTCTAATTTTGTTTTATTGATAACGTTCCCTGTGCACGCAGAAACCGCTCACGGTGTCCAGAGGTCTTGCAGATGAGTATTTTGCTTGAGATTTGATCAATTTAATGACTGGATCCCAGGCAGGTGGTACTTGCCAACCATCCTCTCTATTGAAATTTGGATGTTTTTTAATCTCAATAGCCTCGCGGATCATTCTTGGAATGTAATGATTTTCCTTGGCAAGGATTTGAGGTCTATCAAAGTGCATGTAGTGGTTGGTCTTGTTGAATGTGTGCTCACAAATCCGCGATAAATCCGTTAAAAAGTGTTTAATTTCAATGTGTAATAATGGCGAAAACCTAAGAAATCATTAAGTTATCCTGTTAATTTCTTTCTTGCACGTCCTTTTGCCGAACAAATGTATTTTCTTTCTTTGGTACCAATCCGCAGTGGTTTGATAGAACACTACAATAACAATGAAAACACAAGCAACACCAACTAAACTGAACGGTCGAGCATTACAGTTCAAACACAGTGAGCCGAGCGTATTCCTCGCATTTCACGCTCTATGAAACTTTCTGCGAGTCATAAAACTTTGGCCGTTTCTGCGGAAAGTTCGCGTCAGATAGTTGGGGCCGGGATCGGCAAATTCCTTTAAAATTTGTGTATCGCCTGTGACATGCGGCGATTTATTGGGAGGATATTCGGAAGAGTTACGTGTAGTTTTTTTTTTATGTAGGAGCTGATGACATCAATTGGCTTGAAGTAAAATGGTTGTTTAAAGACGTTTAAAGACGGTTCCAGACGGGTTGACACAGGGACAGAGCCCTATGGCGGCGGGAGTGGGAGGTCCTGTAAAAGCCCTAGGGCTGAGTGCTCCAAGTAGGAAGAGGTCTGGCGAGCGACCAGAGCCTGCTGGGAAAGAGTGGTAATCACGTCAGGCCCCACGTTAACTCCCCAGCAGGCCGGGCCGGAATCGAGGGGTTTAGTGAGTAGGAGTCTCACATAACTCAGCCGTCTTCTTCGCGGCTGGGTACAAACTACAGGTTAGCCTTTTAAAAAAAGGACAGCGCCCTGTGTCCACCCGTCTGGCCAGCGTGGCACTGTAGGCTAAATTCCCTCTTGTAATTAGAGGAAGACCGACTCAGCAGCGGGTCTTTTACGGGCTGAGAAAAGAAGAGAACCTTTGGATGGACAGCAATTGTGGACATTAAGACAATAGTTTTAGTTTTTTATATAAACGTAACCCCTGCAGTAGGTATAACCTGTATCGGTGGAGCAGTTTACAAACATGAAATTAACTAACACAAACGACACACAGAGCAAGTCCCTCTGGTTTACATCCACGGGACCACGTGATCCAAAGGCTGCGCCTCCAACCCCTAGACCAATAAGGAGGTATGCACAACAGATTAAGTAAAGGAAAACGACAAAAACGTAACTAAGAAACAGCGGCCACTATATTCGGAACACGTCAAAGTACTCCGCTGAAGCTGTCGGACCTGTTGCCGGCCGAGTTTGGAGCACTTGTGTACGCGCCATTACACTTCGGAACTGCATGCGATTGTCGACTCATACCGCCTCTATTAGATTTGGTTGAGCATAACGTTCGCTGCGACGACGATGCGGGCGCTGTATAGTAAGTTCTCGAGTTTGGAAACTGTAAGGAACGCATGTGATGATAGTCCGTGTGTTGATGACGTAAGAATTAAAAGTAAGGTCTTGAGAGGCGACAAAAGATTTTAACTATTTTATATTTAACAAGCGATCCGCCCCGGCTGCGCACGGGTGCAATGATAAATATCTAAATCTACAATATTATGCACGTATTATACATAATAATCCTTCCTCTTGAATCACTCTATCTATTAAAAAAACCGCTTCAAAAGCCGCTGCGTAGTTTTATACTATGTAGTGATAGTGATGATAATAATGATGATAAAATTTTCTCGTCCACAATACCGCAGTGTCCGAAGACAATGTCTTCGATAAATGTGTGTTGCCAGTGTTGACACATGGAACAGAGATGTGGTCGCTCACTATGGGCTCCATAAGAAAGCTCAAAATCACCCAAAGGGCAATGGAGAGGCATATGCTCGGAGTTTCCCTGCGAGATCAAATCAGAAATGAGGAGATACGCAGGCAAACCAGAGTCACCGACATAGCCCACAGGATTGCCAAATTTAAGTGGCAGTGGGCAGAGAACATAGCTCGCAGGACCGACGCCCAATGGGGTAGAAAAGTCCTCGAGTGGCGACTGCGTTGCAGAAGGCGCAGTGCTGGAGGCCTCCCACACGGTGGACCGACGACCTGGTTAAGGTCGCTGGAAAACGATGGACTCAGGCGTCCACCAATTATGGCATTCACAATCGTCAACGGATACATAAGTTTTAGAACACTACTACCAGGTCGGAACGCGGCACCAACCGAGAAGACCTGGCGAAAGAAACTCGGAGGGCTTGGCTTTTTTTCTTAAACGACAGATGTTAAATAAATAAAATAAATATCCTTGGACATTTCACACAACGCCATCTCGTCCCAAGCTAAGCAACTTAATGCTTGTGTTATGGTAACGAGATGGATGATAAACTACTTATAAACATATTTTTTTGTAAATACACACATATTATAGACAGAAAACACCCAGACCCGGAACAAATACTTGTAGGTCGTACAAATATTTCTTCCGTGCGGGAATCGAGCCCGCGACATGCTGCGCAGCAGTCGATCGCTTAACCACTGCGCCAACCGTGTTGATGATGATAACTGCCTATCTACAAATTGCTGCTTAACACGGAGTGAATAGTTTCAGAACGATAATATCAGTAGGATAACACTTACCACAGTGATGGGGTAGGCTGGGTTGACGATGGTGTAGAGCAAGATGTGGTTGGGTCGCGCGGGCAGCTCGCGCTTGCGCCGCGGCTCACTCGTCATGAAGCTATTGCCATTGCTCTGGAATAAAGGAGGGACAACAATTAGGCGAAGATCGTAATTTCAATTGGTGCTCGCATATTTTGATTATTAGACTAGCGGTCGCTCAGAGATCGGAAATAAATTGGAGTGTCTGTGTGTAATAATAAAATAACAACTTTTTACTAAATGCGTACTAAACACAATACTTACAACAAAATATCATTATTTTTTTTTTAATTTTTGTCTGTCTGTCTGTCTGTTTGTTCCGGCTAATCTCCGGAACGGCTGGACCGATTTTGACAGGACTTTCACTGATAGGTAGCTGATGATATAAGGAGTAACTTAGCGAAGCCAGTCAAAACAATTTTCATGTAAAACAATTTTCTGGGACATCATCCCATGATCAAATGCATTGTTTACAACACACATACAGACAAACATTAATTTGTATATACATAGAAGATTGACCACAGACTTTGAGGTCGGCGATTATTTAGGTCTCCAGAAACCCATCAAAACCCTCACCCGACACGCTTGGGGCGCTACAGGTTCGGGAAAACGCATTCTACTGTGACAGTAGTGGGATGACCTAATAACAGCTGAAATTATGACATAGAAACAAGTCTTTTAACTTCACGACGCCCATATTGTAGCTGTACCAACAAAGCGTACATCTTGCCATAATAACAGTTTGCCTTTCATTCAACTCCATAAAGGCATAAAGGCACAACAGCAACTGTTTAATCAGTCTGTTATTGTAATTGTTATACTATTGACACAAGTGATTTAAGACTGCGATTGTTATGTATAATGAGTTAATTATTCGAGTTACCAGCAGTTCGTCCGGGTTGATACCAAATTGGGTTACTTCCTTTTATTCAGAATAGATGTGGCTGCTTTAATTTTAACGCGATATACCGAACTGTCACTGGCCGCTCTCATCTCTTCACTACCGGCTTTTGTCGCACTAATTCTGGGTTTCGGTCACCATTGCGTCGCATGACCGATGTGTGTAATTGTCCATTGGACGGTTCTCTCCTAGATGGAGCGACGATCTGCGAAAGGTTGCGGGCAGCAGCTGGATGCGTCAAGCCGAAGACAGGGCGCTATGGCGCTCTTTAGGGGAGGCCTATGTCCAGCAGTGGACTAATGTGGGCCGATGATGATAACCCCTAAGTGTTTTGTTTATTATTATTTTTTCTTTCTTTCTAGCGTTGAGGAAATTTATACTTTTATCTTCCCTTCGTACACATATAACTTCGGTAGCATTTTGATTTGTCTGTATTTTTTGTTACTGACATACATCATGCAGAATAATTTAACTTAATTTCAAGCACACCACGCTTTTTTTGTTCGCCCGGGGTAAAATCCTTTATGGACTATCGCCGTCGGCCACGGGGATGGCCGAGGGGGGGGCGTGTGGGACTCTCCCCCAGAGTGGGGGCCTACCCACTAAACATCCCCGGGGTGCTCCAACTCGCGTCCTGTTGCGGCAATGTGGGAGCACACCACGCTTAATTTAATACTGTCTGTGATATTTAACTTGTGGATGACGTCGTGGGTGGCCAACTGTTATTTGTCCATTTTTCCTTCTCTTGCGGCTAGGCGATCTGCCTCTGGTGTTCCTTTAGCCGCCACTTACTACACCCTAAGTTGATATACGTTGGTGACATCTTGTATTCTAAATCCGTATTAACACGGTAGTAACACGGATTTTAAATCTTCTATTATCTATTGTACATCTAAGCACGGCACCTAGTAGTCTTCTTCCTGTGTTACATCGTGTATATGCGAAAGCCGGTGCCCGACAGGGCATTTCTTTGAACTGCCTGCTCCATCTTAGACCCTGGCGTTGCCTTCCATCTGGCAAGCCTAGGGTCAAAGGCATTCAAGTCGGTGACAAAAAGGCCAGACTCAACAGTGGGTCATTAATGGGCTGAGAAACAGCCCCAGCGAGGGTTTTAGGCGCAAAGGGATGATCATCCAGCCAAACGAGGTGGTATGTCTGGCAGGGGGCCGCTGCGCATATTCCCCGATAAATGTAGTCTGGGAAATCTTAACCGTGCGAATTGCTTTTGAACTTCGCTATCGGGGTGTAGGACTTTTTTAAGTCTCGCATTTGTAGGTGATATTTCTGTATGTTATTTGTTCAGATTCTTCGGGTAAATTGTGTAAAGTATGTAGCATGCTGATCGCTACACGGTGAAAATCCTCAACCGAAGTTAGAATAAGCTCCTCAATCACGGATCCCCATCTAATAATTGAGTAAATTGCAAAGTAAGCGTACCCTCGCGACAGAGGCGCCCCCTGTCGACGGCATTAATTGCGACAAACAACTCGCTATGACGCTAAACAAACGTAATAAGACTTTGCTGTATGAATATTCATCATCAGCTCGCAAGACGGGTTAAGCCGGGGCGGTTAAGTCACAAGCTTTGGCGTGTGGTATTGGTGACTTGGTACTTCTAACAGAAGATTCTTATTTCGGTTGTATTATTTTATAATAACAATTAATCCCATAAATAATAAATAAATATCCTTGGACATTTCACACAACGCCATCTCGTCCCAAGCTAAGCAACTTAATGCTTGTATTTGTTGTAACGAGATGGATGATAAACTACTTATAAACATTTTTTTTGTAAATACATACATATTATAGATAGAAAACACCCAGACCCGGAACAAATACTTGTAGGTCGTACAAATATTTCTTCCGTGCGGGAATCGAACCCGCGACATGCTGCGCCGCAGTAGATCGCTCAACCACTGCGCCAGCCGTGTTTCGTTTCAAGATTTCCCTCTCTCTTGCGGCTAGGTTAAGGAACAGGCAGAAGCTTTTAAGACAGGATGGAATGGCGTGGGGACACTCATGTATTCTAAATTCGTCACCACATTTTACGTTTGTTACCGCATAACTCCGTCATTTGTAAACCGATTCAAGAAAACCAATTTCAACAAAATCAGAACCAGAAAGAAATAATTTCTTACAATGTGCAAAGATCGAGTGGTATTATTTCCAGATTGATCCCGAATTTTGTCCAAATCGGTTCAGTACCTACTTAAAAAGAGAAACAGAAGGGAACAGGCAGAAAACTTAAAAAGAAAATGATAAGGCCGAAATCCTAGCGGCAAGAGAAGGATAACTAAATACGAAACCTTATGCCAACCTTATGCCTTTTATGGCATGCTGGCCAGAAGGGCCAGCATGACATAAAAGGGGGAATTACCCTCCATGTACTTGGAGGTGGCCAGACTCAGCAGTGGGTCATTTATGGGCTAAAAATAAGAAGCTTTCGTTTATTTGCATCAAACAGACCTCAGGCCGACATGGATATACGGGGGTTGAGCTTCTGCGCGTCTGTCCTGTGGAGTTACAGTCAGTGCCCACGGGACAGATCTTGCGCGGGATGGTACACCGGGGGTTGTCTAGTGGGTATGCCTCCACCTCTTCACGGGGGCCGAGGAGAGTCCCACACGCCCCTCGTCAGTCTTCTCCGAGACCGACGGGGATAGTCCATAAAGGATTTTACCCCTCACAAAAAAAAAGCCAGACATGGATATGATATGACATGGATTTTACCTCTGCAAAAAAAATCCTTTAAAAACCTCTCACTTGGACCACACAGTGAAGTTTATAAGCGCGATACAATCAGTAGGTAAAATGTGGGATGTTAGACTGTGATCCAATTAAGTTAAGCCCTAATTCGTGTTCCACTCGACTGGAGTTCCGAGTAGACTGGGTAAGTGAAGGTGGAGATTAGATTACTCTCTGTAATCTCAGTTTACATATTGACTATGTCCCTTACACTCTCGATCATCGCAAACTCAAACTCAAACTCAAAAGGAACTTTATTTACGTAGGTTTCATCACAAAACTCTTATAAATCGTCATATTTACAAACACCATTATCATCTTACGGCCCCTGTCCCACACTAGGTGGTAGTCTCCACACACACCTATCAGTCGTCATACCTACATTCACACCTTTCACACACAACTCCAACATGACACAATACGAAGTACCCTCCATGCAGTTGGAGGAGTCTCGATTCAGCAGTGGGTCATGTATGGGCTGAAAATAACACCAAACAGACCCCAGACCGGTCACCTCGTTGGTTGGATGTGCCGCCTTTGGATCACCAGGTCCCGGGTTCAATTCCGGAGCCGGGTAAGTGTCTTTGTGTAAAACAGAGGCATTTCTGTTGGTGGATTACATGTTACTAAACTTCCCCCGCGATACTCGTACCTACTTGAAGGGTTACGATTTATAAAAAAAAAGTCTACCCTCGCCTATTCTGGGAACTCTTCTCGCCTTCGGAGATGAGGTGATGGCAGACTAAGCGCCTTGCCACGTGTTCTGGGAGCCTGGGAGATCAATCCTAAAGGAGTATGGGTAGCGGGTCACATATAATATGAACCCACAATTCGGATGGCTCCAGGGCTTTTGTCGCACCCTGTAGATGGCACTGAAATAGACAGTGAGCAAACCCGAGCTAATGCTCGTGACCAATCCAGATTTGCACGCGCGTCACAACTGACACGCTGCAAGTGTCGCAGCCGTCTTGCGCTGAGTGAAATATTATATTTTAACCATCGCCCTCTAATTGGAAGGAAGTGCATATTTATATTCGAAATACTGGTAAGCAAAATCAAGTTTGTTTGTACCGCCATCATTGTAACCCTTTTATTTCATAGAGCAACCATGGAGTTTCATGACGGGTCTTCTCTGTGGAATCGCATTGCGAACCGCATTTTTTTTTTATTTTGTGTTATGGATTTTTTGACGATTTCAAAGCATTAGTAAGAATTTATTATAATAAAAAACAATTTAGTTACGATTTTTAAGTATAAAAAATGAACCATACCAAAACACGACTAATTTGCACATAAGCCAGTATCCTATTACATAGCAGTGCATATTGTACAAATATCCATGAGGTGAAGTATTCAGAATACATAGAGTCACCATCCCAATCCATCCGGCGAGTGTCGTAAGATCCGACAAAAGGAACGACAAAGCCGACACCCAGCTGCAAGAGAAGGAAAACTTGGTACGAAACGAGTCTCGACAGCGGGGCACAGTAGGCTAATTACCCTCCGTACCAGGAGGCCTGGATCAGTAATGGGTTATTTGTGGTCTGAAAGGAATACCCTTACTCACACGTTCAGGAACACATGATCACCCAAGCCTGAAGATATTTCCGTGCGGCATTCTAACTGTTAGTGGCAAGATGGTTTAGCACAGGGTTTATATAAAGACTTCCTGCTCTTGCGGCTAGCTCTTCTCTGTCGGGCAGCATTCCGAAACAGCATGAATGTGGGTGGAATGTAAGAATGAGTGTATGAAAGGTGTGAAAGTAGATATGACGACCGATAGGAGTGTATGGAGACTACCACCTAGCGTGGGACAAGGGCCGTAAGATGACGAATGATAAATTTTAATAATGAAGTTTTTTTTGATAAAAACTACGTAAATAAAGCCACCCAGAGTGGCAACAGTACCAACCCTGGGTCCGTCACCACACAGACAACGTGGTAAACACAATAGTGCTACTGAATCCGGGGCTCCACTGTAACACGAAAAGCCCGATTCCGTAACACAAATCCTTTACGTATGCTAATGGCGTTCACGATAAATCTACTCAAAGATCACGATATAATTCGGCGTAAAATAATCGTCTGCATTATTCATAGACCTGCAGGGCTGTCATATAAAGCACAAACTACTCTTTGACTGGCTTGTTGGTTTAAAGGTTATGATTACCAATAGAATGAGAGCTCATTAGTGTCTCGCCAGTATATAAAAGCCCGCAGCGACAACTGCCATCCAGGTCCAGTCGTCCCGCGACCACGGACACTGCAAAGTGTCTGAAACGTTGGGAATAAAATAAAATAAAACGATTATAACCAGATGAAGATGATGATGATGATGAAGAGATCATTTCCTGCAATGTGTAAAGACATCATTATAGTTGAAAGGTCTTTGGATTGCGGGTCCCCGGTTCGAATGCAGAGTCGGTTTACACAAAGACACAAATCAGAGGCACGAGAATTACATGTTTGTAAACAGCATGTCCATATGGTGACGGATTTAGAATACACTAGCGACCCGCTCTGGCTTCGCACGGGTATCTATTAAAAAAACCCGCTTCAAAATCCGTTGCGTCGTTTTAAAGATTTAAGCATACATAGGGACGGACAGACGACAGCGACTTTGTTTTATACTATGTAGTGATGGTGTCACCAGCCCATTCTATCCTGAGGGTGTCGTAAGAGCAGACTATGTGCGATAACCAAGCCGCAAGGGAAGAAGGACAACTTAATAGGAAACCCTGTTCCAACCCGTCTGGTCAGCGTGGCACAGTAGGCTAAATACCCTCCCCCGACTTAACAGTGGGTCATTTATAGGCTGAGTAGTAGTATGATGTTGCTGATGTTTTAAGTTTTATTATTATTTTTTTTTTATGTGTGTCCGTTATGTCGATTTTCTTTCTTCTTTCTTTGTAGTAGTACATACTTAAGTTCATACTTTACTACTACAAAGAACTTAGGCCTGGCTGTCTCTTAGCTCCCGCTGCTAGTGGGGATCCGTCTCCACCATTACCGGAATACCTCATCGTGTCCCGTCCATAGAACTACCTACTATCCTCCCCCAGTCACACATCTGGTTATCCTCCCAATAACTTTTTTTTGACACCAGCAAGATTTAAACATTAACTTTTTTGACGTATTCGTAGTAGATGCTTCGGCAATTATATCGCTCGAAAATGGAATTAGAATCCACTATGCTCACTTTAAGACTCATGGCAGTGGTGGCGTCGTGCGGTGGGTCGTTCTCTTCCCTGCAATATGGTTGGGGTGGGCGACGGCTGCCGCATGCGTCATGCTTGTGAACAGGTGCCGTTGCTGGAGGTCGTCGGTTGGCTCGGGCATTAGAAGGTTACTATTGTTGACTAGATCTGGCTGATGTTTGGCCCTTTGCAACTATTGCGCGAGGTTGCTCTCACAAATCTGTCTTATCTAGTCTTGTACCCAAAAATGGCGAGCTAAAAAGAGCAACTACAGAGTTTCTTGCCGGCTCTTCTTTGTAGAGGTGCATTCCGAACCGGTGGTAGATGGTAAATAATTAATTTTAAATGGTAAATGTTATTATATTTTATTTTTTGACTTGTCAAAAGCTCTAATGAGCCAACTTGATTAAATGAGTTTTGATTTTATTTTATGAAAATGAACAGAACCACTCTGTTAAAGTAACATTTACATATTCCATAAACAATCCATTTAATGTGGGGTTATCCAAACTACACAATTAAAAGCCTTCTTTTGCTTTGTACATGTGGCTTCGACAACCCTAACTCGGAGCTAGCTCTCATTAGAGATGAGCGGACGTCTAACGTTTTGCCGCTTCGAGACTTTGCAATTCGCTCAGTGCGTCGAGATTTCGATTAATATCCGACCATTTATCACCGCTAGTGAATTACTTACATTGTCTTCAGAAAAAACATAGGCACATAACATGGATGATTTTTTGTTACGCATCTGACGTCATAGGTCAGGGCTGCCGCGCCGTGACTGGACGCCGCGTGGATCGGAAGCCAAGTCACAAGTAAAAAAAAAGCCACCTGACTTCATTCTAATTCGAGTCAAGTTACGTCGTGTACATTTGTACTGTAAAGTTTGTATTTATGCACAAACCATCGGTCCTGGTAGCAATACCAGAAGTTGGTAGGACGCTAGCATCTATCTAATCACATAATTACCAAATGTCCCACTAGATAGGTCGAGGAGGGTAGACAGCAATCACTCCCTGTAAATACTGGTCGTCAAATCGATACCCATGTGGTTATTGATTTAGGATATACATATACGGTTTTAGATATTTATTTTCTCAAAAGATTTACACAATCGATCGGCGTAGTGGATGGCGTTATAGTGTCACCAACCCATTCCCCTTCCTGAGGGTGTTGTAACAGCCCACCATAACAAATAACAAGGCGGAAAACCTAGCCGCCAGGAAAGGAAAACCTTAAACGAGACCCGGGTTCGTTGTTCTACGTTGGGTTAGATGTGCCGCCTTCGGAGCAACCGGTCGCGGATTCGATTCCAAGGTCGAGCAAGTGTCTTTGTCTAAACCAGAGGCACTTGCTTTGAGTCTGGGTGTCTTTTCTGTTCCTGAATTACATTTTGGCCTAAACTGCCCCAGCGATACAGCGATGCAGGGGTTTCGTTTTTTTTTTATAAAAAAAGAAAAAAATTGCACGCTTCGCTGCGTAGGCTAGAGAGGAGGCCCGATTCAGCAGTGGGCCAGTAACGGTCTGAGTGGTACCTAGTAGTAAACCGTGTTAAAAGTTATAGCTGCAACATCTACTTGCAAAATTATACTAGCTCAATTCAAACAAAACGCAGACGATGTCGCTTAGTAAAAAAGATATGTAATTACATTTACATACAAAATACAACATTAATTCAACCGGTACTATTTATGCATTCATAAAAAGCCAAAATTAACACCATAATTCGGTCCCAAAAGGCCAACTTCATTCACACCTGAACTCTTCGTAACAAAAAAAACCGCGCCCCAAAACACAGTGAAAAAAAAAGCTCATTAATTTACATTCTGACAGGCCATTTCTCTATATTTGTACTTTACAAACGAATAAATGAAACGGTCCCTACATACACATTGTCAACCCTATAACATCCAACCAGACATCGAATTTTGCACTCTAAAGCCTTTACTTAGAACACAATTTTAAATGACAACGATATAGGGTTGACACGTTTTGTCACGTACCCGCTCTCGTACAAATTATCACAACAAACGAGCCGTTCATTAGGCGTGAAGGGGATGAAAAAAAATCATATGACACCCCCCTCACCCCCATACGGCATTGTGAGGCTGTGATGAATTGTGATGAGGTATAAAAAAATATACGTTAAATGAGCATTTCATGTTGAATATAATTTCATCTAATCTCATATGTCATAAATCACCCAATACTGAGTCGAAACTCCTCCAGATTAATAGGGTTACGTATGAAATATCTCTTGTGATCTCTTGAGACGTTTCGTACTGTTTGACGTGAAAAACGAAATCTTTAAACAAAATATTTTTAAGTAACACTTTAAAAAAACATGGAATACAGTATGAATACTTAATAAATAAATAAATATCCTTGCACATTTCACACAACGCCATCTAGGCCCAAGCTAAGCAACTTAATGCTTGTGTTATGGTAACGAGATGGATGATAAACTACTTATATACAATTTTTTTTGTAAATACATACATATTATAGATAGAAAACACCCAGACCCGGAACAAATACTTGTAGATCGTACAAATATTTCTTCCGTGCGGGGATCGAACCCGCGACATGCTGCGCAGCAGTCGATCGCTCAACCACTGCGCCAACCGGTTAGGAGGTTGGATGCGAACTGAACTCGGGAATGGATGTGCGGTCTAAGAGGGGATGAGCATTTGCTGACACAGCTTGAATGGGCTTAAGGTGAGCACTATTGGTTACATAAGGGAGTTATATCAGTACTATACTCTTAGTATAGAATGAGAAAAATAATTTAGATACAAAGTCTGTGCCAACCCGTGTTGCCAGCGTGGCACAGTAGGCTAATTACCCCCTATGCAATTGGACCGACATAGCAGTGGGTCATCTCTAGGCTTAGAAGTACTTTCCAGCACTTAAAAGCCATAGCTTTCATTCATTTCAATGGCTAAAAATTCATTGAAATATTACTGTAAAGTTTAATGTAATTAATTAATTTTCAATATGTAATGTGGGGCTAGTAATAATGAAATCGGCAGCCAAATTGCTAAAAGCAATCTCTTCCACGCAACCAAGATGTCATTTTAATATTAAACTTAAAACATCTTATAAGAGCGATATAATATATACAAGACTCTTCACATTGTGTTTATGCAGACCATAAAAACTTTTTAAGAATCGTAAAAGTGTATGAGCGGCTAAGTAAAATTTCGAGGTTATTAAAATGTACACGAGACATTACTTCAGCGGCGTCGCCATTTTAACCGACTTCAAAAATAGAGATTGTCAATTAGGTTTTTATGTTATTTTTTAATTCGTTACCGCATAACCTGCCACTTATTCAGATAGATAGATGTACTTTATTGCACTGTAGGGATTTTGCCATTTTGGAATAAGTTTTTTTCTTTTGCGGCTAGGTAGTCCCTTCCCTTTGTCGGCTCTTACGACACCCTCAGGATGGAATGGGGTGGTGACACTATGTATTCTAAATTCGTCACCACACGGATCCCTCAGGGTGGAATGAGGTTTTTATACCATTGTTAAAAAAAAAACCGAATGCACTGCGCTACCTGTAAACGAATATGTAATTCACGAGCACAAAATGACACTCAGACTCAGAGCAAGTGCCTCAGTTTTACACAAAGACACTTGCCCGGCCCCGGATATGAACCGGGGACTCGTGATCCAAAGGCGGTCCGTCTCTTACGAAAAGTATGAAAGCAAAATGTTGAGCCTTCAGTTCCCTTATTCAAATGTTATTTTTATTATTCGTCTTGGAAAGTTTAAGCCGAGGAGATTTGAAACATTGGTCAAGAGGAAGCCGTTCAGACAAACATGGTATTCCGTTGGTGGGCTTGAACAATATCATTACGTACAGTCCGCCCGCGAGCTCAGAGGAAGCGGGCGGGTATATGCCGTCCCCGACTGTCGCTCATTACCCCGCACTTGCCATATCGAGTTTAACACATAGTCTGATTGCAATAGTGATTGGTTTGATTTTACTTACTTTTTTTACAAATAATTAAAATATACTAGTTGTTTTATTTGATTAATTACACATTTTCGTCAATAACTAAATACTTTTTATAAAAATTAACATTATTTCTGACAAACAAAAAGAAAAGAATAGGTGATTTAATATGAAAGTGACTATATTGATTTTATCACTCATTCCGTTCACCATAATTAAGTTTTGCCATACAAATACAGAGGTCTAGGCTCCGAATACGAATTTGTCCCATTCGGTGTCGAGACCCTTGGTCCGTGGGGTCCTAGCGCTATAAGCCTTTTTAAGGAAATAGCAAAAAGGTTAGTCGACATCACAGGAGACCGAAGAGCTGGTAGCTACCTCGGACAAAGAATCAGTCTAGCGATTCAAAGGGGGAACGCTGCCAGTATCTTCGGAACCTTGCCTAAAGGGACTCCTTTAAATAATATATTTTAGTATTTAAGTTTTAGGTTAATTGGTATTTTTAGTCTTGTTTTATTACTTAAGTTAGTGTTTATGTAAGTACAATAAATATAGTTTTGCCATACAATGTTGTATAGTTCCGTAATTAGCTACAATGCCGCCGAAACATAGACGTCCAACTTATAACACCACACTTTTGTCGGACGCCAATAAATAAAGCTTCAACCATCCGACAGCGGACCCCTGAACAGAAAACGGTATTTAAGACTGGACGGTCTGTGTGTTCTGTGATTTCAGAAAATTAACATAAAAATATGCGTAAGGACGTGCCCACAACGGAGTGGGGGAAGTTCTGATAAAATAAATGTAGTGTGAAATTACGGAGCATTGTTTGTTGGGACTTTCCATTTTGATTACTCGAAGGACAAAGGGCAGGGCCCGGCGAATTTCGCTTGACAAGAGACGTAATTATAAATACTAGCAGAATTATGCCATGCTGACTAAAACATTGTGGGTGGCAGTCGTAGTCGTCGTTTGACGGGTCGGTAAATTCTACGTCCTATACAAAATAAATTATTTTACTGTGACTTGACTTTATGTTGGCCGGATTGCCAAACTTAAGTGGCAGTGGGCAGGGCACATAGCTCGCAGGACCGACGCCCGATGGGGCAGAAAAGTCCTCGAGTGGCGACCGCGTTCCGGAAGGCGCAGTGCTGGTAGGCCTCCCACACGGTGGACCGACGACCTGGTTAAGGTCGCCGGAAAGCAGTGGATGCGTGCGGCCCAGGACCGGCCTTTGTGGAGATCCTTGGGGGAGGCCTATGTCCAGCAGTGGACGTCTTTTGGCTGAAATGATGATGATGATGATGACTTTATGTTGCTGACATTATTTATTTCAAATCCGCCAACCCCTCAGACAGCTAACAAACTATACACTACAAGAAAACGGTAATAAAAAAACTTGGACATTGAAAAGTGACCACCGGGAACCTCCGCTTTTTGGAGTCGGTTAAAAAGCAACATCCGTAGCCCCTTCGCTAAAACTTCAAATAGGGAATGCCTCCAACAACACGATCGCAACCCTATAAATCGAGTTAGTGTGTCCATAATAACATAAAAACGTTAGACGCGAAGACAGATCTCGAGTGGCAGAGACGCGACGAGTGCCCACGGCGAGTGTAACCACACTTCCTTAGGATTTTTATCGGACTATTTTTGAAAAGCAAAAGTTCTTATAAAAGACATCGCTCCTGTATTCCAGGGGCTGTTTATTAAAATGTAAATCACGAACACAAATGAAACCCAGACTAGGAGCGAGTGCTGCTGATGTACACACAGAGACTTGCCCCACCCCGGAAGCGTACCGGGGTTCCGCGATTCAACGGCTACAAGACCAACATGCAACTAGACCTACAAGGGAATTAACTGATTATATTTTGCTCTTACAACTTGTGAGAGCACAAAATAATCAGTGTACATAACTCAAGAACCTCCACCATACGCCGGTGGAGGTTCTTATATATCCAAAATTGCTAAGGGACCAATTAGAAGGCAAGAATTTTCAAAAGTTGATTTAACAATGTCGGAGTTAAAAACACACACACACTTATAAAACATACAGAGATCGTTCTTTTTTAAAGTTGGTTAAGGTCCAAATCAGCGAAAAACACAAACACACTGATTAATCTGCACTGAAGATAAAATAGGACCGTCCTTCGTGGAATCCTATGTCCAGTAGACTTTTTTGGCTGAATTGATGATGAAAATACAATTAGAAACAACTTGGATTAAAAATGTGCAAATGAGTCAATTTCCATATCATAACCGTCTAAAGCTACGACCTCCTTTGTCATCGCGCCCGGTTTCACATTCGCACAATATTATTTTTTAAAGCCCGTCTTAAAATCACCCGGATGAATCCCCAGAGCCGTGTACCCGGATCGGGACGGATTATGTCCGGCCCGAAGACACCTGGATGCGTTTCGTGTTGGAATCATTTTCCGGTACCCAACATTATCCTTTACATTTCAAAGGAACTGCCGGTTAATTTAATCAAGGTACAGTCGGGTTAGAAAAAGGTTTGTAAAAGGCCAAGAGTCACGTCATCATACCATTTGATACGAAAGAGATCATTGATACGAAAGAGATCATTGTGATACATGAAGAGCATCAAACTCACAACGCACATGGTAGCGTGTCAAAATCTCAAATGTAATTGCCTAGCGTGTGGTATATTAGTTACATAAGGTTAACATGTCAAACTCGACAATCACAGACACTGACTGTCGATTTTTATTGTATCTAAATAGCAGATTTGAGGCGCAGCAGGTACTACTAAGGCGCTCTTTATGGGACGCCTATGTCCACCAGTACTATGATATGAGGCACTATTACTATTAGTACAAGAAATGCTAGAGAAAATATATTAATTACACTGACAATTAAATAGCAGTATGTAAAAAGTATAGATAACAGTGTAGAGTAAATTAATTCTTTTTAACCTATTTAATAAGTCTAATTTCATATGCAGTTATAAGCTGGGTTTAAGTTTTAGAAAGTGCTAAGAATCGCCGTCATTTTTTAATGTTGAATTTAAAAACTGACGAAACTTTTCACACTCCGACTGTACTTAATATTTTTCTTGTGACAAAACCCAGCACTCCACGGTTGGGTCCGAGAGATTAAAAAGTTATTGCCAAATTAAATTTTGCGAGAAGTTATAAGGCCGTGCCAAATGGTTGGCTAAAGCGATTTGTTTTGTTAAATTATTTAGAGGTGGGATAATAAAACAGAGTGTAATTAACGCAAAATGTACTGTGTGTACATTTATTTTTTCATGTATGCGATACAAGATTTTATATAATTTCTATGGCGCACTTTTGATTAGCAGTTAACGTTAAAAACACACACTGAAGAACTGTTCCAAGTTGCACCGAAAAGCGTTGTCACTACAACTAGACTTCATTTGGTATGTCGTGTATGTCCCCCGGGATCTCTTCATTGATTGACCCTTGATCTGACCTTTTCCTTCCTTTTCCATTTCCCCTCAGAGCTTTTCCACGTGATACAAACCAAGCCATTTTCGAACGGACTTTTGCAAACCACACATTGATAACGGAAATAAATGAATTTTACAGAATTAAAAATAATTTCCATCTAGATTTATTGCAAATGTCCGGTAGTTGTGGAGTCTTTTTTTAATTTCAAACTATCTTTAATGATGTGGGTTTTATCACAAAACACTTATAAATCTTCATGGTTAAAACTACCAGCAACTGAAAGAGCTTATCGCCCTTGTCCCACTCTAGGTGGTTTTCCCAAACACATTTTTGTTCGTGGATTACATGTTTGTAAACTGCCCCCGTGATGCAGGTTATACCCAGGGGCTTCAATTAAAAAAAAGACACACCTATCGACCTATTTTCTTTTTAATACAAATTTGTCCTGTCAAAACTTATGGAATTACGTATCAATTTTGGTGCAGTCGTTTGGAAGTTAAGCCGCGTACATTTCGGGGATTTATTTATATTTAAATGGCAAATTTTAAAAAAGGTTATATCTTTTTGCGTTTATACTATTTTTGTCATCCGCAACTCCTCTTGGATAACCGATAGTGAGGGCTTATGTGGGAAGCCGGGGCGCGGAATGATGGAGATTAGCGCCCCGAGCTACCGATAAAAAGAGAAGGAGATAGGGGGGGGGGGGGTTGTATAACCTAACTATCTATATCTATACAAATAAATAAAATTGGAGTGTCTTTGTAATAATAAAATAACCATACATAGTGATTTCTTAGGTTTTCGCGATTATTACACATCGAAATTAAACACTTTTTAACGGATTTATCGCAAACAAAGAGAAGTGTCGGTATCCGCATAAAAGAACACATAGCTGACATGAAAAACAGACGCTCGACCAAGTCTGCAGTTTGTGAGCACACATTCAACAAGACCAACCACTACATCCACTTTGATAGACCTCAAATCCTTGCCAAGGAAAATCATTACATTCCAAGAATGATCCGCGAGGCTATTGAGATTAAAAAACATCCAAATTTCAATAGAGAGGATGGTTGGCAAGTACCACCTGCCTGGGATCCAATCATTAAATTGATCAAATCTCAAGCAAAACACTCATCTGCAAGACCTCTGGATACCGTGAGCGATTTCTGCGTGCACAGGGAACGTTATCAATAAAACAAAATTATAGGCGGTAGATTTTAACTGTTTCTTTGTACTTTTGAAGACAACTGTCATCTAGTCTCTCCCGCGACCACGACTGCTGCAAAGCATTCGAAACGTCGGGAATTAAATAATGTAATATACACGCGATAAATCCGTTAAAAAGTGTTTAATTTCAACCATACACAGTACATAGACCAAAGCCACATTTTAAAAAAATTTGTCTGTCCGTCTGTTTGTTCCGGCTAATCTATGGAACGGCTGGACCGATTTTGACGGGACTTTCACTGATAGGTTAGTAGCTGATGATATAAGGAGTAACTTAGGCTACTTTTCTAGACTAGCTAGTACGGGATGGGCCGCTAGTAGTTGAGTGCTGGTAACAGTGTGTTTAGTTACAACAATAACAATAGACTGCCTAGTTGGTTTAGTGGTTAGATGTGCCGCCTTTGGATCAACGGGTCCAGGGTTCGATTCCGGGGTCGGGCAAGTGTCTTTGTCTAAACCAGAGGCACTGGCTCGGAGTCTGGGTGTCATTTCTATCTATAATATGTATGTATTTACAAAAAAAATATGTATATAAGTAGTTTATCATCCATCTCGTTACCATAACACAAGCATTAAGTTGCTTAGCTTGGGACGAGATGGCGTTGTGTGAAATGTCCAAGGATATTTATTTATTTATTTAATGAATTCCAGGACAATAACAATTGGCGTTAAGCACCTACCGAACCTGCGTTTTAATGCGTCTAGACAAATTAAACAGTACACTAGAGCTGCCGTCGATAGTTCACGATATCGACAGAAACGTAACGGTCCGTCGAATCCGTTGTGTTCATGTAGGGTTACCACTCTAATGTTAAATTTCTCCATCGCCTTTTTTCCCAATTTCACTGAGAAACCAGTCTAACCTGGTTTCGGAACTGTCGGTATCATCCAGATTACTGCGATTGCCGTTTGCCCACCACGCCCCGTTTATAAGGTTAGACCAGCTGTCAGTTTTAACGCTACCGAGTACGCGTAACGACTGCTATAGATGGTAGCAATAGCAGGGCGTATGATATAGCGCCACCATCTTATATATATCTAAAACTTAATATTTGTCTGTATGTCCTTCAGCAAAGTGTAGTACCTACCTACAAGAGCCCACGAAGCATTAAGAACAAAAAAACTGTGCAATGCCTATCCTCAAAAATTTATTTTAATTAAAGGGGTTGCAAATCACTACATAGTATAAAACAAAGTCGATGTCGTCTGTCCGTCCCTATGTATGCTTAAATCTTTCAAACTACGCAACGGATTTTGAAGCGGTTTTTTTTAGTAGATAGAGTGATTTATGAGGAAGGTTTATAAGTATAATACATGCATAATATTGTAGAGAAACACTGATAAATTTAGATGTTCATCATTGCACCCGTGCGAAGCTGGGGCGGGTAGCTAGTGCAAGATAAAAAGAACATACTGAAAGAAATGTTTGGCCATCTCCGACACAACTAGAACGAAATCGATGACCTTCAAAGAGCATTTTCTTCAGAAATAGCTAAGAACATTCCAGACTAAAGGCCAGTACCGTATAACTCACGTCATTATTAAAGCGAATTGAAAAATTCTTTCAGGTTTTAGAAAAGCTATATTGAAATTGGTTCAATAGTTTGAACAAAACCATTTGTCGGAAGGCAAATGTGGGTATTGTAGAACCATTTACTAATTGTTGATTGATAATAATATTTAATAATATTTTTAGTCACAGTTATTTAGTGTTCCTTTTTTAATGTTATATGTATTTTAAACTGTCAAAAAACAAGGACATGCTTGAGAGCCATCTTTGCACTATTAAAAAAAACTAGATGGCGCTGGCGTCAAGTTGCCCGCCGATATAGTTATCCAAATAATGTCCTTTTAAGAATACTGAATTTTAAGATATCAAAATAGTTGATGCTGTTCCGAGTTATATGCGCTTAATTATTATTAATTTTATCAAACAAAATTAGAAACCATTTATAGTCGGTGCCAATTTAAATTGACACTGACGTTTATTTGGATACAGGTATAACCAGGGCACGGACATCAAATGGTTCATTCATTTTGAATTTAGACGTATCATTTCGAGTGAAAGCTACTGAATGAAAGGCGAAAATGAACCTTGTGATATCACCTTAATGGTTATTTAATGTTTTTAGTTATTCTATTGTCCTTTTGCGAAACAAGATACGTAGCAGCCCTAACTGCTGGGAGTTTAATAGAGATGCTTGTTAAACGCTCCGTCGGTTAATCCAGCCATCTTATCGATTACATATTCCCGTAAAATATTTATTAGATTCCTCTGAATTTCGATACCGGTTCCCTCGATTCCAGAACATAATTCTGATGTGTATGTGGCCTTTTTTGTAGTATACACTTCTTTTTATTACTATTTTCAGATGGGACGTTCTTGTCTTGAACTTAGGAGGGCTTCCAAGTAACATGCGTTGTACTACATTCAACAAATTTGGTTCAGTTGTTTGTGTGCAAAAACGTAACAGAATTATTCAGAGATTCGGTAGGTTCCTCGGCTAGCGAATATTGATGAAATATTGCCAGTAATTTGGGCATACAACCACAGGTGCCAAATTAATTTGCTTACTTTCTTTCTATATTCTGTCCAAGTTATTTAACAAATCTTTTCAACCGACTTCAAATTTTTATTATTTACAGAAATCAGTTTATTATTTTGACATAAGTAATCAAAAAAGATTAGTAAAAAGGCCAAATTTGTATTATTTTAACAATTTTGCAATTCGAGTCATTTGCACTACTATTACTACTATTCAGCCCATAAATAAACCACTTCAGAGTTACACGGAGCCCCGCAGGCCAGAGAGATAAAGTTCACCTTTTCTTTCGGCAATGTTTCCTTCGGCCTAATCATTCTCTGTAGATGACACTGACGACACCCGGAGGATGGAATGCGATACACAATGTATTGTAATTATAGGGTCATTAGTGGGCTTAGTCGTCGTTCGTCGTTACAGCCCATAAATGACCCACTTCTGGGTTGGACCTCCTCCAAATTCATTCAGGGAAATTAGCCTACTGTGCCACGCTGGCCAGACGGGTTGGCACAGCGTGTGTATCAAGTTTTCCTTCTCATGGCTAAGAGATCTGCCTCTTACGATCCTTTAGTCGCCTCTTACAACACCCTCAGGATAGTGTGGGTTGGTGACATTGTGAATTCTAAATCCGTCACCACACTGACAATATAATATATGTATGTATAAGACTAGACTAGTATAAGTTCTAATATGGGTCGAATTAACGTAATTTGGGAACAGTGCAATCACCCGTCTGATGGAGAATGCAAATAGGGCAATGATTGGCGACGCAATATTGCATTCTCGATATTTGTTGGCATTCATGACTTGATGCAGATTCAATGTTTTAGCGTAAATTTAATATTATAACGCCTATAAACATTTAAATAAGTGTTGTGACGGATTTAAGCCCATGAGTGACCCACTATCGATCCGGCCTTACATGGAGGGTAATAAGCCTAATATGCCACGCTGGCCAGACAAACGGGTTGGCACAGGGTTTCGTATCAAGTTTTCCTTCTCTTGCGGCTAGTGCTAATACAATCAGGCATTGAGTGCCTGCCTGACACGTAAATAATTTATATTGTAGTACATTTATATTTTAACTAGCTTTTGGGCGCGGCTTCGCTCGCGTGGACTTCGAACCCGTGCTTATCTCTATGCATTTTTTTTTATGAATATAAAAGTGGTTATTGTGACTAAACTATGATAGTTAGATATGTGCTCTCGCGGACTTTTTTGTAGATTTTAATGTTGTGTTGTTGTGTAGATTTTAATAAGACCTACAAACTCGTAGTACTTTATTTTGTTCTATTGTCAATCGTTTTTGCAGCGCACGCATAAATAGGTTTTCGATTTTACACCTTGGGTTACAAAATCGCAATTTTCATACGGATCCCTAATTCTTTTGAAAATAAAGTATAGCCTATAACCTTCCTCGATAAATGGACTATCTAACACTGAAAGAATTTTTGAAATCGGACCAGTAGTTCCTGAGATTAGCGCGTTCAAACAAACAAACAAACAAACTCTGCAGCTTTATATATTAGTATAGATATAGATTTAAAAGTACCTAATCAAATAATCGTTTTTTTTATTTCTATAATTTGTATGTCAATGGCACTACCTAATTTTGAAGATCTTGCTTGTAACCTATGTTTTACAAATAAATGATTTCTGATTCTAGGTTATCGGCCTTGTCATTTCATTTGTCGCCTCCTACGACACCCTCAGAATGGAATGGTGACACTATGTATTCTAAAACCGTCACCACACGGATCACGTTTCACGCTACTGACTACGTGTTACAACTGCTATTGTTGGTAGAATAGCAACCGGGACCTACGGTTTTACGTGTCCTTCAAAGCAGGCGACTCTGATATTACAAGGCTGATGTTATTGGCTCGAAATTAAGAAGCTGTAATTTCATTGTCCGTGTGGTGACGGATTCAGAATACACAATGTCACCAACCCACACTATCCTGAGGGTGTCGTAAGAGGCGACTGAAGGATCGTAAGAGGCAGATCTCTTAGCCATATGAGAAGGAAAACTTGATACAAACCCTGTGCCAACCCGTCTTGCCAGCGTGGCACAGTAGGCTAAATTCCCTCTATGAATTTGGAGGAGGCCCGACTCAGTAGTGGGCCATTTATGGGATGAAACGACGAATTTCATTAATATGCTGTTTTAAATAAAGACATTGGGATGTATGTTTGTACAGCTGGACAAACAAGCTACGTGCGTTGTCAGGTTCTATTTTATGTCGCTTTCGGTAAAAGGAAATAAACCATCGTGACAATTCGTCTTGCGTGCGTGTCACAAGAGGCTTATTTCCCACCATCTAATTGGAGGAGGGTTGAGAAATGGGTCAATTTTGTTCCGAGATAGAAAACATACTTCAGCTAAGTGTTGGCAACCCCTAAATGAAGTTGGAAGTGACTGAAAGGGATAGGGTACGGACGAAGTTCGGCTTATCTAAAGGCCGAACATCCGACACAAGAAAAAACAAGCTTGCACCATTTTCACTGAATTAAAAAACATACCTATCATACATAACAGTATCATCATCATCATTTCACCACTGAGCCGGTCCTTTAAATTCCTGGAGGGTAATTAGCCTATGGTGCTTCTGGTTATGGTAATTAAAAAAAAGAAACCTCTGCACTAGGTATAACCTGGATCGCAGGGGCAGTTTACAAACATGAAATTCACGTACACAAATGACACCCAGACTCGGAGCAAGTGCCTCTGGAATCGAACCTGGGACCCGTTGATCCAAAGTCGAAAGGATTGCTGTTCAATGGATTGCCGGACGAGATAAGAGCTTGCGATAACGTGAATACATTAAAAAAAAACTTAAGAAACACGTATTATTGTCACTTTAGCTTAGATACAATTTCCTCTGGAGTATTAGAATACTCCAGAGGAAATTGTATCTTTAATGTATATGCTATACTTTGTATCTCATTATAGGTGAACTGTAAGTTCTTATGAGAAATAAATTTCTTTAAACCGGAAAGGTCGAAACGTCTCCTTAGCTCCGAGAACTAAACCATACATTACTCGACAGATCGGAATATTCCAAGAGTACCACAAAGTGCTAAATCATTAGGACATTTTGTTCTAGCTGAATTACACTTTATAATTCAAACAGTGTCGTGGTCGTTTACAATAGGACTCATTAAGCGGCTGAGAGTCATTTTCCGCGCCATGGAGTCAGCTACGAGAATGCTCGGAGTTACTCCGAGTTATAGAATCAGAAATGAGGAACGCTGGGCATGGGAGAGGGGCTCAGGCCACGTAACTCGACTTGATGGGCGCTGGATCAGCATAATGCCTCGTTGGTCTAGGGGTTAGATGTGCCGCCATTGGATCAAGGGTTCGATTTCGGGGTCAGGCAAGTCTTTGTCTAAACCAGAGGCACTTGCTCCGATTCTGGGGGTCATTTGTGTTCGTGATTTCCATGTTTGTAAACTATACACCAGCGATACAGGTTACACTTTGTGCAGAAGTTTCGTTTAAAAAAAACATCACCAGGTCGAACGAAACGTTTAAAAAAAATGTTGGAGTAGTCACCAACCTACACTATCCTGAGGGTGTCGTAAGAGGCGACTAAAGGATCGTAAGATGCAGATGACCTAGCCGTATGAGAAGGAAAACTTTATACAAACTCTGTGCCAATCCTGTGCTGTGCCAGCTTGGCACCTTCCTTCCATGAATTTGGAGGAGGCCCCGACTCAGTAGTGGGTCGTTAATGGGCTGAAACGACGATTGCCAAATTAATTTGACCACCGAATGGCGTCATCAATTTGGTGAACTGTCGAATTTTGTGTTAATTAAAACGCGTTGCAATAAAAATGGCCGCGCCCACTGACAGTGCTTAATGAGGCTCTTTATGTATAAAAGGACAAATTGCTTATTTCAACTATAGTTCTATCTACCAGCCACCACTGTTAACCATACCTTCCCCCGTGTGACCCCACCCAGTCCTCGACTGACTCCCGGCGATCTTTACAACTTCTACTAAACGTGTTTGCTTTTTTAATACTACTCGTCCCATTAATGAACCCACTACTGAGTCGGGACTCCCCCATTACATATTAGTAAACGCTAAATAGCCTGAGGCACTCTGGCCTGGCACAGGGTTATGTTTCAAGTTTTCCTTATCTTGCGACTAGGTCTTGCCCTTTGTCGGCTCTTACGACTATCAATCTAGCTAAAAAATATTGATGTCTTAGGTTTTCACGATCTTTACACATTGCAGGAAATGATGGCTTCACGGTTATGATCGTTTTATTTTATTTTAGCATTTATTTGCAGTATCCGTGGACACTTTGCAGTGTATGAAACGTTGGGAATAAAATAAAATAAAACGATCATAACCGTGAAGCCATCATTTCCTGCAATAAAAAATATTAAATTAAATTTATTTATTTACTTCGCCAAACTTCTTACAAAAAATAATTTTATTGAGAATAAAAGGAAATCTTGTTACAAAAGGCCTGTACTTATATAGTTTATACAATACACTTCTCATCAGAAAAATCTAAACACCTTGCAAGTTTATGTTTTGTAAGGATTATTAGAAAAATGTATATATTTAGGAATATACATATGTCGTTAAATAGTGATCATTAAAAGGTTTTCAAATCCTAATGTTAATGTTCTAAATTCAAATTAAACTTTCTTAGGTTTCGTATTTTGTTTAACAACCATAAAAAGGGAAGTGTTTCGAAATTTCTGATGGAAAGTATATTTCTATCTTAAAAACTACAAGCGTGAAGATAATTAAGGCAAAACCGACAGTAATAAACACATTCGGCGATCAGCTTATAATCCAATTCGCACCTGAACGCGACGAAAATGTGACCGATATAAACGTTTTAATTAAACTTAACTGTATGCTAATTGGCGTATTGCTATTGGTATACATTTAAATACTACAGGCATGGCGCGTGGGTTAACCGTGTGGTGACGGGTTAAGAATACATAGAGTCACCACCCCATTATATCATGAGGGTGTCATAAGAGCCGACAAGCCGACTGGGATGCCCTTAGACATTGAGGCTTTCGTCAGTGGAGGTTCATGTAATATCATTCAAGTCACTTCTGTTAACACCGAAGGTTCTATCCTCGAAGTTGAGAAATGCATTTACCTGTCCAGTTAAGTAATTTCGAGAAAGAGGTCAATAATAATTGTCGGATCCAACTCGGCTGGGCAGCGTTCGGGAAGCTGCTAAAGATCTCCTCGTCCACAAAACCGCAGAGTTGGAAAAAAAGTCTTCGATTCGTGTGTGTTGCCAGTGATGACATATGGTACAGCCACGCGATCGCTCACTATGGCTCCATCAAAAGGCTCAAAATCACCGAAAGGGCAATGGAAAGGGTTATCCTCGGAGTTTCTCTGCGATATCGAGTCAGAAATGAGGGAATACGCAAGGGAACCAGAGCAGTGGGCAGGGCCCATAGACGAACTGAAGCCCGATCTCCAAACTCTCTTACGGCGAATACCAACTATTTCATTGCACGTTACAAATATGAACAAAACCCGACAGTAATTTTGCATTTGTGCACACATGCAATGTGTCTGTACAAATAGTGACTTAGCCTCCTTGTTAAAAGTAAACATTATAATTATCTTACTGTAAACAGTTTTTGTGGCAAGGTCGGACATAATAGGTGTGATGCATCACTACGCTCCTAGCTGTCTTTCTTTCAATAATATTATAAGAAAGGTTGTGGATTACCAATTGGTGGATGCCAAACTTAAGTGGTAATGGACAGGGCACATAGCTGGCAGGACTGACGCCCGTTGTGGAAAAGTGCTCGAGTGGCGACCGCTATCCGGAAAGCGCGGTGCTGGTGCGGACTCCCACACGGTGGACCAACCACCTGGTTGGGGTCGCCGCAAAGCGATGGATGCGGGGGGCTCAGGACCAGCCTTCGTGGTAATCATTGGGGGAGGCCTATGTCCAGCAGTGGATTTCTTTTGGCGGAAATGACGATGATGTGATGTGGGCTCATTCCGTGGTGACCACAGACAGACACTACTCATAAATGACAAACTGTAAAGTCGGGATTCCTCCCATTACATGGAGGGTAATTAGCCTACTGTGCTACGCTGGCCAGACGGGTTGGCACAGGGTTTCGTATCAAGTTCTCCCTCTCTTACGGTTGTCGGCCTTGTCATTTTCTTACGACACCCTTATGATGGAATGGGGTGTTGACACTACGTCACCACACGGAGAGATGGACACGTCAAAGTTATAACATCGCTCTTTAAAGAGGTTATCCAGTAGCACGACCATAATCTCAAATAACGCAAGAACTCTATCTGTTATCTCGATTACGGTCGCGCTTATAATAGTTATCGCCAACTGACACAACGAGATTCAGACAACGTATAAACTGAAACGGTTATGCGAAGTGGTTATCGGTTATGGACCCGCCCCCGTCTAAGCATGTGACAACGATGTTTGGTGATACAGTCACAAATAACTGTAACGGGAACGTTATTGGATAATTATGAGCGTCTCGTTATTGATATTGTAATTAGGTTGACGTATCACTGGACCTAATACTTAAGTTACTTAAGTTTTTTTATTTGGATCTTTTTATTCGTTGTATGTCAGCTGTCTTCTTCGTGCCCTGGTTCCACTGTCGTTACGGATTAGATTTCCGGGTTCGGGCAAATGTCTTTGTGTATACCAGAGGCACTTGCTCCGAGTATAGGTGTCATTTGTGTTCGTAAATTTCATGTTTGTAAACTGTCCCCGCGATACAGGTTAGAACGAGTAGAGGTTTCCGTCGCTGTAATACTGTAATTTATTGTGATAAAATCATGAGGCAAGCGAGCAATTGGGTCACCTGATGGTAAGTGATCACTGCTTCACATCTACAATATCAGATGAGCCGTAAGTGGATCTTGAAGCTTGCCATGTCACCACGGGTCAGAAATATCTTCGCCGTTAAATAATTCCACAAAGTGGTCGTGCACGATAAAAACTTTCTAGGGAAACACACAGTGGAAGACAACCATTCATCTAGCTGATGTGGGTGGAAGTGCAGCCCAGTGAATCTGTGGCTAAATGCAGGGTCATTCACTCCCTTCTCATCCATGTCAACTCTCACGCAATCTATCCATCTTTTCCAATCCAATTCAACACTCTCACAATATGCTATTAGTATGAAACATAAAACACAAGCCGTGATTTACTCCTATTACCGCCACAATTTTTTTTCATGTTCATGACACATTTTTCACGCGCTTCCTAAAAATTTTACTGCTAAAAACCAAAGATATCCACGCGAACACCATAGCCTCCTCCAAAATCTTGCAAAGAACGCAGTGACCACACGTTTCGAAAAACGAACACACAATACCGTTATCGATAACAACCAAGCATATAACGTTATATTATCGACTTGTAATACAAGATTCTGTCGACGACGTAACGCGAAACCGGTGATGGTTATAGTCCGTTTACACACTTGTCTCAATGGGTAATAACGATGAGGCTGCAGTTACAATATAAAACGTTATTTGCTTATTAAATACCAATGGATATTCCCTTGTGCTGTCATATGCGGAAAATATTAACAGTAAGACTTATAAATAAAATTCCGTGTGGTGACGGATTTAGAATACAGTGTGTCACCACCCCATTCCATCCTGAGAGCGTCGTAAGAGCCAATAAAATAAATAAATAAATATCCTTGGACATTTCACACAACGCCATCTCGTCCCAAGCTAAGCAACTTAATGCTTGTGTTATGGTAACGAGATGGATGATAAACTACTTATATACATTTTTTTTTGTAAATACATACATATTATAGATAGAAATGACACCCAGACTCCGAGCCAGTGCCTCTGGTTTAGACAAAGACACTTGCCCGACCCGGGAATCGAACCCGGGACCCGTTGATCCAAAGGCAGCACATCTTACCACTAGACCAACGAAAGAAGCATCACCTAGCGGCAAGAAGAGGAAAATTTGATAAGAGACCCTGTGCCGACCCATCTGGCCAGCGTGGCACAGTAGGCTAATTAACTTTTATGTAATTGGTGGAGGCCCGACTCAGCAGTGGACCTTGTAGTGTTGTCGAGTCTTTTTCAAATTGATGGGGATTTCAAATTCAAATTGTCGCGTCGGCTCTGTGTGACATATTCTACATTAACTAATACATTACAACTCTTCACGTCCCGCCAGCGTCGCGTCGCCGTCCCGCCCCGTCCGCTGTTTGCCCAGACCTTTACTCGCCTCTAACCACACCTTCCGGATTGTGCGGGTTGGTGACATTGTATATTCTTAACCCATCAAGCTTCTGCCAACACAACCGCTGCAGTCAAATAACTCCACAGTAACATAGCCCCCAAAACATTAAAGCCAATCATAACGAACCAACTTGTAATCTGTTAACAATAGTAACAGACATAATCCCGTAACGGTATACCTTACACAAATCCCTTGATCCTTTTGAGGTTGTAAAGATATTGGGATATTATGGTTTGTTTACGTAAGCCCAAGGTGACCGAGCCCATAATGGCCGCGAAATAACTTGAATGACCTCTCTACCAAGGTCAGTTCCGAAACACCATAATCTTTATGTGCAAGGCAGATGACCTAGCCGCAAGATAAAGAAGACTTGATACGAAGCCCTGTGCCAACCCGTCTGGCCAGCGTGGCACACTAGGCTAATTACCCTCCATGTAACTGGAGGAGGCCCGACTCAGTAGTGGCTCATCTATTGGCTGAATAGTAGTAGTATGTATGTACGCGTAGCACAATACATCCCAACGACTGCACCAAATTTGACACTTCCGTCCATACTTAGTGTTTTCTATATGGTCACTGTAAGATTTGTATGAATGAAAAGTAAAAAAAAAACAATATCCGTAATATTATGTTTTGCTTTTTACGTTTGTGTGTGTTTTTAACACCCGCGGCAAAACCCCCCCTGTCTGTCTGTCTGTCTGTGGCACCGTAGCTCGCGAACGGATGAAGCGATTTCAATAAAGTTTACGGGTTTAGTTACGGGCGAGTGTTCTTAGACATGTTTGATGAAAATCGGGTGAGCCGTTTAAAAGTTATGAGGGGTGAAAGTGGGGAAGAATAACCGAATGTCTGCAAATATAATCGAGTGGGGTCTCAAATGAAAGCGCATCACGTGCAATTTAATAAAATCTACATTATAATAAGTATGTACCTATAAAAAGTATAAAATAAAAATTAAATTAAAAATTTAAATAAACCCACGAATCGAATTTCTATATCCATTTTTTTTTGTACCCGAGGACATAGCCGGGTACTCCGAGGCGCCGAACAGCTAGGAGGAAAGCGCCCCGCCCTACTCCCCGTTTCGCTTCCCGGGGGGGAGACTCAACAACGAAGCTGCCCTTTAAACTACAGGTACACGAATAAAGGCGACAATACATTAGTGGCGAACGACGGTAATATAACATCACCATTGTCTGGCATAGCTGTTGAAACGTGGAATTTAACCGTTACAGAGACATTACGGTTTAATTTATAACGATCATAATTTAACCAGATTATAGTTATCACAAGGGTTCGTGCTTTAGATGTGGATATTACTTGTTATTGATAGACCCCAGAAGTTTGGGGATGTGTTGCCTTTGGATCACGGATCCCCAGTTCGATTCCGGGGTCGGGCAAGTGTCTTTGTGCAAACCAGGGGCACTTGCTTTGAGTGTGAGTGTCATTTGTGTTCGTGAATGTCATGTTTGTAAACTGCCCTCGCGATACAGTTTACAGCAGGGGTAGCATTTGTAAAAAAAAAAAAAAACTTGCCCGTACCGTAGGCTAATTTACCTCCATGAAATTGGAGGAAACCCGACTCATTACTAAGCCATTTATGGGCTGAAAAGATGATCATGTATGTGCATTCCAGCATCTTGTGTGAAGATTTTTTTCATATCATCATACAAATTATTTACTTCAGACGCAGAGTCTATCCCCAATTGATCGAAAGACCCAAAAATTAGCCTATTGTACGACGCTAGTCACGCGAGTTGGCATAGGGACATGTTTGAAGTCGGCTCTTAGCGACACTCTCAGATTGGAATGTAGTGGTGACATTGTGTATTCTAAATCCGTCATCTCAAGGATAACAGCAACAATTTGTGTTAATTTACTTCTTCGTATTTGTTTCACAGAAATTGTGGCATTAGATATACTAATATTCCCATAAAGCTTTTCTAATAAAGGCAGGCCAAATGCATTAGAACCACCAAAAGAAATATCTTACGTACCCAGTCCATAAAGTTAATATCCAAAAATATACGCTATCTTCTAAACCTCTCGACTTATATTTACCCTATTTTCTGCAATACCGGGATTTCCTTGAAGCCATAACAATGGGCGTGCTTACCTGGAAAGAAAAGAGAAATCTTATTAAAGTTAGAGTCGAACTTGAGTCGCGGCCTCCGGCAGTTTCGGTTTCGGCTATAAATTAAGGCCGAATACAAATCTTGTTTTGAAAGACCTATTGAAATACCTGAGCGTGGGATAAGGGCCAAAAGATGATGACGGTAGTGTTAAACATGAGGATTTATAGGGGTTTTGTGATAAAATCTACATGAATACAGTTCCTTTTGAATTTGTTGAAGAAATCCCGATTGTATTTACAACGGACGGATTTAGTTTATGTTATTTTTATTGTAAATATTATAAATAATATGTTGAATATTTGTATGTGGCCAACGTGACCTCATCATTATCATCATTTCAGCTGAAAGACGTCTACTGCTCAACATAGGCCTCCCGCAAGGATTTCCCCAAAGGCCGGTCCTGGGCTGCCCGCATTCATCGCGACCTACTCAAAATAAATTATTTCTATTTGCCCAATATAAAAGCAGGATCAGTCTCATCTCTAGTCGCTAATATATGAGTAGTAGCGTATAAGCGACAGATGGGGCAGAAAAGTCCTCGATGGCGACCGCGTTCCGGAAAGCCCCCGTGTGGAGACGGGGCAGAATATAAAACTTCCCTAACGGAAACTGGGTAATAACACGTGTTGTGAAATTCAACCAAACCCAGCACGCTAGGTGGTAGGATCTAATGGTCCGCCCAGCTAGCTACCACCCTCACATCTAAGTCAAGCCAAGTAGTTTTACCGTGTTTCGTCGGGTGTATGTGAGAGCCGGTGGTAGGTCCGGTACGCAGGGTGGACCGACGACCGTCGCCGAAAAACGAAATCCTTGGGGGGGGGGGGGTTCTATATCCAGCAATGAGGACGTCTTTTGGCTCAATTGATGATAATGATAATTAGCGACAGATTAGAATAAGGTCCACTTACTGTTTAATTATTTTGTAAAATTTCTTACATTTCTGTTGTTTGTTTTATGTGTTCTTTTCTTACGAGGAAATAAATAGTATTCTATTACCTACGTGATATATAGTCGTATTGTATGCTGACCATAATGTATGAACCATTTTGACAATTTAAAGGATATGCAGACTATTAAATGTAAATCCATCAATATAGAATAATAGGTAAGGTAAATAAATGGACTGCACTTTATGCCGAATCTACTCACTTCTTAGATTCGGCCTAAATTAAATAAGCAACGACCACCTCTAGTTAAAATATACAATGTACTTTAAGCTCTTTGTAGTACTTCAAGACTAAATGCAGTAGAACGTAAAGAATAATACACTGTACTAAGCTACTTTGTGTACCGCGGACCAAGATTCAACGAAAAATATACTTTGTACGAATTGGGTTACGGTTTAATGTCACTTGGCTTGTACAGGTTTTGTACATGAATTTCAGAGATATTTTTCTTGGTACTCACCAAAACCGACTTACACCAGGAACGTTCATAAAAAAAAATGTTCTCTTGATAATGGACATCAGAAGCTATATTCATCATCATCATTATCATTTCAGCCAAAAGACGTCCACTGCTGGACATAGGCTTCCCCCAAGGATTTCCACAGAGGCCGGTCCTGGCCCGCATCCATCGTTTTCCAGCGACCTTAACCAGGTCATCGATCCACAGTGTGGGAGGCCTACCAGCACTGCGCTTTCCGGAGCGCGGTCGCCACCTAAGGACTTTTCTGACCCATCGGGCGTCGGTCCTGCGCGCTATGTGCCCTGCCCACTGCCCCTTAAGTTTGACAAACCTGTGGGCTATGTCGGTGACCCTGGTTCGCCTGCGTAGATATATTGCAAGAAGCAATCTATTTTAGTGATAGTTAAAAACTAATGAGTGTGTGAGCGGGCTGTACATACACTTCACATTATCAATGATTCTAGTAATTAAACATACAACGAAAAAGAAATATTCCCTAGGAGAAGCAACGGCAAAGACTAATTATTTGAGTTCTCGTCGAGAACTTAACTCCGAGTACTAATAGAACGGATTACGTAGCCTTAAGGTTTACTTACAAGGTTCGGTCTAAGCCTTCAAACGCAAACTCAACAATAATTTAGTCATGTCGGACTGCCTCGTTGGTATAGGGGTTAGATGTGCCGCCTTTGGATTAACGGGTCATTCATACCTTCCATGTGCATGCCTTATTGGCAAACCTGTCCGTGACAGATTTAGAATACACAGTGTCCCCACCTCATACCATCCCGAGGGTGTCGTAAGAGCCGACAAAAGGATATAACAAGGCCGATAACCTAGCCACAAGATAAGGAAAACGTGCGCCAAACTGACTGGCCAGCCTGGCACAATGGGCCCCTCCATGTTATTAGACAGGAGCAGCAGTGGGTCATTTATGGGCCGAATAGAAGTAATAGAAGCGATGTACGCTTTGTTACCGGCCTTTGTGGAAATCCTTGGGGGAGGCCTCTGTCCAGCAGTGGACGTCTTTTGGCTGAAATGATGATGCTGACATCGCTTTATCCACAACCCTTAGATCCATACACAATCATATTGAAACAACCACCGGTTCGTAAAGCTGATCTACAGAGAAGAGCCGGCAAGAAGAAACTGTGTAGCTCTGACGCTTCTATGGTAATAGACTTTCGACTACCCTACTGGAGTTTGAAGGCGTGTCGATACCTTATCTCAACCCGTATTCATTACGGCGGCAGCCCCTACGAGGTAGGGTAGCTTCTAATTAGTGCGCCCCTTTATGAGGTTGATTGGAGGCGAAACGTGTCGAAGCCCGGAATATCGTTTGCTCCACAGATTGCGTCAGACGTCCGTGAGAAATACAAAAGAAGGAAGACTGAGCAAGGTAGTCATTATATGCAATCATCATCATCAACATTTAAACCAAGGAAGTCGTAAACATAGCCATTTCAGCCAAAAGACGTCCACTGCTGGTAATAGGCCTCCCCCTAGGAATTCCACGAAGGCCGGTCCAGAGCCGCCTTTGGGTAAAATCCTTTAGGGACTATCCCTGCCAGTCTGGGGATGGCCAACAGAGGGTGTGTGGGAGTCCCCTCCGCCTCTGTGAGGAGACGGAGTCATACCCACTAAATGTCCCCGAGGTGGACCGTGGGCCCTGACTGTATCTCCACGGGGGTCCTAAGCCGCCCGCTTCCATCGCTTTCCACCTTAAGGTGAATGTTCCAGGGTAGCCCGCGAAATTCAAATCAAGGACTTTTCTGTCCCAAGCCCATGTTACTCAAGGATAATATGGCATTCCAATAGTGCTAGAGATTTTTAAATCACTCCACTACTTTTCGAGTTTATTCTTTACAATCATACAAATCTTGCCTCTTGGTAAAAATATTAGTAGACATCAATAATCACTACACAGTATAAAACAAAGTCGCTGTCGTCTGTCCGTCCCTATGTATGCTTAAATCTTTAAAACTACGCAACGGATTTTGAAGAGGTTTTTTTAATAGATAGAGTGATTCAAGAGGAAGGTTTTTAGGTATAATACATATATAATTGTACCCGTGCGAAGCCGGGGCGGGTCGCTAGTTATACATATAAAGCTTTCTCATTTAAATCACTCTATCTTCGCTTCAAAATCAATTGCGTAGTTTTAAAAATTTATGCATACATAGGGACGGACAGCGACTTATTATATAACTAGTGGCCCGCCCCGGCTTCGCCCGTGCAAAGCGGGGGTGGGTTATACATATAAACCTTCCTCTTGAATCACTCTATCTACTAAAAAAAACCGTATCGAAATCCGTTGCGTAGTTTTAAAGATTTACGCATACATAGGGACGGACAGACGACAGCGACTTTGTTTTATACTATGTAAAGATATGTAGAGATAGTGATAGTGAAAAGTTATCTCTGAAATGGCTAGAACTATTTTAACGGGACTTTTAGTGGCAGATTGCTCAATAAAAGTAGGCTAAGTTTCTCCTTGTTGTGTAGTGCCTTTTCAGGAGCCCGTAGTTTTACTAGGTAACAGGTTTTTCCACATTTTTTAGTGTTTCTCGCGTGAAATACACAATTAATAAGTTATCGTCAACTCTGCACACTGAACAATAACTTGTTTTTTAAATACGGGTAATAGCTAGTTATTAATAAATATGTATTATTTCGTTTTGCGCGTACAGGTTAAAATTACAAATTAATTTGGCTCTATTCCCCGTGATTAGATGGTGAAACTTCCACGCACAGGTCATGTGTTTCACACTCTGACGGGTACTCCGCTAAACCTGGATCTATGAAAACACAGTTCAGACTCCAGATCTAGGAATCCCTTGCCTTAAACTATCTCGCCCACAGCAAACTGTAATCCGTCCAAAATTAATAACCGGCGAGATGCCGCGGTCGCCATTGTTCAAACGCAACGGCCGGGTATGAACCCGACACTTGATTGAAGCATCATACCTACGTATACGAGCCCTGGGAACAGTGAGTTGGTAGCTAAATTAAATATCGCTGACGTGACAGATCCTAATCGTGGTTGATACCTGTCGTTCGTTCGTTCGTTTCAGCCAATGGATGACCCACTACCGAGTTGGGCCTCCTCCAAAGCATGGAGGGGAATTAGCCTACTGTGCCACGCTGGCAAGACGGGTGGGTACAGGGTTTGTATCAAGTTTTCCTTCTCTTGCGGCCAGGTGATTTACCTCTTGCGTCCCCTTAGTCGCCTCTTACGACACCCTCGGGATGGTATGGGTTGGTGACACTGCGTATTCCAAATCCGTCACCACACGGAATGGATCGTGTATGGGCTGACTAGTAGCAGTAATTAATGGAGATGTGAAATTTTGAGAACAAAGATGAAGGACGAAGGTAATATTTTATACAAATTCAAGGCTGCAAAGGCTTTCAAAGTGAATAAAGAAATTATTCCGATCAAGCCTCGGCTTCGCCGTAATTACATCTGAGCATTGAGCCATTACGCGGACTACGTGAGTTCTTTTCTTAAACTAAAGAGGATATCAATGGCATTATGAGAATTGTCGAAAGGGGCAAATAGAGACCATACAAATTCAGTTTCTTACGGGAATTTAAAATAGTCTATTTTCGACAACAGGTATTTTGTTACGTTACGAACATGAAATTCACGAACACAAAGACACCCGGTCTCAGAGCAAGTGCCTCTGCTTTACACAAAGATACTTGCCCGACCCCGGAATCGAACCGGGAACCCATGACCCAAAGGCGGCACATCCTACCCCTAGAACAACAAGGCAGGTAGAGGATTTTTCCAAGGACGCTTTTTTATATTTTACAATAATTAATTAAGGCCTTTGGAATTAACCGTAACTAGATTTAACCTGGATATTCAGTGATAGAGTATACTAAAATATATTTTTACTAACAGGCCGCCCCGGTTCGCACGGCTATTTTTGACAAAAAAAGAAACAAAGTATAATATGTATAACATATTATAGCTAGCCAGATAAACTGTCTATTATACACGTGAAAAAATAAACAGAACACAAAAAATAAAACACTTTGTACAAGGGGCGGTCTTATCGCTAAATGCGATTTCTTACAGACAACCTTGGGATGGACATTATCTTTGTAAATTATAGCAATTTATTATAAAGTTAAAAATTATATATCATATATTATTAAGTTTCATCAAAATCCATTCAGTAGGTTTTGCGTGAAAGAGTAACAAACATACATTCTTACCAACTTTCATGTACATTATAACATTCGTAGGATTACTTCGATTGTCAAAGCTATAAATTGTTCCAACAGTTCACTAGTACAATTACAATAAGTATAAATTAGGACGCATCCCAAAGAACGAAGAAATCGTGCCTGATATAATATTTATTCCACCATAAGAGTCTTAATTGCTCCTCTGAGAGGCAATGTTGACATCGCATTAGCAAATGTTGACATTAGAGATGTAACGGAATATGTGATGTGACATTATGTTGTACTCATATAGTTGGCCACGGAATGGACTAACACCACCGAGATCCAATTAGTGATTAAACGAACTTACCTGTAAGTGAAGTTCTATCATAATTATACGAGAGCTTCGTCCGAATATATTAGCAGATAAACACATGTAGTATCGCCTAGCGATCGCCATTCGCACACTATATTGAGGGTAGATATCTTCCCCAACTCTTCATTGTAAATTTTTATTTTTCGTTATGTGGGTAGAACACCCCCAGTTGTCGGCAACACGCCCGCTCCGCTTCATTTAGTTTAGGGCAGAAAGTATGAAATATTTCACGATTAGTAAGAACATCTTACCCTAAAGGGGAGGGAGGGTGGGATGCTAATATATTCGGACGAAGCTCTCGTATAATTATGATAGAACTTCACTTACAGGTAAGTTCGTTTAATCACTAATTATACTCCGCTTCGTCCGAATATATTAGCAGATAAACACATGTAGACTTTTAGAGCCTTCGTGAAATATTGAATCATGAGTAAAATATTAAGGCTTTCAAGAAATTAATAATAATTTATTCTTGACATTAGTTATTGTAAACACCAAAAAAAAAAAACGATCCAGTATAAAAATTCTTAAATTAATTACGACATAATTAATAGGATATTTAATAATTTACCATAGTCTCGATTGATTGGTAATTATGGCCTGAGCAAAAGAATCATCATGTTCGTTAGTAAGAACAGGCCTATTATAAAATTTAAAGAATACATTAGAAGTTCCGCTCCAGCCGGCTGTCCGGCGAATGACATCCACGCTGACGCCGAGCCGCAGCGCCGCGGACGTGGCGGCGTGGCGCGTGCTGTGCGCGCCGAACGCCGCCACGTCCACGCCGCTCGCTTCCAGTGTGCCTCTCACCCAGCGGCTGAGGGTCTGCGGTGAAACCGCACCGTGCGGTTTTCTTAACCCAATAAAAAGGCTTTTAATGTTGCCCCGCAGATAAGAAGTGCGATCTAAGTATGAGTATAAAGTTTTGCCCGGGCATATTTCAGGTTTCTGATCGAAAAAGGGAATGACCAGTAAAGGATGACTAGATCCAATACGAGAGGTTTTAATCATTTCTGTAATTTTAATAGAAATTTGAGAACCTGATATTTTAATATTATCAATGGTAATTTTGGAAAAGGTTTGCATTCTATGAGCAGTTATAAGAGCAAGCAAAGTAACTAACTTTTTCGAAAGTAGTTCTAAAGAAACATTTTCGTGGGGATAGATTTTTTCTAAAAAAGTTAAAACAACTGATGGATCCCAAGTCGTGTCGTATCTAGGTACTGGCGGACGTAACCGAAATATTCCCCTAAAAAACCTTTTGATAGCAGAGTCATTTCCAACATGATCTCCAACAACTAATGCTATAGCGGAACGACAGGTGTTGAGAGTGCCGTATTGGGCACCTTCACTAAACATCTTAGCAAGAAAAGCAATAATATTCGGAATCGTAGCATCATACAAATCAATATTATTACGTAAACAATGGTAGAACCATTTTTTAAGGTATACATCATATTGTTTATATGAGCTGCGCGACAGAGACGCCATTATAACATCTAATGCGGATGAAGGAATGTTTCTTTTCAGCATCGCTGACCAGATAACACTGCGGCAACCAGGGTAATCTTGGTGTAAATGTCGCGGTTGCTGAAATGATGAGAAACAAGTACGTTTTTATGCGGTTTAAAAAATATTTTGTCAGAAACAACTAAATTGTTGAAAAGCGGATACCACGCTTGAGTAGGCCAAAGGGGGACAACTAAAATTCCCGTAGCTTTATCAGATGTAATTTTTCTTAAACTTTTAAGGATCATTGAGAATGGTGGGAATGCGTAAAAGAAAAAAGGTGTCCACTTAATCGTAAACGCGTTAACAGCGTGAGCCCCCGGATCGCGATGCCAGGAGACATATTTCTTGCATTTATTATTTAACCTGGTCGCGAAAAGGTCAATATCAGGGGTACCAAACTTTCCAACGATTTCATGGAAACCCTGCTGTGCTAATTCCCACTCAATGTCCGGATGTATTAAGCGCCTAGATTCTGCGTCTGCTTCTTTATTATCAGCGGAGCGAATATAGGAAGCGAAAACAAATACTTTACGACATTCACACCATTGCCATAATCTCTTTGTGATTTCTGTTAGGTGAGGATACTGGATACCTCCCATTCGGTTGATGTAAGAGATAGCGGTAGTATTGTCTACTCGTAGTAAGATTTGAGTATTAAATAATTTTCTTGCAAACACCTTTAGGCCGAAATATGCTGCCTTTATTTCCAGGTAATTTATATGTTGCTCTTGTTCCTGGAAGCTCCACTGACCGCTAGCTCTCTCATCACCGCAGGCGACCCCCCACCCCGTTGTTGAGGCGTCTGAGAAGATTTCCAGGTCATAATTATCGTATTTTATTCTACTTACAGAATTTTGAATTGCATTATACCACCAAGTTAAATCAGGGGTTATCGAATTAGGAATGTTCATGAAATTTTCATAATTATCTTCATGTCTTAAATTTAGATATTTAATTCGTTCAAATAACTTCGTATAAAGCCAGCCGTACTCGACGGCTGGACATGCAGATGTAAGCAAACCAACAAAACGTGCAAAATCTCTAATCTTACATCTTCTGACAGTAAGAAATTTCTGTATTTCTGTTTTTATACGCTGTACTTTATCTGATGGCAAACTGACCTGGAGACTCTCAGAATTAATTCTATTACCAAGGAATACACAAGATTTGCTTGGTTTTGGACAACTCTTTTCTTTATTTATAATAAATCCTAAAGATGTGAGAAGTGTCCTAGTTTTTTCGACATTTTCTACACATTGGTCATATGTGTGGGATATCAGAAACCAGTCATCAATGTAAATAGTCGATAAATAACCAGCGGTACGCAATAGTTTGGCGACTGGTTTCATCACCTTAGTGAAAACGTAGGGTGCGGTACTGAGACCAAATGGCAAAACGTTGAATTCATAGAGGTTCTTTCCAAATTGGAAACGTAAGAATTTCCTATAGTCAGGATGAATTTTGATTAAAAAATAGGCGTCTTTTAAGTCCAACTTAGCCATATAACAGTCCTTGGTTATCATCTTTAAAGCTGTTCTAAAATCCTCGATTTTGAAATGTTTAGTTTCAATAAACTTATTTAATTGCTTTAGATTTAAAATAAAACGCATTTTGCCATTTGGTTTGGGTATCAAGAAAATTCTGGAGATAAATTGCCTCTCACAAGGATTACATTGTGATATAGCACCAATACATAATAGTTCACTAATAGCCTTACTAAAGTGAACCTGTTCTGCATTAGAATAAGTGTGAACAGGAAGGGCAAGGTGCTGAGTCACCTGCTTACTAAATGGTATTTTGTACCCTTGTATGTATGAAAGTAATATAGGGTCCTGGGTAATAAGCTTCCATTGGTCATAAAAATGAGAAAGTCTGCCAGCATAATTTACCGGTGGCGTCTCTAGCGATGACTGCGGTGCTGGCGCTGACTGCTGGACTGCTTGGAGGAGCTGGCGCGCTGATTCTTCGACGCTGCAGATGTCGTCGTCGCTCTGCCCTTCGATGTTGCCGCTGCTGTCTTGCGAGCAGCGGTGTTCTTCCAGTTTTTTGACGTGCTTGGAGTATTGTTTTTGTTAAAAGTTGTCTTTGCAGGAGGAGCTTTTAACTCAGCGCCGGACTTGCTTATAGCTTTAGCAGCTTTAAGTGTATCCGTTAAATTGGTTCCAAACAAATAACCATCAATCTTAGTATTCTGAAGTGAGTCTTTCATCTCTTTTTTAACTGAAGTGACAACGTAATTTCGGCGGGTCAAGGAATCGTTATGCTGAGAATCGCAGAGCATGCGTCCGGTATCCATTAGCAAGCGTAGCAGTTCGGTGTCTTTGTTTTTTGAAGACATTACACATGTAATGGCTTTGCCAAGGCTCGAGAGCGCTGCAGCTGTTACCTTCTGCTTTGATTCTATAGCCTTATCTCGTTTGACCACCGCTTCTGACAAGGCGGCTTTTACTTCAAGGTTTAAGACGGGTGCATCAGAAAGCTTGCAGTTAGAAGGGACAAGGTACTTTTCTGTAAGTTCCCTGCGAGCTTCTCTAGTTAGGCCCGTAGTGGCGATATGTTCAAAACGCACCGCTAGGTCCTTTTGTAACTCCTTGCCATACTTGATCGTATCGGTCGGGTCGACACCTAAGATCTCCAATATATCGGAGTCTAAGGCCACATTTTCCTCAAGGGCTGTGGGGTCAGCATCCCTGGCGGGCAGAATATTATCTACTGCAAACGAGCCCGAGTCCACTCCTGCAGGGCCGGAATCCGCTCCTGTAGGGCCAGAGTCCACTCCTGTAGGGCCCGAGTCCGCTCCTATGGGGTCAGGGTCCGGTTCCAAAAGACCAGGGTTTGATTCAATCGGGATGGCCTCTGCACCAGGCACAGGCTCCACAAGCAAGTCAACGGGCTCGTGTACCGTCACAGGACTCGAAATTTCGTGACCTGGAGTCGATAGAATCGATTTCTTATTTTTAGAGTTAATTTTAAACACTCGTTACAGTACGAACTATTATTGCGAAACTCACTATGACTAATGAGTATGACAGTGAAGAAATAGCCCAGCCAGCTATCCACAACACCATATTGTGGCACGAGACAGCCCTTAAAAACTGCCCACAATACCCTCGTGCAATATCAAGTGCAATATCAACCTATAAATCGTTCACGAAGAAAACACGTGCCTGGCACAATATTGCTCTCATTAAAATAACGAGATTAATAGTGAAGGAATAGCCCAATAAGCTATCCACAACACCATGTCTGGCACGAAACAGCCCTTAAAAACTGCCCACTAGCCATTGCGCAATATTGTTGACAACAATTCAAAAGTGGTTTCATAATTACTTGTATAGGTTATGTAGGTACACTTTATGATAATGAACAAACTAACCTTCTGATCCTGAACACTGCTGCGTAGAAAAATCTCGTGACGAAGACGACGAACTCGATATAGCACGTTTACGACTTTTAACAGTCGTTTTGCGATGTAACATTTCTTCAATTTTCTTTAGTTTTTTTACGTAAAGTTTCGTAATCAACATCACTATGCTTTCTTTTAGGCATATTTTAAACACTTAACACTGTTTTTATACTTGAAGACAAATTGCCGAAGGATCGTGCGAACTGGCCGAGCACTAAAACGCGAATGAAGCGGAGCGGGCGTGTTGCCGACAACTGGGGGTGTTCTACCCACATAACGAAAAATAAAAATTTACAATGAAGAGTTGGGGAAGATATCTACCCTCAATATAGTGTGCGAATGGCGATCGCTAGGCGATACTACATGTGTTTATCTGCTAATATATTCGGACGAAGCGGAGTATAATTTATTATTTCACTAGCTATTGGCTGTCAATTAATCCCGTGATGTTCTTCATCATTTTTTAACCCCTCCCTCCCCTTTGGTGATACGTGGTGAGGTTTAAGACTAACCCCCATCCCTCCCCATTAAATATCACCCATAATTTTTAGTACCTACAAAGAATCTTACACTCAAAGGTTACTTACTCTACACGCCGCTTTTAGGTTCAGAAATCACGCGTTTGAAATAAATACACATGATATATTATTTTATTTTCATTGATTTTTGCTGACAACACCCCCTCACCCCCATTTTTTTTAAACCTCACGTGATTTATGGACAGCCCCTTATTAATTCGGTAACCACTCTGCTGATAAGTTTAAATATGGTTTCTGAAATTGGCGCAGTGGTTGAGCGATCGACTGCTGCGCAGCATGTCGCGGGTTCGATTCTCGCACGGAAGAAATATTTGTATGACCTACAAATATTTGTTCCGGGTCTGCGTGTTTTCTATCTATAATATGTATGTATTTACAAAAAAAAAAAGTATTTTATCATCCATCTCGTTACCATAACACAAGCACTAAGTTTAGCTTAGCTTGGGACGAGATGGCGTTGTGTGAAATGTCCAAGGATATTTATTATTTATTTATAATTCATGGGTCCCCCCATATTGGCCTACTGTGCTACGCTGGCAAGACGGGTTAGCACAGGGTCTATATAAAGATTTCCTTCTCTAGTAGCTTGGTGAACTGCCATTTGCGTTCCTTGCGAATTGTAGGTCTGTCATATTTATATCCAACTTCGAGTAACATCTATCGACATTTTTTCCGATATAATATGTATGCATCGTGACTCGTGAACGTCTCCTCTTCAATATAAATAGGCTTACGCGAAAATATTTCACTATGAATTTTGCGATAAGCAATAATTAACTCTAAAGGATTGAGAGAGATCACATATTGCGAGAGCCCCGGCGATTCTAAATTGGGATGATTGCTTAATGCAATTGATTTGTATTGCTATTGGAATACAGATGTGTTTCATTATGGGCCGATTGTAATGGAGATAGAATACTAAACATTGGTGAAATATGGAGTATCTTCCGGAGTATCTACGGCATACAAAAAGTCAGCAAATAGTCAAAAATTAAGGGAACACTATCTGGCTATCAGTGCTGTTAAATAATATCCTGAAATTTACACTATTTAGGTATATATGTCTACCATATTGTATTTATGATTGTAAATAGAATGTAAAATATACATAAGTTTAATATACGACCTATATAAGTATTATATTTAGTATAGTTAATTTATAAACTTTGACCGGCAGTTTCAAATTGTCTATTCTATCTATAAGTACAAAGGTTGTCTGGAAGACATCGCGGTATGCGATAAGGCATACCATATCAAGGATTGTATGGCTTAGCTGACCCCCAAGCGAGGGCGGTTTACATCAAGTATTTGCCTCTTTGGTCTAGGGGTTAGATGTGCCGCCTTTGGATCTTCGGGTTCGATTTCCGGGTCGGGCAAGTGTCTGTCTATCATTTGTGTTCGTGAATTACATGTTTATAAACCTGTCGAGTGGCGACCGCGTTCCGGAAAGCGCAGTGCTGGTAGGCCTCCCACACGGTGGACCGATGACCTGGTTAAGGTCGCCAGAAAACGATGGTTGTGGGCGGCCCAGGACCGCCCTTTGTGGAAATCCTTGGCCTATGTCCAGCAGTCTTTTGGCTGAAATGAGGATGACTAAACTGCCCCGCGATACAGGTAATGCCTAGTACAGCGTATTCGTTTAAAAAAACGGTGACATGATTTACGTTCGAATTTGTATTATTAGTAGGAAATACAATTTGAAACAGGACAGCAGTAGCTCGTCGAAAGTCAAGGAAACACGACCATAGAGAGAGAGAGAGAGAGAGAGAGAGAGATATGGAGTGGAGCAACAAGCACAGCAACACGACTGCAGATTGCTACCATGCTACAAACATAATTCTGTTTAATTAAATTCTGTAATCCCGCGGCGTGGCGCGGACCGTACACGTTATACATGGTGCTCGCAAATTAGAACGTGCGACGTCATACGCCGTGGTACCGGGAAAATGATCACCCCAATTTGGGCACAAGGTGTCCGATTTGATTCTGTCAAATTTAAATAAAAATTTCTCTGGATGGAATCTAATTCAAATACAGTTCTGAATTCTGACTTTCGCGTTTACAATATTAGTAGAATAGAATAGAATAAAAAATGTTTTATTGTATAAACCTATTAAGGCGTTCCCACTCGTGACCGGATATGTCGTTTTTCAAAACTAATACAAGGTCGGATCATGACTCCAACCGAGAAGACTTGGCGGAAGAAACTCAGTTGGCGTGTCTTTTTTTTTAAACGGCATATACACATAGTACTTATATCTAACTTACTTTAAAAGGCGCTCAACTGAAATATATTGTAAAATAATAATAAAAATCAATAAATAATCCAGGGACCGACCAACCACAATCATTACGTAACGCATATAAAAGCCATAGATCTCCTCAACTATATCAAAGGGAAGTAGTCGACCCGCCACACGTCGCTACCATTGCTCAAAGTAGGAAATACTGGTAGTTGGCCGACACCCTCCATGGTCTTAGCAATTACGACTATATGTTGTCGTTCGTCGTTACAGCCCATAAATGACCCACTACAGGGCCGGGCCTCCTCCAAATTCATGGAGGGAAATTACCCTACTGTGCCACGCTAGCAAGACAGGTTGGCACAGGGTTTGTGTCAAGATTTCTTTCTCTCGGGGTTAGGAAATCTGCCTCTTGCGTTCTTTGAGTCGCCTCTTACGACACCCTAAAGACGGTATGAGTTGGTGACATTGTGTGTTCTAAATCCGTCACCACACGGACCTAGTCTATGTAAGTACTATGTAATGGCTGAGATGTATGTATATTATATTACGCATTAACACACTATATTACATGCACCAAGCCACCTATCTCGTCAGCCGGCGAAAATTTCACAACCACACAATTCCCGTAAACCCGTAAAAAAATATGACAAAGTGTATATTTTCCCAGACTCATTCACTTTACGACCAATCTAATTTATGTACCACGATATAATGGCCTACGTACATTTAAAAATAATTTTACGATTGCTATTGTGGCGGATGCCAAGTCGCGCCGTAGGGACGAGATAAGACGAAAATATTAAAATATCGACAATGAATATCGATAGTACGATAAGGAATATGTGATCATAATTGAGCATAAATACATAACTAGGTGTTTCTGTCGTTTCTTGTTCCTTATCCATATTAGTGAATATGACTGATCAACTATTCATTCCGACGTAAGCAGCAATGTGTGCAGAAGAAGCAGCGCTATCTCGTTGGAAGAAAAGAAAGGCGGATCCTGAACCCGCATTCATTATTTTCCGGCGACCAGGTCATCGGTGTACTGCGTGAGAAGCCCGTCAGAACTGCGCTTTACGGAACGCGGTCGCCACTCGAGGACTTTTCTGCTCCATCGCCTGTCAGTACTGTCATTAGGCCTATGTCGGTAATTCTGGTCCGACTGCGTATATACTCGGATACCATCCCGCAGGGAAGTTCCTCTGAATTGCCTCTGAATCCTATAGCACTAGGTTTGCTTAGTTTAGGAATAAATAAATAAATATCCTTGGACATTTCACACAACGCCATCTCGTCCCAAGCTAAGCAACTTAATCCTTGTGTTATGGTAACGATGGATGATAAACTACTTATATACAATTTTTTTGTTGTAAATACATACATATTATAGATAGAAAACACCCAGACCCGGAACAAATACGTGTAGGTCGTACAAATATTTCTTCTGTGGGGGAATCGAACCCGCGACATGCTGCGCAGCAGTCGATCGCTATTTTATGTTCTTCAAGTTGATCCTATGGAATTAAAACACCATTATGAATAATATGTACCTCAGCGTTTTTTGGAAATAAAGAGATTATTAAGTTTAGGAGGATTAAGTAAAGGAGGCCATAGTGCATTCACAAATATTATTACGAGTAGTTTATCGATATTTTGAAAATCATTTATACCCAGCACATCCCCAGTACACGTGCACATTTTCACTTGTTTTGTTTGCAGAATACCCACAAATCCGCACGCGTACCTGTTAAGTTTGTAAATTGCCGCGTGAGTAACCAGTGAATGGGCAGTTCTTGGTAAACGTTGCTGATTTTTGTATTAGATTTCACGCGGCCAAAAGCGATTTATTATTCGATTCCTTACTCACTTTACTAGTTATTTTAAACTAGCCCCCGATACAAAACCTAACCCTTTTTATTAAGAGATGGAATCCACTTTATAATTTTTTATTTCCTAAGTCCCCGTTCCTAAGACATAATGGCCCGACTGATTGTTAATACCGGTAGTTGGCCAAATCAGCTTTTATTTTTTAGAATTCTGTGTAAAACATGTATCGCGGGGACATTTTACAAACATGTAATTCACGAATACAACTGACACCCAAGGTCAGTACATCTGCCTCTGGTTTACACAAAGACTTGCTTGTCTCCTGAGGTGCCATCTAGATTAGTCTAGGTAAACTTGAACACTAATTGCGTTAAATGTTCGGTGATTTATGGAAACCGTTAAACACAGTGTCTTGTTCTATTTATGTTTATTCAACAACCTTATTTCATATAATTTAAAAACTCTTAAGTCAAAGACAATAGACTAAACAATGCAATTCCAAATTCAATGCAGCCCTTTCGAATTTAGAAAGTTATTTTCATTTGCACTCAAACTGTTCAAGACTGCGGTCGACACAGCACGGATTTGGAAGAAGCAGCAGAGTTTCCAACTCGATGGTTCCCCCTAATTAGCGATGAATAAATAAAATAGGGTATCGGTGTGTAGTATTTAAATGGTATTTATATATACTTTATTATTGTGAGAAATAAAGACTTAGTTTTATTTAATGTTAAACTAATGACTGCATGTAAAATATTACTACAAAAAGTCAGTACTAGCCTATAACTGTAAGTAATTTTATATAACATTTTTACAATTCATTTTTTAATACAATCGTACAAATAAAGACAAACGCACTGAGTTTCTTTCGCGCGTCTTCTCGGACATGACGCGGGTACGATTGTAAACTCCAGCATTAGTTGAAACAATAAAGTCTTTTTTTATTATATGTATGAACCCGAAAGATAGTTTTACAGCGCGATACAATGGACGCCTACCAACAACCGCCGGAGAACAGGGACACAGCAAAGAACTTGACATTTGCGGCGGGAAGAATATGGCCGGTAATCACTCAAGAAGAAGTGTGCCCAGCAGTGGGACTATAAGGACGAATAAATTTTTTAGCGAGTCTGAAACACTCGCCGTCCGGAATTCAAATTACGAACGCAATTTTCATAAGCACTCGAACCGTTGAAGAGCGCGGTCGTCGCGGTGGAGGTTTGGGAGAACTTAATATTTATTTATTGTTCTTCGAGCGCTTGTTGGGGATACAAATTAATAGCACTTGTGCCTATTCAGGTGCGGGTTTATTCGAGGGCCCGCGAGCGCTTGAGAATATTTTATGAAAGCATATTCTTGATAAAGATCTCGAAGCAAATTTCAGATGGAGAAACTAATGAACATTAAGTGGTAATTGGGAACTTCTAGCCTTATATTAGGCAAGTTTCATGAATGCATGTGTTAATTTGTCAAATAAATATCATCGCTGACTTTCGTATAATCGAGACTACTACATATATACCTTCTTCTCAGCTCTTCAAACACTCACTATCTCAAACTCTCCCTACGATCGGGGAGTGTATCCCGTGGCCCTGGTTCGGACATTCGAGGATCGCCGTCAGTTTTAGTGGGTAGGTCGGGGCGCAATTTACCATCTCTACGCGCCCCGGAGTCCCACATATCCCGGCTAGTCCCAACGACCGGGAATCCATGAGGATCTCGGACGTAAAAAAAGGGGGTTTCGTATCAAGTTTACGGGTAGGTTATCCGTAGGGTAGGCCGCAACTTACCATCTCAACGCGACCGGGAACCCCACATACCCATCGCACTGGCTGGGGACCAATAAAAAGTTTCGACCACTAAAAAAAGGCCATATTATTTATTTTTGTCGGTTCTTACGAACACCATCCAGTGGGAATGGGTATGTCACAAAACGGAAAAGAACATTATAGTTAAATATAATTAATCAACCTCACGTTCATGTATTTTCTGTCATAAACAGCAGTGACTACGGCGGTAGAGAAAAAAATCTCTTAACAAATGAACACCAGTATTTGCAGTCGGTGAACACAGGTCGTCAGAAGGATCCTCGAGCGAAATTGAAAACTTGTACGACACAAAGAGTAGGAATAAAACGTATTCGTCACTAACCTTTGATGTGCACGTTAGGGTTGGCAGCGCAGTAAAAAAATAAACACTAGACCGGATGAAAACACGTAATGTATTTTACATGTCTGTTAAATAAATACCTTTTTTTTAAACGAAACCCCTGCGTAGTTATAGCCCGTATCGCGGGGGCAGTTTACAAACATGTAATTCACGAGCACAAATGACACCCAGACTCCGAGCCAGTGCCTCTGGTTTAGACAAAGACACTTGCCCGGCCCCGGAATCGAACCCGGGATCCGTTGATCCAAAGGCGGCACATCTAACCACTAGACCAACTAGTATGCCCTTGTTAATTTATTTTCTAAGTAATCAAAATAATCTATACATACATTAAATGAAATTCCGTGGGGCATGCTGTTAGTGTCGTAAGAACTAATACTAGCTGGGGAGAGAGTTCATTGGGATTTATTAGGAGACTGAGAGTCAATCAACGTGCAACGGTAAAAGCTATGCTAGGAATTACTATGTTTGATGAAATCAGAACTGGGAAAATACGCAGAAGAACCAGAGCGACTGACATAGCTCAAAAGATTGCACAGTTGAAGTGGCAGTCGTTAGGCTGTAACCCGAAGAAAGCATAGTCATTAGGAAAAAAAAACTTATTTCGTGTGGCCGACTTTGTAACGCTTTCTGGGAGTAGCTGGAAGCGATCTGGGCAGGATCGTACAATAAGGAGACCTGTGGGGGAGCGCCAAAGAAGTAATGACCCTTGACATATAGACTTGATCTTTCTTTCTTAAATTACAAGCTGCTGATATATTTCTACAACCTGCTTATCTCGCGTGGACCCGATCTTGATATTCCAGATCGCTGCCACGCGCGGCCAATAATTTTAATTACCTTCAATAAAATTATCTATCAGATCTTCATTAAAATTATGACTGCTGTTTATAAAGGAATGAGATGTTGTACTGTGAATTCAAATTTCAACAATTTAAATAACGTATTCTCGGACAATTCATTAATTTAAAATTAAATATTATATTTTAGATTTGTGACAACCCTGAGACGGACGGCGAACCGCGATGTTACCACACCTCGCGCCATAGGGCCTAAACAAACAACGCGACCTTTTCAAACCTTCAACGCATTGGGGATTAAGGACTACCAAAAATATGGCCACTTTTGTGAATGCCAGGAAGGCATCGGGTTGTTGGACCTCGTCTTTTGAGACCACGGGATAGATAAATTTAGGTCAAGACCTCTTTTCATCAAAGAATAAAGGATGTGAAATACATGGGGTCACGACCCCAATTCCAACCTGAGGGTGTCGTAGCATGACAAGGCCGATAACCTAGCTGCAAGAGAATATATATATATATATATATACGAAATCCTATACGTAATCATTTCAGCCAAAAGACGTCCACTGCTGGACATAGGTTCCCCCAAGGATCTCCACAAAGGTCAGTCCTGGGCCGCCCGCATCCATTGCTTTGCGGCGACCAGATCGTCGGTCCACCGTGTGGGAGGCCTACCAGCACTCCGCCTACCGGAACGCGGTCGCCACTCGTGGACTTTTCTGTCCCATCGGGCGTCGGTCCTGCGAGCTATGTGCCCTGCCCACTGCCACTTAAGTTTGGCAATCCGGTGGACTATGTCAATGACCCTGGTTTTCCTGCGTATTTCCTCATTTCTAATTCGATCTCGCAGTGACATTAATTAAAGCGTATTTTTCATTTCTTGCAATTGATACAATTTTAAGCTATTACGAGTATATTGCAATAATTGAATACGATACGAGTCCATTCAATAGATTGACACACAGATACGGGCAACCTTATAACGCCCATCTTATGCATAGGCTGTTATAACATAATAAATCACCGGTTCGATTCTAGGGTCAGGCAAGGGTCTTTGTGTAAACCGAAGGTATTTGCTCTGGGTCTGCGTGTCTTTGTGTTCGTGCTATATATGTACGTAAGGTGACCCCGCGATAAATGTTAACATAGGACGGGGAATTAGTGTATTTTTTTTATCTGTTCATGTTTAAATCAAAATAATGATGTGCCATTTTTACGGCTCAGCAATGTTACTGTCTGTTACTTACATTATACATTTCAACGAACACCAACCTGTATTGTGTGTTGGTTAATGTGAATTATCGATGTAACATTATCAGTATGTTGTACTTTATCTCGTCGGAATAAGAGTTATTTTGAAACAACGATAGTTCGTTTGATGTGCTGTTGACTGCACAATTATTTTTATTCCATGAGTACTGAAAGCTCAATCATGGATATATTCCATTTTGTTTATGCTAACGGGGCAATGAGTCTCAAAGTTGAATGATTGCCCCCGTTTGCGGGTCATTGTAATAAATTTTCAATCTCTACCGGTTTTATTGCAGAGGAACGGTAAAACAGCCGATACACTGGCGATTTGAGCATTAACACGTCCACTGCTGGATATAGGCCTCCCCCAAGGATTTCCATGACGGCCGGTCCTGAGCCGCTCACGTTCATTGGTTTCCGTCGACCTTAACCGGGTCGTCGGTCCACCGTTCATGTTTGTGGTTGCTTTTTGATTTTGATTTCTCAATGGCCAAAAAGACAATAATACATTAATCTGTCTATTACAATAGATGGAATGTTGTTAATTTTAATAATAGTTATTAGGTAATAATAATTTATGATCGTGAGGAGGTTCCTCTCTATGGAGCCCTGAACAGTCGGTAGCTTAGGACATCGACTTCGTTTTCGACGGTTTTTGTCTATGTTTTTGTTTTTATTATAACTTTTTTTTAAATATGTTAAAATAATTTTAAATATTTTATTAGAGACACGAGATAAATTTTAATGCAATAATAGAAAATGTATTCATTCTAATTTTACAAATGCCGCTTGCGCGTTGACCATATTTAAAATAGGCATATTTATCTCTCTATTTATATTTTAACAGTCACAAAAGTTTGGGGTGCACTGTGAATATCGACAATCGGCCGAGTAATCGATATTTTGACAAGCGATCCGCCTTTCGGCTACTTGGAGCCGCGAGCTTCGCGCTGAGTAAACACAAATAATATCCGTATCGATCGACATCTCAGTAGTCGGTATCGATTGAAACTTATTAAACGGTCCGTGTGCTGACGGATTTAGAATACACAATGTCACCAGCCTGAGGGTGTCGTATGAGTCAACAGAAGGAAATAACAAGGCCGGAAACTTGACCACAAGGGAAGGAAAACTTAATACGAAACCCTGTGCCAACCCGTCTGGCCAGCGTGGCACAGTAGGCTAATTACCCTTAATGTAATTGGAGGAGGCCCGACTCAGCAGTGGGTTAGCTGTGGGCCGACTAATTCAGCCAACTGTGGCCGTTGGGTTAGCCAGAACTGGTTTCCTTATATCGGCTGTTTTTATAGCATGTTTGTAACAACATCGGCGTCCCCCGCATCCGATCCTCGTTAAGAGAAAAGCATTTTCCTTAGTCTACCAATGCTATGCTTCCCTTTGTAAATATCTCAGGATCTTACTCGCAGTAACACATAATAAACAATAACGCATCTTTCCCGTAGGGGTAGCCAGAGACCACTTCTTTCCACTTGCTACGATCCTTACATACTTGTTTCGCTTCGTCCACTTTCATTATTCCTTTCATACATGCTCTTCGGTTTAGGGTACTCTTGACCTGGCCTTTTCCCAAGACGTCCCTGACTTGGTCTCGAAACGTCCGCCTAGGTCTGGCCCTTCAAACACTTTCATTCACACTCGCCATAGACACCTTTTTCGTCAATCATTCTTCATTCGCGGCCGAACCATCTTAGGATACTTTTCTCAATTTTAGTCACTACTTCTTTCAGACCACGTTTCCTTATCACACTATTTTTTATCGTGTCACTAAGTTTAACCCCTTTCATACTTTTTAACGCTCTCATCTCAACTGCATTTATTCTGCTTTCATGTTTCTTTTGCCATACCCAACTTTCACCACAGAGTATACAGAGGGAAACCTTCTAAAGAGTGAGCAAAATCGTTAGCTATTCTTATAGGGTTGGCAGAGGATTAAAATAAATACACAAAAGTTTGTTTACATCTATTTGTCATTTAATAATTTGAGATTATTAGTCATAAACTTATCACATAATTTAAAAAAGTATTCTTTGGCCTTAAAAAACTCGTAAAAATTATATGTTTTAGTTTTTTCGATTGCTGTTCATGCACACAGTACAATAAACCATATTTACACTGTTTCTAATTTATTCAAATTTCAATTTTGAACAAACACTCACGACTTGACATACCACGAGCGGTGAGGTAGCCCTTTGTTAAAGCAGTGGCCGAACCAGTACAAACCGGTTTCGTTCCGTACGTGACGAGCCGCCAGTGCCCCCGCACACACGCGCATCATACTTGTAGTGGTGCACCTACCGTGGCGCTGTTCTTAGAAGGTTTCTCTCTGTCCTTTAACTACTCCTGTGCTTTTAACTCGGTTGCTATTATTTGATTGCGATATAGTTTAAAGATTCACATAAAACATGGATCGAAGGTCTGAAACAGGGCAAACAAACTTACAACAGCCGTAAAGACATCATCACTGTAGCTACACAATTTTATAAAAAATTATACAGCGCCGGAGAAACAACAAGCACGGATAGAAGAGATCAGTACCTGATAAGTCCCAACAATAAAAAATTACCTATACCTCAAATTGAAATAAGCGAAGTAATAACAGCAACAAAAAACCTTAAACCAGAGAAAAGCCCAGGTTCTGATGGTATCACAAATGAGATACTAAAAACAGAATCAGCAACTCTATTAACTCACCTGACTGAACTTTTTAACCTCATTCTTAATACTGGAGAAACACCCACCCAGTGGTCAGAATCTGACATTATCCTTATTTACAAAAAAGGCGACCCCAAGGATATAGGTAACAACAGGCCAATAAGCCTGCTACCTACCATCTACAAGCTCTTCTCTTCAATAGTAAGCAAGAGAATGTACTCTACACTAGAAGCGTGTCAACCTATCGAGCAAGCCGGGTTTAGAAAGGGATACTCAACGATCGACCACATACACACATTGGAACTTCTAATTGAGAAATACCGCAAGAAACAAAAACCACTCTACATTGCATACATTGATTACAGTAAGGCATTTGATTGCGTATCACATAAAAGCATATGGAAAAGACTAACGAATCAAGGGGTAGAAAAAGAATACATTTCTGTAATCAAGAGTATATACAATAACAGCAAGAGCAGAATCAAACTAGAGACAGCTGGGCCTTGGTTCCCGATAAAAAGAGGAGTAAGACAGGGTGACCCACTCTCCCCGTTCTTGTTTCTAGCAACACTGGAATCAATCATTAGCCAACTCAATTGGAAAGGTCGGGGTATTAAGATTAAAGATGCCTGTCTGAGCCACCTACGGTTTGCAGACGACTTGGTTCTATTATCTGAAACAGGACAAGAAATCCAATATATGGTAAAATCACTTAATGATGCCAGTAAACTAGTGGGTTTGGAAATGAACTTGTCCAAAACAATGTTGATGACTAACAGCGAAAAGAGAACAGTATACGTTGGTAGCGAGCCTCTCAAATATACAGACATCTACATATACTTGGGTAAACAAATTAGCTTTGACCACAATAACAACTATCAAGAAGTGGAACGCAGGACACAGCTTACCTGGAACAAATACTGGGCACTTAAGGACATATTCAAAAGCAGCATGCCGATCAAAACTAAAACTAAAGTACTAAACTCGTGCCTAATACCGTGCCTCACGTATGCCTGCCAAACATGGAAATTCAACAAAAAAACAAAGGATAAAATAATTGTATGTCAACGAGGTATAGAACGCAGCATGCTGAATATTAGAAAAATGCAAAAAATAAGACACACTAAAATTAGAAACATAACCAAGGCAAGGGATGGACTAGAACATGCTCAGTCACTAAAATGGAGGTGGGCCGGACATGTGGCGCGATTACGTGACAAGAGATGGACGAAAACGGTGACCACATGGGCGGGCCCACAGGGAAAAAGAAAGAGAGGTAGACCTGTAGCTAGTTGGGAAGACGACATCAAAAAAACAGCTGGCCCCAACTGGATTCAAGTAGCCCAATCTAGGGAGGACTGGCTATCTTTGGAGGAGGCCTTCACCTATAGAGGAATTCTTACAGAATGAATTAGGAAAATACATTTAATTATTTATCATTAAAATACAAGAATAATTAGCATAATATTAATATAAGATTAAAGTTAAACTAACACAATTAAATTTAGGAAACAAACTTAATTACTAACAAAACTAACAATTGTATGTAAGTAAACCAACTTAATTTAATTTAACTTCTTGTTTTAATAAGCTGTAAGAAATAAAAGGCTTTTTTATTTTTATTTTTTTTATTTTTATTATAGTTTAAAGGGTTAGTTAGTTATGCGTTATAGCTCTCACAAGTCTGCTTACTCCAATTTTCAATTAAACCTTGGCGAAATTACCAACAGTTAGATAAAATACAAGATGGCTACCGCATAACATTATCATAAGCCTAATAGAAAATGTAATATGAATGGGCGACCTAGTTTTCACAAGGAATGCTTTGAGGGTATGGCGCAACGAAAACATTATAGTAGGACAATAATCGTAATTCAAATACTACGCGTTTTGAAAATCAATCAGGTTAATGGTGAATTCTGACTATCTCATTATAAGTGATTCCCACGAACCGCCCCTAACGAGGTCGTCACAGTGTAAAAAAACAGTAGTTTAACTGTGACTTAGAATATCACCCTCGTTTTTTTTTTTGAATTTGATTATGCACCAGTCTCATTTGGCTAACTAATAATATTTACACGAAGCGATTGTCGTCTACCCTCCCATCTAGTGTAACGCCTGCCGTAGATAGATAGATAGATATAATCTTTATTCTACACCACGTAAATTAACAAAGAACAGGCCGTAGGTTATCCGTGTGGTGACGGATTTAGAATACATAGTGTCACCACCCGATTTCACCCTGAGCGTGTCGTAAGAGGCGACTAATGGAACGTAAGAGGCAGATTACCTCGTCCCAAGAGAAGGAAAACTTGACACAAACCCTGTGACAGTCTCTTACAGACAACCTTGGGATAAACAAAAAACAATGGCAGCATAGCAGCCAGATTTTACTTCATCCTGTAGACTTATTTAGCGTAGTGGAAGAGGAAAACTACCTATGGAATATAGTTAAAATTTTGTTTGAGTGTTGTTTGTTTGTAAAGTCGCTAAAAGTCGTAAGAGCGCACCAAGAAGACCAAGAATTTAAAATTCAGACTTCATAACGAAAGTTTTATTATTATTTATTATTAGACATACATACAGCTATCATTACAGACAATCCAATGCGATAGTGTAGTCAAAAATATAAATTACAATAATGATTTCATTCAATCCCAATTCAACACATTTAAAAAAATAAATAAAAAAAATTATAGTAAATTTAATAAAAATTCAAAATTAATATATCGTACAATTAAAATTTTCAAATTTAAAAAGGGCGCCCTTACGCCTAAGCCCCTGTACGCACTAGCGGTTGAACCGTCTAGGCGGCTAGCCGCGCGGCCGGCCGCTTTTCTAATTTAATATGCAACCGCTTATGTCTGTACGCACTGGCGGTTGAAATTTTGTGGCGATGTAGTAGGCCGCGCGGCGTACAGAGTGCGTACAGAGGCTAAGAGGCGGGGGCGTAAAATTTGCAAAAGTTTGATAGCAGCTGGATAAACTAAAGTGAGTTCTAATTGATATGTAAGCTATAAAGCTATGTATGTACATAAATAAATAAATATAATAATAAACATAATAAATAAATTTATTTATAAACTCTTTATCACACTACGAACGTATGTACGTATAAACATAATAAATTTGTACTCATCAAAATATGACCTATAAGAGGATCTAAAATCTATTTCAATATACAAATTGTTTGTAGAAGTGTCTACAAAAATGTATCATGTACACATTCACAAGCCATACAGCAATGTCGGTATTTAATAATACCGACATTGCTCTTGACAAATAATTTGACATTGTGGTGTCATTGTCTTTCACAACCAACAACCTAAAGCAGGCATTAATCCAGCACTCACACAAAGCCGATTCGTATGTTTGTATGTAGTTGTAAACCGATACGAGATAGGCAGAGTACACAGACAAACACGCCCAAAACAGAATCGGTTTGTTTATACAACTGAACACAAACAAAACATTAAATTATTATTAAAATTTTATTATTATTTATAAATATAAATTATTATTAAATTATTATTAATTATTAAAAGGTATTTCGACACTCTGGTTTACAATTTTGGTTCTCTTAACGATTGTCTAATTAATCGTTGCATCACGTAGATTTTGAGTGAGAATTAGGGTCAAAATTAGCTATTCATTATTTTTTATTGGGTATAACTGTGACGTCGCGCGCGCATTTATAACTCTTTTGTTTATTATTAAAGTCTGGTCAAATTTAGAATAGAACTATTATTTAAATTTATTAAAGTCCAATTTCAATCATAAATAACGGTAACATTTACATGGATGTCAGGATGAACGGAAAGATCTTTGTTAATTTTTCACGTAATTATTGAAGAATATCAATTTATCCGTGTGGTGACGAAATAAGACTACCTAGTGTCACCACCCCATTCCAACCTGAGGGTGTCGTAAGAGCAGACGAAAGGAAATGACAAGGCCGAAAACCGACTAACTTGATACGTAACCCATTTATTTATTTATTTATTTTTGATGCCTGTGAAAGATCCTTTATGGACTATCCCCGCCGGCCTGGGAATCTCCTCCGAAGAGGCATACCCACTAAACATCCCCGGGGTGTATGTACCGTCCCGCGCTTGATGCCCCGTGGGCCCTGACTGTACTCCACGAGGACAGCGTGCGCTGAGGGGAGTGGCCTTGCGACCGCCCGACCCCCATCCAATCTGGGCTCCTATCAGGAGCAACCTCCTCTGGAGCAATTACTGCTCCGGCGCCATGCCCGGTACACGTGGCATGGCGCCCTTCGCCCCGGGGTGTATTCTCCTATCGGGGAGGGATTTACATGATACGTAACCCTGTGCCTACCCATATGACCAGCGTGGTCCAGTAGGCTAATTACCCTCCCTGCGATGGGAGGAGCCCCGACTCAGCAGTGGGTCATTTATGGGTAGTAGTGGTAGTAGGGTAGTTTAGTAGTAGTAGTAGAATAACAAGTTTTAATTTATAACGATATCGTCTTTCTTCTTTTTCAACCCTTCACCACCCAATGCTGAGTGTAGGTCTCTTCCAATGCACGCCATTCTTCCCGGTTTTGCGCCTTCCGCATCCAATCCTTTCCTGCCACTCCAACAAGGTCGTCGGTCCAGCGCATCGGTTGCCTGCCCACATTTCTATGCCCTACTCTAGGCCTCCACTCAAGCACCCGATTTCCCCACCTGTTGTCTTGTCTACGGCATACATGGCCTGCCCACTTCCACTTTCTGCTAGCGATCACATGGGCTATGTCGACCAATTTCGTTCTCTTCCGGATTTTTATGTTCCTGATTCGATCACGTAGAGAGATACCTAACATAGCCCGTTCCATGGCTCTTTGGATGACTTGGAGCTTGTGTATCACCTGCTTTGTCAGCGTCCATGCCTCGGCTCCGTAGACCATGACATATCATGACATATCGTGCCGATGCACAAATACTGCGCGGACAAAATCGTCGACAGACAGTATGTATGTAACATCAGTCACACCATCGCACGAAACTAGCTCAAATAAACTTAAGGTGAATGTTCCAGGGTAGCCCGCGAAATTCAAATTTTCTTACGTTTTTTGCAATTTTCAGGTCAGTGCTAGGTTGTATGTTAATTAAAATGTTATTCGCGGCTGTAAGACGTATGTAGTTATAGAATTATAATCATCAAAATCCTACTAATATTATAAACGTGAAAGTTTGTAAGTATGTATGGATGGATGGATGGATAGATGGATGGATGGATGGATGTTTGTTACTCTTTCACGTAAAAACGACTGAATGGATTTTAATGAAACTTTATAATAATATAGCTTATACATCAGAATAACACATAGGCTACAATTTATAAAGATATTGTGTGTAAATTTATAGCGATATTAAGTTAAATTTTAATTTCTAATTGTCAAATTTTCAGCCATATTTAAATATAGACAACATAAAGTTTCGCTGTCAGTTGCGCTTTGTTATACCACGTAGGTATTATATCACATTCTACGGGAACGGGATAAAAATCTTAGGTATATCATATCATATCATATCATAATCATACTTAATGTTATAAACCTGAAAGTGTAAATGTGTGTAATCCCGTTCCGTGATATAAAACATAGTTTATCAAAATGCAACTGCTGGAATAACAAAACTTCACCGACAGCTAAACGCTACGTTGTCTATAGTTTGACAAATTTGACAATTAGAAATTTTGAAGTTGACCGGTTGATGTATTTCTTTCGAGTAAATATTAGCTTATTGTGCCGAACAATGAAGAAGAACTAAATAATGCACGTGAAGATCACCGCATTAGTATGGCTTGAATCCGTGCTTCTTAATCACAAGAGCAAATCGAGGCAGCCCGTGAAACGGATCGGTTGGGAATGCAAAATCGTCGAGCAAATTTAAGAGATCAACAACTAGATAATTTTCGAGACACAAGAATAAATTTATAAAGTAGGTACTACATAATTTGGATCGAGCAACGTTTCGATACGGTGGCAGCACTAATTACTGCTTGCATACTTGCGTCCGCATTGGACCTATAGATGCCATGTAATATTACAAAACACTCCTCAGCGGCTAAAGTTTTATCAAAATGGAAAATCGTCATCTGGGACGAATGTACAATAGCGTATACACGTGCATTGGAAGCACTTATCCGATCCGACCGAACACCTACGCAAGGATTTGAGATGTTTTGGAGGCGCAATGATTTTACTGTCTGGCTATTTCTGCCAAACACTGCCTCTAATTCCAAGATCGACTGCTGCCGCCGAAATAAGCGCTTGCCTCAAATCATCGAAATATGTGGATTGATTTTATTTTCTCAGAATTTCTGTTCATCGAAGGACGAACTCACAAACACAAAAATAATGAATGGTTGACTAAACGAGCTGTTTTGGCGGCTGAGAATAAATATGTAGATGACATAAAGTTTCAAATTACAAATTCAGAATGAAATCATTGGTACACTGCATTAATTCAAATATAATGACTGTGTAAAAACAGAGAAAAATATATAAACCAAAACCACCAAACCTGTGCAACGGAACGCGTTTGGTGGTAAGTGAATTGATGAACAATGGAATATACTCAAAGTAAAGTTGGAAGGTGAGGAAATTCTCATCCGAGGATGCCGACGATATCAACTGATATACCGTTTTAGTTTTAATGATTTCCGATCCGTCGTGCATTCGCCGTGACCATTAATAAATCACAGGGCCAATCCTGGAAAGTTTGTGGCCTAAATCTAGAAAATTCATGTATTTCCCAAGATCAATTATATGTGGCATGTTCCGGGTCAGAAGACCATCTGCGTTATTTGTTCATGCGCCTGATAATAAACCGAAAAATGTCGTCTGTCACAAGGTGATTCACTGAAAAGTGCAGTTACTAAAATAGATGGCCAATAAAGTATAATTAAAATCATAGATGTTTTATTTATATTTATCCTAATAAAAAATTGAAGTTCTAATATCTGCTCATTTATTGCCTTTAAGGCGAAACAAAGTTCGCCGGGTCAGCTAGTCGTCAATACAACCCTCCAAGGTCACTCTGCAACTACATACGTCTTACAGCCGCGAATCAAATGTTCATCATCATACAACCTAGCACTGTCCTGCAAATTGCAAAAAACGTAAGAAAATTTGAATTTCACTACCCTGGAACATTCACCTTAAGCTGAATCAGGCCAGACCCTGAGGGAGGCGGGAGGTCGCGTTTGTTTATTCACACACGCACGCCTGCGAATTTATACCTCTCATCGGAATAGATCCAGCCGTTATGCAGCAACTATCAATGATACAGAGCTTAATAAATATAGAGGCGCGTGACCTGATTGGGAGTAGGAAGGATCCAAATATATAGGAAGCTAGCGGCGCCCGACGGTTTCACCCGCGTGATGATGGAAAATTGTGATAATGATGATAGAAAGATTGTACTTGATATTTGTACGACCTACAAGTATTTGTTCCGGGTCTGGGTGTTTTCTATCTATAATATGTATGAATTTACAAAAAAAATGTTTAATTAATAAGTAGTTTATCATCCATCTCGTTACCATAAAACAAGCATTAAGTTGATTAGCTTGGGACGAGATGGCGTTGTGTGAAATGTCCAAAGATATTTATTTTTTCCTAGGATTTTTTCCAACTTACTTGACACTTATCGTTATATGTTCAATTCATATGACATCTATAAACGTTATAGCCTATGTGTTATTCTGAAGTGTACATATTGAAAAGCTACTTTATTGTAAAGTTTCATCAAAATCATTAAGTAGCCTTTGCGTGAAAGAGTAACAAACAAACATCCATACAATCTTACAAACTGACACATTTACAATATTAGAAGATGAATTCAAACACTTCAAAATCACAACACAAAAATTTAAAAAGAAAAATTCAATTTATCATTTATTTTTTACCACTGGTTCGGAATGCCATTCCATAGAGAAGAGCAAGAAACTCCATGGTAGCTCTTATCAATAAAAGGGTTACAATGATGGTGGTATAAACAAGTCTGACAGATTAGTGAAAGTAATTAGTGAAATTTTTTTTTTTCTCTCTACCCTCAGTAAAAGGAGCATTGTTGAAAATCGTGTCCTATTTATAATCGTGAATAAAAATAGTTATTGATTGATATTTGTGTCAAAAACTGGATTAATATTCTTGATAGCTCAGTGTTTAACTGTGAAAAGATTAAACAGAGTGATATTCCCGGTGTTAACCCTTGTGAACAGTGTTAAATCTCATTGAGTTTTTGGAGTTCTTGTGTAGACATTACTTCTCAAAAACCTATAAAAATGAAGTGCTTTCAATGTGATGTTGACCACAACGACGATCAAACAGTGCAGTGTGATGGTTGCAAACGAAATATCTGTTTACAATGCAGTAATCTTACAAGCAGTGAGGCGCGCGTCATGGGGTTAAAGGGCAAACGTACGCTACTTTTCCTCTGTCCCCCTTGTAGGGAGGCTTTATTTCAAGTACCGAAATTAATTAAATCCTATGATGGACTTCGCGAAGAAGTGAGTGACTTAAAGAAACAGCTAACAGAAGCTCTCTCTTCACCGTCGCCCATACCGACGGTAACGGCGACACCAGTATCGTCAACACCTGATACTAACGCCCTGGTTGAGGAAATTTTGGAGCGAGAACGAAGAGCCAACAACGTTATCCTGGTTGGAATTCTGGAAAATGTATCTGATGTAGGCAGTGATAGAAAAGAACATGATGAAACTTGTGTTAAGAAAATTCTACAAGACATAAACAATGGCTCTGACTTCAGCGACAGGGTGTCCTCAATTCATCGCCTAGGACGTCGCGAACCTGGTAAAACAAGGCCGATCAAGGTAGTGTTAAAGTCAAGACAAGATGCAGTTTGGATACTAAAAAATAAGAGTAAGGCGAATAAGGAGGTAAGAGTTTATGACGATAAAACGCCTAAACAACGGCAAGAACTGGAAAATCTTCGGGAGTCTCTTAAAACCCGTACCGAAAGAGGTGAAACTGGCCTGACAATAAAATATATAAAAGGCAACCCTAAGATTGTCCAGCAAAAAAACTAATAAACAATTTCAGGTGCCTGTATACTGACCTTACATTTATGTACACCAATCTTTCGTCTCTACACTCTAAGGTTGATCTTTTCTTAGCTTATGTAAACAACAATAAACCTTGTATTGTAATAATTACTGAGACATGGCTTACAACTAATGATCGCAATAGTACATACAATATCCCTGAATACACTTTGTTCCGGTTAGACCGCCCCCATAAGAAAAACAAACAGGAAGGCAAAACTAGAGGTGGAGGTGTGGCAATATATGTAAAAAACTGTGTAAATGGTATTCCAATTGTGAGCAGACTCAATCAACAGTATATGTCTAATGAGACGGAATCCTTATACATAGACATACAATTCAGCACATACCACTTCCTTGTAATTGGTGTATATAGACCTGATGACAGCAGCGAAAGCGTTTGGAAACCACGCGACAGCTTATTACTACAAAACCTCATTACAGCAGCCGAAAATAACACTGTTGTTATAGCCGGTGACTTTAATTATCCAACCATAAAATGGCCAATTCAACTGAATCAAAACCAGTCTGGAGCAGCAGAACTTTTCAAAAATATCTTTATTGAAAGTAATCTAATCCAAATAGTTAACAAGCCCACAAGATATCGACTTGGCTATGAACCTTCTTTATTGGATTTAATAATGGTTAATGAAGAGACACTTATAAAGGAAGCAAGCCATAAACCTCCAATCGGTAAGAGTGACCATTGTGTTCTGGAATTCAGCATACAATGTCAACTGGAGAAATCTAGTGACATTCCAAAATACAGAAGAAATTACCACCGTATCGATTATGATATTTTTAGAACAGACTTGCAAAACAACCTAGAGAATATTGACCTGACACGTGATGACACGGAGCAACTGTGGATGGGATTTTTGGGGGCACTCAATAAAACCATAGATAATCATGCACCAATTAAAATAGTAAAGACTAAATCACGTAATAAGCCATGGATTAACAAAAGTGTTCTAGAATTGATCACTAAAAAAAAACTTCTGTGGGACAAATACAAAGCATCTAGTGCCCCAGAAGACTACATGGCATTTAGAGAAATTAACAATAAATGTGTTGCTAGCTCAAGACGACAAAGAAGTCTCTTTGAATTGAATCTTCTAGACCATGGAGATAAGGCCTTTTACTCTTACATCCGTCGTTGCACAACTTCAAAAGTTGGCATTCCTCCAACTATCAGAAGTACGAATGGTGACCTAAAGACAGACCCTAACGACATCGCCAACTTATTTGCTGAAGAGTTTCAGAAAGCCTACTGTAAGGAACCAACCTTGAACCAACAACTAGAGATTAACTCCATGCCCTGTGTAGAGGAAAGTCTATGTGATATTTCCTTCACCGTAGAGGATGTAAAAAGTGTGATTGCTAACTTGAAACTACAGTCTTCTCCTGGACCAGATAAAATACCATGCTGTATAATAAAAAATTGCCCAGAGACCATTGCCCCCATTCTTGCAGCACTAATGAAACTATCTTTTGAAAATGGATATTTACCGTCAGACTGGAAACATGCAGTTGTAACACCCATCTATAAAAAAGGAGACAAAACCTTTCCTGCCAATTTTCGTCCAATAAGTCTAACTAGCATCATTGTACGGATTATGGAAAAAATTATTGATAAACAATTGACCCAGTTCTTAAACAAGCAATGTATAATATCGACAAAGCAACATGGATTTATTGAGAGAAGGTCAACCATTAGCAACTTACTAATGTGTATGCACAAATGGACAAAAGATGTAGATAATGGCAAACCCGTGGATGTGTGTTACCTAGACTATGAACGTGCCTATGACAGAGTCCCCCACCAACGCCTTTTAATGAAACTAGAACACTTCGGAATACGCGGCTCGCTGCTTGAGTGGATACGAAATTATCTGACAGACAGAACGTTTCAAGTACGTGTGGGTACCTCCTTGTCGCAAATCAAGAAAGTGCTCAGTGGAGTGCCACAAGGATCAGTCATCTCTGCTCATCTGTTTACAATATTCATAAATGATCTCACAGAATTAATAAATTCAGAATCCGCCTTTTTCGCTGATGACGGAAAGCTCTTTACAAACCCAATTACCAGCAGTGGACAACTACAAGACGACCTAAACCGTATTCTTCGATGGACCAAGGAATGGATCATTACACTAAATATATCTAAATGCACTATTCTTCATCTCGGTAGAGCAAATCCTAAGACTTCGTATAATCTCGACGGAATCACATTAGAAGCTGTGAATCAACAGAGAGACCTAGGCATCCTCGTAACATCCAATTTGAAATGGGAAGAACATATAGCTGGTATAGTGAAGAGAGCAAACTCATTTCTTTATGTAATACGTAGATCATTTCAAGCAATGTCAGTTGAAACTTTTAGAAAGATCTATAAAACATATGTACGCCCATTACTCGAATATGGCTTTCAAATCTGGAGCCCAAACTTTCAAAAAGACATTAATCTTTTAGAAAGTGTCCAACGAAAAGCGACCAAGATACCACAAGCTCTACGTCGAATGCCCTATGAAGACAGACTCCGCACACTTCGCCTCACTACACTTGAAGAAAGACGTCTCCGTGGCGACCTTATTGAAACGTTTAAAATCCTGACATCTGGATACAATTTACCTGACATTCAAAAAATATACAACCTGAAGACAACCTTAAAACCCACGCGTGGACACCAACATCAAATAAACCATGAGATAGCCAAAACCAACACTGCACACCACTTTTTGAGCAACCGAGTGGTTACCAATTGGAACAGACTGCCAAAGGAAGTAGTGTCTGCCACATCTATGAACTCCTTTAAAAACAGACTTGATAATTGGTTACGCACAAATAACGTGACTCTTAAACAAACATAATGAACATAAAACATTCAGTGAATATGTGAAGTGACTATCAAACTTTCAACAGTGCCTGAAATAGACATATCAGCTCTATGCTGCTCGTCTATAATCAAATAAATAAAAATAAAATAAAATAAAATAATTACACGCATAAACATGTACCAACTGCCATACATGTACAACAATAAATAAATCAAAAGAAAATCCACCTCAATAAAATCTTTGGAAGAGGTCAGTAGTATACGAACTTAGATGGAAGTTACTCACAAAACTCATCCCACTTCTGAAGTCTACAACAGAGAAAAACTACCCGCTTTCATAAAAATGCAAAGACACTTCATGCACACAAACCAAATTAACTCCCCGTATCCATAAATCATAAAAGTAAATTACAATTTGCGGAGCGAAACGCGCGGAAAGAAACCAGAAATATTAACTCGCATTTCCTTAGCGCCGTCGTAAAGGGGGAGGGGCGGGCGCTAACAGGAATAAGTGGGAGCAATGGAGATCATCCACTACATTACATCATCCTTATCTTGCCGGTGTCATCTGGTGAGGTGACGGATTTAGAATAGCTAGTGTCACCAACCCTTTGCTACCTTTGGACCTTTGGGTGCTGTAAGCGGCGACTAAACGGTAATCTTCTCTCATAAACAGTAGGCGAGTTATAACAGCGAGGTGGATCAAATGTAGTAAAGAGTTTCTTGGCGTCTTTTCTCCGTACATCAGTAGGTACCAGCACCGTACTGAACCAGAGGTAGCTTCATAATGATTGACCAGCTTTGTGTGATGTATATACTTGCTCGGGGTCCGAGTGTCTTTGTGTTTCGACTTTCGTTTCGATACGTTTGTTGAGATCCCTCCCCTTCAGTGCAGGGAAGAATACTACTATTTTTTTAATTACCCAACTAAAGACTACAGCGTACATACTACCTTTTAAATATTAAAAAATAACATTTCGAATTTAGAACATTCGCACGATTCGCGGGTGAGAATTTATAAAAAGAATTCGAATAAAATGCGCACCGATAAAAAAGAAACATTCAAATTGCGCGCGCTTGCGTTTTTTTTTTAATCGCGCAATTACGTTTTACGCCGAACGTAAAACGCAGTGCTGCCAAGTAACAATCAGGATTAGTGTCAAAAAGTTTTTTCTGCACTGATTTAAACAAGACGCCGTGCCAATTCCGCGGAACGCCTTAATTGTGTTGCACTCCGCAACAAAACAAAAATATTCATAGTAAAAATAATTTGAAATGATTTATGACTTAGACCCGATTTACAACCGTAATCAATCATTTTCCAGTATTTACGCGCGACAACACGTATTTACGTAACTATTGTTCGTTTCTTAACAAGTATGTCTCTCTCTGCCATTATTTAACAATGTTCAATCATCATCAGCCCACTTCAGTCACCTGCTGGTCAAAGACCTCCCCAATGAGCACCATAGCGTCATATCCCAGCTTCAAGCATGTTCTAGTTTTAATACTCACCCCGTTTCCATCTTATAAAATGGAATGAATTACGCTTTACGATCTTTTTATTATTCAGTACAACAAAATTGTTGACAATTGACAAAATTGTGGGTAGGTGTGAATTGCTAACGTATTTCTATATTGCTCTTCAAATAAAAGTAAAAAACTTGAATTAAAGGCCTTATTTTATTAATTTTTGGAGAAATAAATATCTACAAAATTACTTACTTCAAGTAGTGTTTATGTAACAACAAACACCTGTGTTACACCACCTGCCAGCTTTACACTATATTGCACTTCACTACATTGGATTTAGCACTATGTCACAAGTACAACTTGCCAATGTACAAGCCAGCCAGAAGAACCTGGAGGAGCTCATCTTGAACAAGATGACCGAAATGGAAGCACAGATCCAAACTGCTGGTCTTGGAAAGGCAAACACTGTGGCCAAGCTTGCGGACGAATTTCGGGTCTTCAGGGAGCTGATATTTGGTATGCTGAGTCTCTTGCGAACCCAAATCCAGGAATGCTCCAGAGTTGTGGATGGTTTGGAGATGAGGAGTCGCCGGAAAGCTTTAGTTTTTACTGGTGCCCCAGAAGCAAAGAAAGAAGACTGCAAATCAGTTATTTTGGGCATTCTCCATGACAAGATGGTGCTGAACAACATCACAGGAGACAGTATTAAAATGTGTCACAGACTTGGAGCTACCAACAGGGACCATCCACGGCCCATCTTGGTTCGTTTTGCCCGTTTCGAGGATAAATCAGCTGTTTGGAAGAAGAAGGCCACTCTTAAGGGGTCTTCTATCACCATCAAAGAGTTTTTGACGAGGCCCAGGCAGATGGTGTTCAGCAAAGCTCGCCTGCATTTTGGGATGCGGTCTTGCTGGACACAGGATGGTACCATTGTTATTAAATCCTCTGATGGCAGCCGGCACAAGGTCTCTTCTCAGGCTGAACTTGATCCGCTATTGGCCAAATACATCAAACAGGCTGATGGAAGAAACAAACCTGGAAATAAACAATAGGTTTCAGTGTAGCTTTATATAGATCAATTACTTCTTTAATCATTAATTACACTGTAAGTACTGTATTCATTATCACTTACCATAAATACCTGATGCAACCGGTACTTCACTATATTACTTGCTGCAATATGCTCTCATATTGATGTGACCAGTATAGTATAACTGGAGCTTCTTTTGCTCCAACTTGTCCTTACAATAGTTGTTGTTTATATTTCCCATACCCACTTTGCATAACACATAGTGCTTTTTACTTCAATTACTTGTTATGAGAATTACTTTTTCAATTCAATTACTTTATATTTCATTTTATGTTAATGGTCGTAGACATTCTTTTATTTGTAGTTTGGACTTTGTAGCCCAAATGCCTACTCGTGTTTACTAAATACGTAGAATTCAACAATCAAATTATCAAATCATTCTTTCGTTCGGTCCGTCAATTGTCAATAATTATTGTCTGTCACTGACAGACAATACTGAAACTGATACACTGCGGTTGTCAGGCAAGTCAGTAAACATACAATATTTTTTTGGTTTTCTTTATTTTAGGTTGCATCATTTGTTAATTCGTTCGGAAATATTATTTTCAATGTTCCATTTGTTTTTTTTAATGTATTATATTTTATTATACTTTGTTGTTAGCTGGCGGGTGGTGCAGTTAAACAAGCAACGCACGTTGCATTATTTCAATTTTTATCTAATAATTTATAGTTTTGTCTATCTTATAGTTTTGTTATTCTTATATTATTAATTATTATTTTATATATTTTCATAAATTTTAAATGATTTCCGACAACGACTCGTTCCATTCGGCTGATGAAACAGCTATATCTTCAGGAAATGACAGCTTTTGCTCGTTATCTGGTAACCTTGGCGATGTACTGCGACAAACTTTCAATGTACAAAACAATCCTCTATTTAACGTGTGTCACATAAACGCACAGAGTCTCCCCAGTCATCATAGTGAATTGTTTGATACGTTCACCAATAACAACGTTCACGCCATCCTGATTTCTGAGAGTTGGCTCAAGCCATGTCTTCCATCGACCTCTTATCCTCTTCCCGGGTTTGTTCTGATCCGAAATGACCGGATTGGGAAAGGCGGGGGAGGAGTGGCTATTTATTTGCGAAGCGATTTTAACTATAGCGTTTTGGCATCTTCACCTTCAACTTACACTGCCTCGGCAGAATTTCTTTTCCTTGAGTTATCCTTTAAAGGTGTCAAAACTGTCATAGGTGTCGTGTATTGTCCACCATTGACCGATTACTTCACTGAATTGGAATCAGTTCTAGAATCTCTGGGTTCAGAGTATGCACATCACATCATCATGGGTGATTTCAACACGAACCTTCTTTCCCATAACTCTCCTCGGACCCATAAACTATTACAAATCTTTAAATCAGCCAGCTTATATGTGTTGCCACTACAAGCTACTCACTGCAGTGCGGTTGGTGATGACACGTGGCTAGATTTGATTATCACATCTAATCCCTCCCTGGTATCCACACACGGTCAACTTATTGCCCCTGGTTTCTCACACCATGATCTCCTATTCCTATCCTACCTCCTAAAACCACCCAAACCCAAGCCCAAGGTCACGTACAGGCGTTGCTTTGCGCGTATGAACATTGATAAACTCGATAGGGATGCATCTATGATCGACTGGGCGCCCCTGAATGAGGCTTCCACAATTGACGACAAGGTTTTTGTTCTCAACCAGCTGATCACTAAACTGTACGACTTGCATGCCCCGGTCAAAAAAGTGAAAATAAAGCGCCCACCTGCTCCATGGATGACTAAGGGCATACAAATGGCCATGAAATTACGGGACCGGGCGTTCAGGAGAATGAGAAAGGACCGTACAGATGATAATAAAGCTGCCTATAAGAGAGTCAGAAATCGTTGCAATCTGATGATACGTGACGCTAAACGCCGCCACATTCTCAGCAATATTACTTCTTCATCTTCTGCTGACATCTGGAAGTTCCTCAGAACTCTTGGTGTCGGCAAATCGCGACACTTAGACCTGCCATCCTCAATTAGTTTAGATGATTTAAACAACCATTTCACCACAATTCCTACCTTAGATCATTTAACTAAAAGCTCCACTCTGTCTTTCATATCTGGTCTAGCGGGTCCTGAAATAGCACCTTTTCACTTCTCTGCTGTCAACGTCGGTGAGATCAAAAAGATTATCCTATCCATTAAATCCAAAGCGGTGGGAAGTGATAGCATCTCCCGCCGCATGATCGTTACAATCCTTGATCACGCTCTTGTTCCTGTATCCCACGTTATTAATTTTTCCTTAGAGTCCGGTGTCTTTCCTGACATATGGCGTAAAGCCTATGTTCGCCCCCTGCCCAAGATTCCCAATCCCTTATTTTACAATCACTTCCGCCCAATTTCAATTCTTCCCTTCTTATCGAAAGTGCTGGAGGCCTGTGTCCACAAGCAATTTGCTCATTTTATTTATACCAACAACCTGATAAGTCCCTTACAATCGGGATTTAGGCCAGGCCACAGCACAACCTCAGCCCTCCTTAAAGTGACTGGCGACATTAGGTTAGGCATGGAGGACACCAAACTAACAGTTCTTGTTCTGATTGACTTCTCCAATGCCTTTAATGCCGTCAGTCACGAGATCCTGTTATCGATCCTCTCCCATCTTAAGGTCTCCCCGCAGGCGGTAGAATGGTTCTCCTCTTACCTTCAGGGGCGCCAGCAGAGTGTCCGTTCTGATGAATCTTCATCAAACTGGAAAAGCCTTGAAACTGGCGTCCCACAAGGCGGTATACTCTCTCCCCTTCTATTTTCGCTTTTCATAAATTTTCTCACACCCAGACTTCAGTGTGCGTATCATCTGTATGCCGATGACCTTCAGCTTTATCGTCAAGCTAGTGCGGACACTCTTTCTGAGACTATTAATAATGTAAATCTAGATCTTGAAGTCGTCAAGGGCTGGTCAGATAGGTTTGGTGTGGCAGTTAACCCGACTAAGTGCCAAGCCATTATCATCGGGAGTTCACGGTTGCTGAGTAGAGTAGATAACATTTTATTACCCTGTCTAAAGTACGATGGCACGGTCATTCCTTTTACCTCTGAGGTTAAAGATCTTGGCGTGATCATCGATAACACCTTCAACTGGCGTGCTCAAGTGGGTAGTGTCAGTCAGAAAGTCACTGGAGCTTTACGATTCCTTTACCGCTTTAAGAATCTTCTCCCGTCTAACGTCAAAGCAATGCTTGTACAGTCCTTAATTTTTCCCCTTATCGACTATGGTGATGTGTGCTACTATGACCTGAATGCAGACCTCCTCAATAAACTGGACCGGCTTCTTAACAACTGCATTCGGTTCGTTTTTAACCTTCGCAAATATGACCATGTTTCAGAGTTTAGAGCACAACTCAAATGGTTGCCCATTCGGCAGCGTCGAGAGGTACGGGCGTTGACCACTCTTCACTCTTTTCTTTGTTCTCCCTCTCCACCTACTTATCTTTCTTCTCTTTTCGAATACTCAAGTTCCGTTCATGACAAAAATTTGCGCTCCTCTCACAATCGGCAACTACAGTGCCCTACCCATTCTTCTGACTTCCTACACCGTTCTTTTTTTGTACAGTCTATACTATTATGGAACGCCCTGCCTCCGGAAATCAGGATGGTCGACTGTCGCTACACGTTTAAGAATGAGGTTCGCAAGCATTTGAGCTTTACCAATTAGCCTGATGTCTGTCGTGGAATTTTATCACACTTTTTTTTCCCTCATAACCTGAGTATATATATTAGTTGAGTATATATATTTGTATATTTGTTATATATATATATATTATGTATAGTTAGTATAGTATATTAGTATAGTATTTATTATATACGTATATGTATCATATATATTAGTCAAAGTAGTAGTGCACCTACCACGCTCTGTTTCTGCACCACCCGAAGGTAGACTGGTAGAAAATGCCTAAGGCATTAAGTCCGCCTTTGTACATTATTGTATGTGCATAAAGCATAAATAAATAAATAAATAAAATGTAACTCAAAATCTATGCAAATTCTTAATAAAGACTCGAGTTTTCATCGTTTGTTTATTAGAACGCGCCAACCCAATAACAATTACACTTATTTACAACAAGTTCACTTTACCAGACACTGTATAAGATGTACCACGATAAAACTAATTTGATCAGTCAATTTAGATTTAAATACGTGTATATTACTCACGATGACATTAATTAAAGTTTTATTCGCGGGTTTGAGCTGTTAATGGGTACATTAACGCGACAAGCTATTTTAAATCTTACTACAAACGTATTGCATATATTTAAAGGCCAGTTGTCCGTGTGGACGTATTTAGAATACATATTTTCAACACCCTATTCCATCCTGAGGGTGTCGTAAGTGCCGGCGAAAGGAAATGACAATGCCGACAACCTGGCCGTAAAAGAAGGAAAATTTGAAACGAAACCCAATGCCAACCCGTCTGGCCAGCGTGGCACAGTGGGCTAATTACCCTCCATATGATTGGAGGAGGCGCGTTGCAGCAGTGGCTCATTTATGGGCTGAATAGTAGTTGTAGTACCTACAATCCATTTCTAATGGTCCATTGTCTTCCTGCTAACCAAACGCATAGTTTTATTTCTGATGGCAACATTGTTTGTAACGGTCGTTATGTCATACGCGAGATTATTCAGTGCAGTTTAAATCAAACGGATGGCATTAATGGAGACAGTGATTCATCTGCAGTTATTAAAGCCACTAGGATTGCAGCTCTAACGCTTCTAGAATGTTTTACAGAGTCGGCGGCGCGTGAGTGACGCTTTCGATGATGCCGGCTTAAGCCGAACGTCCACCACCAGCTAAAATAAGTTAGTTTAGCTTGCCTAGTTGAGCCAGTTTTTCAAATATGTGTGTCCACCGACGGTGAACTAACGTGTATGAAAAACTGGCTCAACTATGCTACTACTCAGCCCAAAGATGACCCACTGCCGAGTCGGGTCTCCTCCAGTTATATGGAGGGTTATTAGCCTACTGTGCTACGCTGCCCAGACGGGTTGGTACAGGGTTTCGTATCAGTAATCGGAGGAGACCAGTCTCTGCAAACGGTCCTGCGCAGAATGGCCGCATCTGTGGCGGCCTGGGACGCGGTCCAGACGTTTGCAGAGACAGTAATGAGAAAGAAGGAGGAGGCGGAAAGGGATAGGGAGAGGGCGCCCGAAGCGCACCCGATGCGGCGCGCTCGCACGGGGCGCCGCAGACTGGCGCACGTGCGCCTTCCGCCTCCCCAACCGGGGCCTCCGGGTGGGGGCACAGTGGATCGCCTCCCACCCAATGGAGATCAGGTCCCGAGGAGACGCCGTCCACGCATACGGCGAAACATAGGAGATCCCGGGGCGGGGTACGGGGATGTCTCGCCCCACACGGGATCTGAGGGGAAGCGACGTCCTGCCGGGTGCTCACGGCAGGACGTCGAGTGCTCGTAAGGAGCCTGAGGAGAGGAGGAGGGCCTCCTCGTTTGCGGCGGCGTGGTTCTGCATCAGATCCCACAATGCCGCAACAGGACGCGAGTTGGAGCACCCCGGGGAGGTTTAGTGGGTAGGCCCCCACTATGGGGGAGAGTCCCACACTCCCCTCGCTGGCCATCCCCGTGGCCGGCGAGGAAGTCCATAAAGGATTTTACCCCAGGCGAAAAAAAAAAAAGTTTCGTATCAAGTTTTCCGTCTCTTGTGGCTAGGTCATCGGCCTTGTCATTTCCCTTAGTCGGCTTTTACAACATCCTCAGAATGGAATGGGGTGGTGACACGATGTATTCTAAATAATTCACCATACGGATAAATCCGTCAACTATGCAAGCTAAACTAAACTAACTTATTTTAGCTGGCTGTTGAAGTTCGGATTTTAACCGGGTGATTTTTCAAATGTGCCATAGACTAAATTATAAACGAATATTAAAAAACGCTCACATGAACGTCGAGCTCGATTTTGATCAAACTAAAACTGCCTTGTTGAATCACTATCACTACATATTATAAAACAAAGTCGCTGTCATCTGTCCGTCCCTATATCTTTAAAACTACGAAACGGATTTTGAAGCAGTTCTTTTTAATACATAGAGTGATTCAAGAGGAAGTTTTATATGTTAAATACATCCATAATATTGTAGGGAAACACTGATAAATTAAGTGCTTCATCATTGCACCCGTGCGAAGCCGGGGCGGGACGCTAGTTTATAATAAATCATGATTGCTAGCCAGAAATATATAAGGATTTTTTTAAAAAAATAAAAAATCTCTTAATTTGATAAGTCTATTTGGAATCGGAACACAGATGATGAAGGTACACAAAAATCCCTCTTTGAAGTAGGTTGAAAAAAAAACCCAGGCATCGTCGACATAACTTAATAATATTTAAAAACAACGCCACTGTTTTCGGTTGAAACATTAAGTCTCCTTCCACTAATTAAATAAGTTTTAATAGAACATCTGTTTCAACTCTGCGTGTGCCGCATGAAAAATTTAAACTTAGCTTCTCAACAATAAGGTCCTTTATTGAACGAGAGACACTTTCAACGATTAATAATTAAGATCTCTAGAAAAGCAAATACAATTGGAGTGCCTGTTTGCGATATTAATATTTTTGTACTCAACGTCCATTCTAGTAGAGAATACTATTTCCTTAAACCGATAACATAAAAGGTTAACATGGCATCAGAGAAATACAACATAGAAATGTACAATGGGCGGTCATATATCACTAGGCGATTCCTTTGGATGAATAGGAGTTGTGAACATTAAAACTTCAGGTAGGGGTGTGCAATAAAATATACAAGTATGACAAATACATGTAGATGAGTACATGAAACATATATCATAACATGACAAATACATAGTTCCATTCTGACACCACACAGTTCCATCCTGAGGATATCGTAAGAAACGAGTAAAGAACACAACAAGATAAAAAAAAGCTAGCAACCAGAGAAGTAAAAGTAGTACAGTAAAATTTGCCTCCATTATGCTTTTTCTTTTTTTTTAACGATACTCCTGCACTAGGTATAATAACCCGTATCGCGGGGGAAGTTTACAAACATGTAATTCACGAACACAAACGACACCCAGACTTAGAGCTAGTGCCACAAAGACACTTGCCCGACCCCGGAATCGAACCCGGGACCCCTTGATCCAAAGGCGGCACATCCAAACCCTCGACCATCGAGGTAGTCGCAATGGGAGGAGGTGCGACTCAGCAGTTATTTTATGAGCTGATATACATACACAGCAGCATACATTCATAGCAGACCTTCAAACAGAACCTAGCACGAAGGAGGTAGCTGTAAAAACGTTTGCTTAACCTGCAGACCAAATATTTACATTTACCACGCTGGCCAGACGGGTTGGCACAGTGTTTCGTTTCAGTGGTTCTGCATCAGATCCCACAATGCCGCAACAGGACGCGAGTTGGAGCACCCCGGGGAGGTTTAGTGGGTAGGCCCCCACTATGGGGGAGAGTCCCACTCTCCCCTCGCTGGCCAACCCCGTGGCCGGCGAGGAAGTCCATAAAGAATTTTACCACGGGCGAAAAAAAAAATGTGTTTAGTTTCAAGGTTTCCTTCTCTCGCGGCTAGGGTTTCGGCCTTGTCTTGTCCTTGTGTCAACTCTTACGACGCCCTCAGGTTGGGATAGGGTGGTGACTCTATGTATTCTAAATCCTTCACCACACGCTACACGGTTATTTTAAAACTGAATACACAAAACTCAACAACTGCCACACCATTTGTCTCTTATCGGGCCTTCCTTGTTGAAAAAGCAATACAATTACCAAAGCGAATGCGTGAAAATTATTCTGAAGGACCCGACGATAAGCAATAACTCACAACCTTATCCCCCTGTGTTAAGACACATAATCAAACAAGCATTTATACAAAGAAAACACGTAGACCCGCTGATTAAAATGCATACGCAAATAAATTGCTAGTGAACATTTTAACATACTTGCAAATAATGTTCCAATAGTAATTTGTTCGCAAAGTGACCTAGTCAGAATAATATCGTTTCACCAACTAATCCTACAACCGGAGTGACGGTGGTGAAAACAATGATATGAAATAAAATAAGAAATAGTAGTAAATGAAACAAAATTTAAAAAAAAATGTTGGCTTGATCATCCTCACCGTCATCATTTCAGCCAAAAGATGTCCACTGCTGGACATAGGTCTCCCCCATGGATTTCCACGGCCGGTCCTGGGCCGCCCGCATCCATCGTTTTCCGGCGACCTACCAGCACTGCGCTTTCCGGAACGCGGTCGCCACCGAGGACTTTTCTGCCCCATCGGGAGTCGGTCCTGCGCGCTATGTGCCCGGCCCACTGCCACTTAAGTTTGGCAATCCGGTAGGCTATGTCGGTGACACTGGGTTTCCTGCGTATCTCCTCATTTCTGATTCGTTCTCGCAGGGAAACTCCGAGCATAGCCCTCTCCATTGCCCTTTGGGTGACTTTAGAGCCTTCTGATGGAGCCCATTGTGACTTTCTGCCTTGTAATTTATTTTTGTTGGCTCTTACGACACCCTCAATGGAATGGGTTGGTGACACTATGTCTTGTCGTTATTGTACCAAAAAAATCAATCAAAGACCAGTCCAACTTAAACGGCTCCTTCCCTCTTTTAATAGGGGGAGGGTCAAAATTAATACCACTCGTCAATCCCCCGCGGTGACATACCTACAGCATGGCAATTTTAAACGCTCCGTCGTGTATCCCCGATATTTCACCGCCAGGAATTTAATATGACGACATGTTTTCCGTGACCACAACAATGATTTAGCTACCGGCGACCTTTATCTGCCCCATTCGACGCGATGTGACGGGATATTGAAAATTACATCTGGAAAAATCATTATATATCTTCCAGCCGCTTCGACGGCTCGTTCACTACACGGCCAGTGCGACCTTGGACTGATATTCCACACTCTCTTCGCGATAGATCAAGAATCATTTTCTCTCATCACAAAGAAAGGTTCCGTAACGAGACTATCCGACATTACCGTTCCAAAAAGGTGGGAATCGTGCGCAATAAACACCAAAACCTACCCAGGTGCTGACTGCGACAGTGATCATTCACGGCTGGTCGCAAAAATGACCATCAAACTTAAGAAGAGTCAACGACTTGTCCATAAGCAGAACCGTAGACTTACACCTGCTGAACAGAAAACCAAAGTCACCGACATAGCTCAGAGAATTAGCTGACTGAAGTGGCAGTGGGCTGCTCTTATCTGTAGAAGAACCGACAACGTAATAAAACCTAGGTAAATAAAGTTAGTTTTGAATTTGATAATCAAACTCCCTTGTCCCGCGCTAGGTGATAGACTCCATACTAGGGTTCATTCCCGGGAATTCTCGGCTCGAGAATTCATCTCTTTACATTTCCCACAACCCCTGAGGCCACCCACATTCATACTGAAACTACCACCGGTTCGGATTATTCCACACTAGTGGCCCGCCCCGGCTTCGCCCGTGCATAGCGGGGGTGGGTTATACTTAAAAACCTTCCCCTTGAATCACTCTATCTATTAAAAAAATCCGCTTCGAAATCCGTTGCGTAGTTTTAAAGATTTATGCATACATAGGGACGGATAGAAGAATGCGACTTTGTTTTATACTATGTAGTGATGAGGATTTCTTATGTAAACAAAAGGTGTATATATCAAACTCACTCATCTAAATTAATCCAAGAAACCACCCAGTCATCGAAGAACACAAGCCGCACATAATTAACCACAAAACCTCAGAATATCGAGAACAGCTTCCCGATACAGATAGCGCCATCACTCTCCCTAGGGATAAATCCCTCCCCATTCCCGATCATTACCCCCCACCACATCTATGCTCGTAACATTAATAAGCCACAAATATACGATAATGCGCCGATAAATAAACACATAAAACAAGAGCAGACCCGCACCAAAGATCATGGTATGCTCAGAAGAGATAGTTTATTTAAGCGCAACAATATTTGACCTACACTCTACATATACAAATAAATTAGCGTTCATGCGTTGGCAGGTGTAGAATATTCTATTGTCAAACATGGCGACTAAAGAACACCTACAAAGGCAGCGACGGAAAGTTTCGAAACGTATTGCGTGACACAGGAGGCGAATTTCCCTACATGGAATTCTAGTGTCATTATTCTGGTCAAGGTGTAAATATTCAAAAAGTATTGGTTAAATCTGAAAGAAATCGTTTAGTGCCTAAGACCACTCGTTGTGCATTACCTACTTTTTTTTATGCATTGTAATATGTCTACGATAAAGTGTATTGTAATTTCGAAGTCTTTTTTTATTATCACAACGATGTACATCGTTGAGATAATAAACAAAGCTTTAATTATATATTTGCTACATTATACAACAAAAAAAATATTCTGCAGGACGTAGGTATAATATATAGGTAAAAATATCAATGCTACATTATATTGTTTGTTTCGTCTGAGTCTACTTCATCTATGACGCGATTTAACGAGTCGATATAAACAGCTTGCTCTTCCAAAGTGAAAATAATCTGGACCGTTTAAGCATAGAGTTAGAATTTTTGACATTACCGCAGTACTTAAACCAATTTAGGGCCCACCATAAACATATATTTGGGCGATGTACATATCAGCAAGATAAGAAGTGCTTGTACGCTCTTATCCGCGGTCAAACAAAGAGTATCCGAAAGATGTTTGTGTCGGTCCATCTCAATGCAATGCACTGCACGCTGAAATTGCGATGCAAACTGACATGTTATCACTTGCAATAAAGCAGCATTATTAAAATCAAATATGTGTATTTACTGTCACAATCACAGTAATAATTTAAAAATATTCTGAACACATAGTTTCGAAGCCAAAGAAAAACTTTTTCAAGCCTAAAGTCATTCTTGCACCTTTATGAGCTTGGAGGGTTGTATAGATGATTTTAATGATTATAATTCTATAACTACATACGTCTTACAAACGCGAATAACATTTTAATCAACATACAACCTAGCACTGACCCGCAAATTGCAAAAAACTTACGAAATTTTGAATTTCGCGGTCTATCCCGGAACATTCACCTTAAACCACTTTTGCTTGCCCAACCTCGGAATAGAACCCAAAGCTTCTACACGTCGACGGAGGACTTGTATGTACGCGGCCGTATTTTAAGTAAGTTGAGTTCGTCCACAATTTCCCGAATAGTTAAAAACATAAGTAGAGTTCACAATGATACTGTGACGCACCGCAGTCGCGTGGCAATGTATTAAACATAAAGATAAAAATAATTAATTTAACTTAATTTTATTATTAATAAAGGCAAATGAGCAGCATCCTTACTGCCGACCCGTAATTACTCGCTCCAAGCATTATAGCCCATAAACATTAATTCCACGACAACGTCATTTCATATTAAAGTAAACTAGTAGCAAAAATAATGTAGACTCAACAAAAACTAGACGCGATACGTTGATGAGGACGTGAAAATGCCAGTTTTTTTCAGTAGTATTAACAGTATTCACAGGGTTCGATAGTCGGGTGTGAAACATTTGGTCAGATCACCTATCTGTTTGCTATTGCTACTGACAACCCATCGAGAATCGGCAGAGCCAGATGGTATACAGACAAATTGCATTCTGCACTATCCACTGTGTGGGACAACCAGCACTGCGCTTTCCGGAACGCGGTCGCCACTCGAAGACTTTTCTGCCCCATCGGGCGGCCTGCCCACTGCCACTTCAGTTTAGTTATCCTGTGGGCTATGTTGGTGACCCTGATAAGCCTGCGTATCTCCTCAATTCTAATTCAATCTCGTAGAGAAACTCCGAGCATAGCCCTCACCATTACCCTTTTACTAGTAAATATAGACTGAAGAAAATCTAGACAGGCAACATTAATCGGGACACTGTGATGGAAGTCTGTGTTTTGTTCCGTCTATATTGTTTAATTATAGACCGAAGAAAATAGCTATTAATTTGTCTTACGTAAGATTATGTTTTCATATCAATATAGATTAGATGAGAAATTATCCTAGTGCATAGTGCGCAATGCAATGATCTGTTATTTGAGATTGGTTTGAAGAGGGAAAGATATTACATGGGAGAGAGAAGGAATATCACACCGACTCCAAGTAATGCGACACGAGGTCTGACTATTCCATTCAATAAGTAAGATCTGGCAAAACCGTAACTCAACCAACGCACACAAACAAACAAAACAAAGTGTAATTTCGACAGAGCCATATTATTTGTCGTATAAAGGGATTCCCTTTACGAATCGCCATTTCTATACGCTCACATATGTTTGTTTACATAAAATAAAATAATACAACGGGAAGTAGACAATATTTTGTGTGTTGAAGGATTTGCTCGGAGAATTTATGGTTGGCGCTAAATTTTTCTGTTTGTGCTTATGGAGCGTTCGCAACAGAAGAATACGATCAACATGTATCTACTACCACTACTATTACCCACGACTGAGTCTGGCCTCCTCCAACTACAAGGAGGGTAATTAGCCTACTGTGCAAAATGTATACAACTTGTAAATAGTTATATGTGGTGACGGTTTCAGAATACATATTGTCGCTCCCCCATTTCACCCTGAGTGTGTCGTAATCGAGAAAAGGAAATGACAAGGTCGACCAAGTAGCCGCAAGAGAAGGAAAAGTTGATACGAAACCCTGAGCCAACCCGTCTGGCCAGCGTGGCACAGTAGGCTAATTACCCTCCATGTAATTGGAGGAGGCCCACCTTAGTGTGGGTCAGCTATGGAATGAGTAGTATCCGTATCAAGTTTTCCTTCTCTTAAAACCAAACCGTTTTCGGCCATGTCATTTCTTTTTGTCGGTTCTTACGACACCCTCCGGATGGAATGCGGTGGTGACACTATGCATTCTAAATCCGTCACCACACGGACCAATGCACACTTCCACCAAACCCATATACGTCATATGAGTTACAACCAAAAACATTCAAAACAAACAGCTTAATATTATTTAAAAAAAATACTTATTTTGACATCGTTGCCGACTGTACTGTCACCGGCAACCGAGTGAGGGGTAATTGTTACGTCACCTGCAGCGGGAGGTTCTTTCGACGGAATATAGCTGATAATGACACAGGCAGGTCATCCTTACCTGTAACAAAAAAAAAAAAAATTATGGATTGCAAAAAAATCCGTTAAACGCTTAAGCAGCTTCCGCGGCGTCGCTCGCCTTGGCTCAGATATGAATTTCTGAACTAACAATAATATTAACGACGTAAAACTAAGTATAGTGGCAAGCGTAGTGTGGGACGACCCTCTGCTAGATGGAGCGAACATCTGCGAAAGGCTGCGGGCAGTAGCTGGATGCGTCAAGCCGAAGACAGGGCGCTACGGCGCTCTTTAGGAATAGAATAGAATAGAAAAATGCTTTATGGTATAAACCAATTATGGCGTTCACAATCGTCAACGGATACATCCGTTTTAAAACACTACTACCAGGTCGCAACGCGGCACCAACCGAGAAGACCTGGCGGAAGAATCTCGGAGGCCTTGTCTTTTTTTTTAAGCGCCGTATTACAATGACCTTGTTCATAAAACTAACTACTTTCGCGTTCGCGTTTCGCGCTCAACTGAAATATGAATTTAATAATAAGAAAAAAAATTAGTATAGAATAATTAAAAACTGAAATTACAAGTCTCGAATCTAGTATGTATTAATCTTGATGCCTTGTTGGTCTAGGGGGCCTCAAGCGTCCCTCGGGGGGTTTCACTGTGGAATGCGTCTGCCCGAACCTGCAGCGCCCTAAGCGTGACGTGTGAGGGTATACAGGTGGTGTATAAGACTAAGTAGTTTCCAGAGTCCCACACAATCACAGACCCCACCCCCTAGGAGCGGCGGTCTGCGCAAATCATTTCCATGGCGAAACCAAAAAAAGGGGGACTCAAGCGTCCCAGATTGTATCGCGTTGAAGGGCCTTGATTCTGTGTGGCGACCAATACATATTGTCACCAACCCATTCCAACCTGAGGGTGTCGTAAGAACCTACAACAGCAAACGACATGGCCGATAACCCTCCCTATGATGGGCGGAGGCCCGACTCAGCATTGGGTCATTCATGGGCTAAGTAGTAATAGTGAGGGCTTGACTCCTTTCAAGATCTTCAGAATGCGCCTTCGCGAACCCGTGGCGTCTCAGACGACAAGTGTGAGGGTATACCGCTGGGGTTTCAGTGGGTAGTCGGGTGTTCCGAGGGGCAGCGTTAGGCATTAAGCATTTCCCCAGCATAACTAAGAAAGCCTTTTCAAGCGTCCCTGGTTCGGTTCCAGGGTAACGCAAATGTCTTTATTATGTCTGGGTCATATGTATTACGTGCGAAGAGATAAAGTAACCTAAGTGATGGGATAAATTAAAGATTTTTCAACGGTTCAGGAGTTATGATATCTCAAACATACTCATCAAAATCCTGACAACAACTCAAAACACTAACAATACACACATTCTTAGAGCCAAAATATATTTTAGAAAGTCACCGTTTTGACAGAAACCGCAGTCCTAAAATATAATCTAAAGCCAAGACATAGCGTGTCAAATCGTCCATCTGAAAATAGCATTCTTTATTCGGGCAACATACACGCTATAGCAAAGAGGGCACATACACACATCATGTTACAAAAGTCTTATTTTAGATAGATGATCTTATAAGAGCGCAGTTCTGGAAATCCTGGTATAAAACCAACAATCTCTGTTGCAGCGACTATCCTCTTCCGTTTTTTTCCATAACCAACACAATTCTACGTAGGCTTGCTGGAAGAAAGCTCAATTTTGAATTAATCACGCAGATGTACATGTTACATTGAATATTTTGTAAAAAGAAATTGTGTACAATAAATGTTAATTAGTCGTAATTAGTTAGTATTAATAAATAAATAAATAAATATCCTTGGACATTTCACACAACGCCATCTCGTCCCAAGCTAAGCAACTTAATGCTTTGTGTTATGGTAACGAGATGGATGATAAACTACTTATATACATTTTTTTTTGTAAATACATACATATTAAAGATAGAAAACACCCAGACCCGGAACAAATACTTGTAGGTCGAACAAATATTTCTTCCGTGCGGGGAATCGAACCCGCGACATGCTGCGCAGCAGTCGATCGCTCAACCACTGCGCCAACGCGACGCGATTGAAAGCGACGCGTGGGAAGACCTCCGAGTAGGTTGACGGACGACCCTGTGAAAGTCGGCGGGAGTCGGTGGATGCGGTCTACACGAGAACGTACATCTATGGGGGATCCCTATGCTAAAGCAGTGGACTTCTGTGACTGATAGAAATAACATTCGTGTATATTTTACACAAAATTAAAAACAAATATTTACTAACCATAACTAAAATTATTCTACAAATATGAATACTCCTTCTCAGCCCACAAACGACCCACCGCTGATTCGGGCCTCCTCCAACTACATGCACGGGTAATAAGCCTACTGTGTCTAAATTTTTGCGCCAGATTGCCACTTTGTATGGCAATGCTAATTTGCTGAGCGAAGTAATAACCGGCCTTCTGGTCAACGATCGAATTAAACCGAAAGCTTCCAGGAGCATTATTCATTTCCCAGATAACTCTACCGCCGCCGCCGTTTCACGACGATGTACACAATGTATAAAGACGTATTGTCGCACCCAGTACAAAGCGCTCGTGCCACCCAACATTTTAGTATCAAAGTTTTGAAGTATCGAACGGTGTGCAACGTATATGCTTCGTCGTAAAATGTGGATCTGATATTTCAGTTTTATGTTTGTAAAGTTTAGAGATACGTTTATAAAACGAAATAAATTTTTGGTAAGCGAATTTCTGTGTCTTCGAATGAGTGTCGCCAATGATAATATATGGCTTGATCCAGCTGCCGGATGGAAAGAAAGAAAGAAAAATGGTTTATTCAGCACAATTTACCTTATATACTATCTATAATCACTTAAGCTCTAATATAAATTGCGCTGAAACGGCGCTGGTTCAGCATATGCCAGACGGAATGCCTGGCGCTGGTTTTCAACCAGACCTATACCGACGAATTATAAAACGATAAATTAAAATTTAATATAGGTACGCAACACTAATTCGTACAATTGTTTATTTAAAAATGTATGGGTGTATATGTATGGGTGTATATACCCTACCTCTCTTCATATTATTAAAGGTAATATATAGTTTCGCCACCCTATTGTATCGTGACGGTGTCGTAGGAACCGACAAAAGGAAATTACAAGCCCGATGATAACCTAGCCACAAGAGAAGGAACACTTGATACGAAACCCTGTGCCAACCCGTCTGGCCAGCGTGGCACAGTAGACTAATTACCTTCCATGTAAATTGAGGAGGCCCGACTCAGCAGTGGGTCATTTTACTCAAGATGATTATTAACCGCGTGGTGACGAATTTAAAAGACATAGTGTCACCACCCCATTCCATCCTGAGGATGTCACCTGTGCATACCCTTCTGGCCGGCGTGGCGCAGTAGGCTAACCCTACCCTCCAGGAAATAGGAGGAGATCCAGCAGCAGTAGCAGATTATTTACTCCACTTAATATTATCTCCTTTGGCAACGAACGTACATCAAATAAACGTCTTCAGGTACACAGAATCCAATAAATTAAGGTACACGGATTAATCACGATCAACAGAGACAAATCGCTCTATAGAAGCTTTTTCTGAAATTGGCAATGACCATAGGCAGTTTGTAATGCCAGTGTGCGCCTAACACGACCATTTTCAATTCCACCCAGAGTCCACATTCAATTAATTATTTATTTTTCCGGTATTATTATTAGTAACTAGATACTAATACTAAATCCGGCACCACCCCATACCATCCTGAGGTGTCGTAAGAGAAAATGACTGCTGATAGCCTTGGAAAACCTAATAGGAAAACTTGTTAGGAAACCCAGTGCCAACCCGTCGGGCCAGCGCGGCGCATTAGGCCAATTACCCTTCACGTAACCGGTGGAGGCCCGACTCAGCAGTGGGTCATAAATGTACCTATGTCATGGGTGTAATTGTCACAAATAAATCCTTTTTCTATTCTATTCTAAATAGGCTGATTAGTAGTATATAATAATACAGAAAATATAAACATATTTCCCCCCTGTAATTAATTGGAAGAATAAAAAAGGCCCACACATTTAAGTCCAGCACCAAGCAATTTACTGTGTTTGGTCGTGTGTATGTGAGAGCCGATGCCCGACAGAGCATTTCCTTGAATTAATTGCTCCATCTTAGACCCTGGCGTTGCTTTCCATCTCGCAAACCTAGTGTCTAAGGCATACAAGTAACTAATAAAAAAAAAGAGAAAATGTGACACTCAGTGAGATAGGCGAGTTGTGAAAAGCCCAAATGGTAACACACCTTTTTATCACAGGTCGTAAGGTAAGGGGCACAAACGAGGACCTCCGTGCCGGCATTCAAATAAAAAAGCGAAAGAACCTTTCTTGGAAGAAGTTACGATTTTCATGTCGGCCGTCTTTTTATTGAGCTCCGAATGCCCCTTTTAGCTTACGAGGATTGGGGGGCGATTGTCAGCAGAACTTATCCGGTTGTAGTTTTGCGTGTCATGTAGGGTGTCCGTCAGGGTTACTCTGATACAATTATATGCACAGTTGACGATTTGGCGATTCCGTTATGTCGCGATGTGGAAATGGACAGCGACCGGCGAAGGGTGTGTGGGAGAGAGAGAGAGAGAAATTCTTTATTCTGCAAAGACAACCGAAATCGAGAAACATAAATCAACCGGATTGAAACCCTCCTCCTTTTTGAAGTCGGTAGAAAATAATTATCCGTATGGTAACGGATTTAGAATACATAGTGAGTTTATAGGCTGAGTAGTAGTATATATACAAATAAATAAAATTGTAGAGAATTTGGTTTTTTTTTGTCTGTCGTTCCGTTATTCCGGCTAATCTCTGGAACGGCTGGACCGGCTATGACGAGACTTTCACTGATAGGTAGCTGATGATATAAGGAGTAACTTAGGCTACTTTTTAGACCAGCTTCGCCCCGTGGCGATACCCGCGGCGCTTCAATAACCGCGTGCAACATCGCGGGACTCAGCTAGTAGAAAATAAATTCCGAGCCGTTCATATAGCGACGGACTGCGGCAGAAAAACGCCCCACCTCACACACGGCGGCAAAACACTTGAGAATTCCACCAGAAACGTAGTGGGCTAGTTTATTTCCATACATAACACTTCGTCACCGGGTCCCGAGGCGTATGCCCGCGGGTCATAAAACGGATCGGACCGAACCGTGAATTGTGTATCAGCACTCTCTCGTGAACAGTTACCACCGGAATATATGCAGCGCATAAATTGTGCCTGTGGTGACGGATTTACAATGCACAGTGTCACCACCCCCATACCATCTCGAGGGTGTCGTAAAGCGGACAAAAGGCCAGAAACCTAGCAGCAAAACAAGGAAAACTTCAAACGAAACCCTGTCCCAACAAGTCTGACCAGTGTGGAGCACTAAGCTAAATACCCTCCCTGTGATGGGAGGAGGCCCGACTCTGCATTGGGACATTTATGGGCTGAGTAGTAGTAGTATAAATTGTGCGATCATTTAACATGTCGCGGGTTCGATTCCCGCACGGAAGAAATATTTGTACGACCTACAAGTACTTGTTCCGGGTCTGGGTGTCATTTCTATCTATAATATGTATCTATTTACAAAAAAAAATGTATATGTATAAGTAGAGTTTATCATCCATCTCGTTACCATAACACAAGCATTAAGTTGCTTAGCTTGGGACGAGATGGCGTAGTGTGAAATGTCCAAGGATATTTATTTATTTAATGTTACGCTGTGCCTCCTACTCGGGGGCACTCGGATTCGGAACCTTAACGTCATACTACACAGTCCATATATGATCAACTACTATGTCGGGTCACCTCCAATTAGATGGGAGGGTAATTAGCCTACTGTGCCACGCTGGCCAGACGAGATGGCACATGATTTCGTATCAAGATTTCCTTCTCTCGTGGCTAGGTTTGTCATTTCCTGCTGTCGGCTCTTACGACATCCTCAGTATGGAATGGGGTGGTAACACTTTGTATTCTAAATCCCTCACCACACCACTTAACGTTCATTTTTTTTATAGAAACATCGAGTAGATGGCCTTTCTGTTAGCCTCGTATTTTAACCCCCGATAAAAGAGGGGCGTTAAACTTGTGGGTGGATTAAATTGGCATATCACACAGCGTATTTCTGTATGTCAGTCTGGGCTCCTAAAGAAATAAATTTGAATAATTGCCATAGATACTTTATTTTATGAACAATCAAAAATATATTTATTAAGTGCAATTCTCGTTTAGAATGGCCACATTTAATTTCACCTCTTCCAATAGAACGCTTGAGAGTCATCCTAGCGATAAAAAAAACTCCCAACAAACACAAAAGCATAAACCCACTACTAGTGCACATAAAACCTCGATAAATTACACTTACAACGGCTAGATGGCGTTGATTTACAACTTACGCCGCCGCGGGCCGTTCCGGAACATTTTATAATGTCCCAAAGCCCGCCCTGGGGCGTTTTGACGTAGTGCTATACTAAAAATAGGCTCTTGTAGTGTCCTGGTAATACCAGTAATAGGTTGGAGACCAATGTAATAAACAGAAGACATTTTATGGGTGAGAGCTTAATACGAGGTATAATATGGCCGATCCATTGATCGAAATGAAAATAAAAAAAGCTAAAAATGACCAATATGGAACCATTTGAAGTCGAGACGACTTTGGTGTCGAGATAGATAGATAAACTCTTCATTGTACAAGAGAGAAATAGACAGAACACAGTAATATAGCAACAATTTGTACAAGTGTAAATCTTATCGCTGAATGCGATTTCTTACATGCCGAGTTATAAACATCTGAAATTATGATTATTTTACAAAAAAATTAAACTGTCTTTAAAATTGGCAATAAAGAGCAAAAAGAACGTCAATTTGACGTCGGTGCCAAATAAATTGACACCGATGTTAATTAGCATACCTACTGGTTTTCCTAAGGCGCGAATTAAATACACACGGCGTTAGGCATACGGCGGCGCGGCCCAGGCGCGCCGTTTGTGTGTATTCCGTGCCTGTTGTATGTATTTTGTACGCAAAAGGTTTGAAGCACGCGATAAGGTCTGATTACGAAGTGCTTTAGATATCTGAAGAGGTGGAAAAGCTGTGCCTTTGATAGTTCGCTTGAGCGCACCCGGAGGGTCGGGTGGAAAATCATGAAAAATAAACTGTGTGTATTACAGGAAAAGCTCGCAAATTACAAATGCGGAACACTAAGGAAATACAACAAGTCGTGATCAATGAAAGACCCACTTCGAGTTGGGCCTCCTTCATTACTTGGAGGGTCCCATTCCGAGTAGCACAGTAGACTAATTTCCTACCATGAATTTGGAGGAGGCTGGACCCAAGGCCTATTCGTCATTCATTGCGTTAACGTGTTTCTCTCATCTGGCGAACTTGCTCACACTATGCTGTTTAGTGCTTTTCGTAAATAAGACCCATGATTTGAATAAAAAAAAACAGCTATAGAGTTGCTTGCCGGCTCTTCCCCTGTAGAGCAGAATTCCGTACCTGTGGTAATTTCAGCATCGATTGTGGGTGATCAAGGGAGATGGATTGTAAGAATGAGGAATTGTGTATGAAAGGTGTGAAAGGAGACTACCACCTAGCGTGGGACAGGGGTCGTAAAATGATAATGGTAACTTTAATTATGACTATTTTTATGAGTTTTGTGATAAAACCTACGTAAATAAAGTTCCTCTTGAGTTTGAGTCAGTAGCGGGTAACAACTTAGTATGCAAAAACATCAGCAAAGAAGGTTAACATTGCCGATCGCAAAAGTAGTTCCATTTCAATAACTCTCAGCAGTTCCTAGAGCAAGACACAATAGGCATATTTAAGAAACTCGGACGAATACCAATAAGCCGATATAACTTGGAGAACAATAAGATCCAAAGTTCTCAACTTGTTCAAGGCGGTCCAAGGGATAAGGAACTAGCGGGATATGATTATAAATACTTTGCACACAATGACATTTCGACTGTTCCGAAGAATAAAGACCTATCTGCAATACTGCTTTGAAACCATTTTGAACTCCATATTACATTATATATTTGGAGAATAGAGTTATCTGACCTAGACTGATCTATTGACCTATCTGCAGGTCTTTATTCGTCGGAACAGTCGATTACTCCTCTACGACTGTGTCGTTCTTTCTCAGTGATTATCTGATAGCTACCTATTAAGAGAGTTATTTATCCTGTAGTTCTCTTCATCAGCCGCCTTTTTTACAATTTAATTGGGAATGTCACTAGTCTAAAAAGACATGGCTAACTTTAATTATTAAAACTGTTTATTATCTTCAGTTTATTTTTAAAGCTATAATTTGAAGATTGATTTAAAGAAATCCGGAGTACAGGCGCCTGCAAACGGAGCCCGGGCCGCCGACGTTGAGCCGCAGCCTGCCCAGGGCTCGACTAGGGCCCTATCTAGGGCAACGGGTTCGTGACCCTGACGGGCGATTCTTAATGTATACTATTTATACTATGTAGTGATATCCATTAAACTGTATTACCGCTGATGCACAGCCGTCGCCCGCTCCCATCTTGAACCCCGCGCCACAAAGAATAAAGCGCAAATGGGCAAGTTGAAGCGAAACAAAGCGAGACGGGGGCGCTATAGTTAACTAGTTTTAATTAATTTCAACTTGCACGCGCGATAAGGGACCGCTTGCCCGATAAGCGGTTGAGGGCATTAACGTGTAAGAAAGTCACACATAAAAAAATACTTTAACCACGGATATAGAACCAGGCCGTAGAATGTACGGAGGAAAAGCCTGCTATGCCACGCTGACAACACAGCGCAGATGCATACTTTTTCGCAATAGACATAAGACTGTGGAATACATTTAAAATTAAAAAATTGTCGAGAAAATTTACATGAGTGCCGATATATGTTGTCACTACATAGTTTAAAACAAAGTCGCCGTCCTCCGTCCGTCCCTATGTATGCTTAAATCTTTAAAACTACGCAACGGATTTTGAAGCGGTTTATTAATAGATAGAGTGATTCAAGAGGAAGGTTCTTAAGTATAATACATGCATACTATTGTAGAGAAACACTGATACATTTAGAGGTTCATCGTTGAAGCCGTGCGAAGCCGGGGCGGGTCGCTAGTTGGTTATATTTCTCTTTATACTTTTTTATTGTTTAAAGTCAGATTAAAAATGTTGATAAAACGATTTTATTTTGATAATTAAACTAGGAACCAACCACTAGTATTGTCCTAGAATACCCAATTATGCCTTTCGACAAATAAGTATTGTTTACTCATTTCAAGTGATATACGCAAAGTACAGAACCGATTTTGATACAATTTCCATGGGACCAATTCGAAGACAATACTAATGGAATAAAAATATCCAAATGTCCATATCGTTTAATAAATGACGGAGGTGTCTGGTACCACAAAAACAAATACATAGGAAACGAATTGAGAACCTTCCGATTTTTTATCCGTGTAGTGACGGATTTAGAATACATAGTGTCACCACCCCATTCCATCCTGAGGGTGTTCTAAGAGCCGACAAAAGGAAATGACAAGGCCGAAAACCTAGCCGCAAGAGACGGAAAACTACAAACGAAACCTTGTGCCAACCCGACTGGCCAGCGTGGCACGGTGGGCTAATTACTTTACATGTAATGGCGACTCAACAGTGAGTTATTTATGGGCTGAGTACCTAGTATTCCTTTTTTGTAGTCCGTTAAAACGATACAGCTCATTAGATATCGGAACACAAATTGATTAAAGTCGCAACGAAAATTGCCGAATCGCCAGCTTAAAAAAAGAAAATGTTCCATAAATAAATCCCTCTATTTATTTAATCATTTAAGTTTATATGTCAAAGCAAATGTCACTTTGGCGCATAGATAAAATTACACATCACTGACGAATATTACAGTGGCCGCACACAAAATGGCACACTCTCATCACAAACTATAAATTATCTCGTTTGAAACAACGACCATCTTGATATATTAATTCGAATTACGAACATACAAGTCAAGGCAGACGTTCAGAAACGCGTAAAATCTTTCGTTCGAACCATAATGACGCGTAATGAAATAATTCTAAAACATTACGAGGCACAGTGCACTATAAGAGTGACAAATTAAAGTTGAAATTACGTTGCTGATTCAGATTTTAATAAAGCAACAGCCTTAGTAGTTAAGATGCACTTTAAATTAGGGTGCATAAAGTGCAAATTTGAACGCGAATGGCCACGGTTTAATCTTCGCAAGCATTCCGTACGTATTGCCGACAGCACAGTGCGATATGTTTAATACAATTTACATGTAAGTTTTCTTCAGATGTGTTCTAATTTGGAGAACTGAGACGGTTCTGCTGGAAGTTTCGAGACGCTGCGATAAAGTGAATTGCAGTAGAGCGCAAAGCTCGATGGAATGGCAAACATAAAAAATATCTTCTCAGCGCATAATGATCCACTGCTGAGTCGGGCCTCCTCCAACTACATGGAGGGTAATTAGCCTACTGTGCCACGATGGCCAGACGGGTTGGCACAGGGTTTAGAGTTATCTTTCTCTTGCGGCTAGTTGTTCGGCATTATTATATCATTTTGTCGGCTCTTACGACACGCTCATAAAGAATTGGGAATTGGAATTGGGTGGTGACACCATGTATTCTAATCCTATCAAGATGTCCTTCTCTTACCGCTAGGCCGGCCTTGTCATTTCCTCTTACGCTCCCAGGATGGAATTGGGTGGTGACACCATGTATTCTAATCCGTCACACGGGCGATAAGACATAAAGTGACAGATTTAAGTGATGACTCATAATTTGCATGGATGGCATATGTGAGACAACGGTTTATTTAAATGTTAACCAGGTTGACTGGACAATAGGTACCATTATCACTGCTAAGCTTTTAACCACATGAACACAACACACAGTGAATAGGCGGGTCGGGCGCGGTTCACACGTCGCAGGTTCGAAGCTTGGATCGTGAAATTATTTTGATGTAAACCCGAAATACGTCTTGTTAGTCCGGTTATCATTTGTGTAATTTGTGTGTAATTTGGTCTAGTGGTTAGATGTGCCGCCTTTGGATCAACGGGTCCCGGGTTCGATTCCGGCGTCGAGCAAGTGACTTTGTCTAAACCAGAGGCACTGGCTCGGAGTCTGGGTGTCATTTCTATCTATAATATGTATGTATTTACAAAAAAAAAATGTATATAAGTAGTTTATCATCCATCTCGTTACCATAACACAAGCATTAAGTTGCTAAGCTTGGGACGAGATGGCGTTGTGTGAAATGTCCAAGGATATTTATTTATTGACAATCAGCTGACTAGGAAAGGCCCAATACAAAACATTGATAACGCTAAAATCATACGGATGACATTTCAAAACGTTAAGTTACGTGACTAAAATTCTGCGTGTGGCTTTAGAATAATATAGTGTCACCACCCCGTTTCATTCGGAGGGTGTCGTAACAGCGAACAAAAAGAAATGACAAGGCGGATAACCTAGCGGTAAGAGAAGGAAAACTTGATACGAAACCCAATGCCAACCCGTCTGGCCAGCGTGGCACAGTAGGCTAATTAGCCTGCTTGCAATTGGAGGAGCCCGACTCAGCAGTGGGTCATTTATGGGCTGAGTAAGTAGTCCGGGTATCATTTGTGTAATTGGGTGACATTAGTTGTTCATACATGACCGAAAAGACAAGAATGCGAGGTTTATTATTATACATATAAATGCATGCATGTATTATACATATAAATCTTCCTCTGGAATCACTCGTATGCATAAAAAAACGGCTTCAAAATCCGTTGCGTAGTCTTAAAGATTTAAGCATACATAGGGACGGACAGACGACACCGACTTTATTTTATAATATGTAGTAATAGTAATAGTGATAATTATAAAGTTCGCAATCTCGCTCTAATTTTAGTTGGTAAAAAAGATTTCTATGTAAAGGACTCACAAAACATTATCTAATTATCTGAACACTGGGAATATTATAACACTCCATCGCATATTTATTCAATGCACCACATCATCTACAAGTGTCCAGCTACAAGTAAACTATCGAAGGAAAAGTAGAACTATACGTGTGGTGAACAGCAAAACTTCACGATTGAAACTCAACTAAACTTCTCCAGTTGACAATAAATCAAAAGGCCAATAATAACTCGAAATAAAACGCCCAGAACAAACGACCCGCAACGTTACCGCGTGCGATGCTTTGACCACAGAAATAGACATTCTGCTAACCCACTATTCCAACATTGTCGTACAAATGGAACTTTACCAGGAATAATACAAAGCCATACTGGGTGTCGCCACGATGACGTCATTGTGCTGTCTGGGTTTTTGTAACTGCCAAATAGTGGTAAATCCAAAAGCTAAAGGAAAACTTGAGACTAATCCCTACTGGCCAGTGTGGCACAGTGGGTGCAGTAGAACTCAACAGTCGTTGTTACAGCCCATAAATGACCCACTCCAAATTCGTGGAGGGAAATTAGCCTACTGTGCCACGTTGGCAGGGTTTGTATCAAGTTTTCCTTCTCTTGCGGCTAGGTGATTTGCCACTTGCGTTTCCTGAGTCACCTCTTACGACACCCTTGGGATGGTATGGGTTGGTGACACTGCGTATTCTACATTATTTAATAAAATAATTAATTCTACAAAAATATTTATGAATAAAAAATATACAAAACAAGACGGCTTTAAGTATTCATAAATGAATTCAATTTTCATTTAATCCATTTATCTATACGATTACAAATGTAATTTAAACGATTACAATTACCAATTACCCAAACTATTTTCCAAATACCCATGACCTTCACAGCAAACTAATATTTAAGAAAACAATTGAGTACATCCTGTTTCCTACAACAGAAGCGACACCATAAATAATGAACATCAAAAATAAAGTTAACACACGTAGCCATAAACAAAACTGATTTAAATATTTCGCCAATAAAAACCGAACATCTGTTCATAGGAATTTAAATGTCAAAAATTAAAAAGAAACTGCCTTCTAATTTCAATCGTAATCTAGACACCTAGAAGTAAATATGTGCCCGTCGGTAACATCAAACTATTTTTTTTTCTAAATGTAATTTCTAATTCAATTTATACAATTTGATCTGGATAAATTAATGTCATAAGAAGTGAATTCGGCAACTTTTTATCACCAAGTCTCACAGGCCACAGCAGTTGTGGCCGATTTAGAATACATAGTGCCACCATCTCATTCCCATCCTGAGGGTGTAAGAACGGACAAAAGGAAAGGACAAGGCCGAAAACCTAGCTGTAAGAGAAGGATAACTGGAAAGAAAACCCTGTGCCAACATGTCTGACCAGCGTGGTGCAGTAGGCTAATTACCGGAGGGTGATATTTGCATAGTGATACATGGAGATTGGAGGCCTGACTCAGCATTGGGTCATGTATGGACTGAGTAGAAGTGGTAGTACGATTAACGGCGACCCAGGGCCGGTCGCTTTGTCAATTCTTAGAAGACGCCTATATCAGTAGTGGCTGGCATACTGAATGAAGATGATGTCAATGTGATCGAACCCGCGGGGAGTAACCACTTATAATCCGCAAATTGCTAATCTACATTCAAATCGCAATCGTAATTCTTAAAAAACAATGCGGTGCCATAAATTATTCCGCCGCAAAATAACGTACGTGCATTCGAAGAAAAAATACAGTCTAATGTCACCCGCGCTGAGGGCGTGACACACGGGACGCGGGAAACACACAAATTAAAAAACACCAAGAAAGCGTGGGCGCACATCAAATTGATTCGCTAAATCCTCAGAGGCGTCGCAAACTAAGGACGGTCGCAGAACTGCTACAACACATTACAAATTGAAAGAATCAAATATTGTACCACGTAAAAGAACACAGTTGTAAGCGCGAAATGACATTTATAAACACTCGATTTGAAATTTCCTATGTGTGATGTTATCATCATCGTAATTTCAGACAAAATCAGCCTAAGCTTGAGCCCGCGTCCATCGCTTTAACTTTAAGCAGGTCGTCGATCCACTGCGTAGGAGTCAAATGGTTGTTTATTGGTCATATTTATTACTGCGTTTTATGATTCTTAATCGCCATTTTAGGATACAAAGACAGAGGTAAAACCGATTTCGGATAGAAAGCCCGCACATCCCGGCGGATATAATATACAAATACAATACAACATAGTACCAACCAAACTCACATTCGCAGTGTGCTTGACGAAATCAATAAGCACAAAATTGCAAGAAAAATAATAATTGATGATTTCAACTCCATAAGTACCTATCACAGTAGGCTCGGACGAATTACACATTCCCCATAGTGTAATTCGTCGGAGTATGTAGGTAGTTCGACTATAGTGGGTTCGCGTTAAGAATGCAGTAATTGAAAATGTATTTCATAGCACATGATCATTATATATAATCATTATCTAATATAATATTTATATATAATATTTTATATTTTGATATAATATTTTAATATGCCACAAGTTTATGCGTGTTATTTATTGCTTTCACTAATCTGTCAGACTTGTTTGTACCACCATCATTGTAACCCTTTTATTTAAAAGAGCAACCATGGAGTTTCTTGCCGGCTCTTCTCTGTGGAATGGCATTCCGAACCGGTGGTAAAAACTAAATGATAAATTATTCTTATATATTTTTTTTTCAATTTTGATTTAGAGTATTTTTTTTTACTATATGAAAGCATTCGTAAGAATTTATTCGAAAAAAAAAAACATTTTGATTTTGATATAAAATTCACGTGTCACAATGTTCGTTCCCATACTCCTCCGGCTTGACCGATTCTCATGATTTTTTTTTATGCACATTCAGTAAGCCTGAGAATCGGCTACTATCCATTTTCTAGGTTTTAATTATTTGGCAAAACAACGTTTGCGGGATCAGCTAGTATATAATAAAACTAAGTTGATAAAATGTGCGTGCCGATAAAACTTAAAAAGGTGTCCCGGCACGATAGCTGATGTTTGGCCCTTTGCGACTATTGCGCGCGTTTGCTCTCACAAACTGTCTCATCGCGGCCTTGTACCTAAAAATGGCGTTCTAAAAAGAGCAACTACTGAGTTTCTTGCCGGCTCTTCTCTGTAGAACTGCATTCCGAACCGGTGGTAGATGGTAAATTTTAAATTAAATAGTATTTTGTTGTTTGACTTGTCAAAAGAGCTCTAATGAGCCAACTTGATTAAATGAGTTTTGAATTTGATAAAGGGGCTTATATAGTGTGATAGCCCTTTATCGCCCCTCGAACAAAAAAGTTCCCGTTTTAACCTAAAGGGCGTGTTTTTAAAGATATAAGGGCTTTTCCAACCCTTCAACTAATCTAACTAATCTCTGGAACGGCTGGACCGATTTTGACGGGACTTTCACTGAGTAACTTAGGCTACTTTTTTAGGATAACTTCACCCCGCGGTAAGACAATAACCGCGGGTAACATCGCACCCGTGCGAAGCCGGGACGGGTGACTAGTAAGCAATAAAGGATAGGACACAACCGTTTCGTTAGAAAGTATGCTTTCAAGTGGTCATTGTGAACTTAAAATCGAATTGATTGATTACGGGGCGCGTGTAGTAAAGCCGCTTTTGAAACGCATGCTTTACTTTAGGGCCATCCATAAATTACTTCATACGAATTTTTAGGACTTTTGAACCTCGCCCCCGTCATTGTCACATGTTGTCACATTTCTATAACCAACCTGATGTGACGTCACATTCCTTTTTTAATTTATGCTAGCATTTAAAAATAATCGAGAGAAAACAGCTATTTGCTCTTCTCTGTAGAGCTGCCATCCAAATCGATGGTAATTATTAAATGCAATTTTTTTTCGACTTGCCGAAAGAGCTCATTTGAACCATGTTAGGCCAACAGATCGCTATCCGCCGTGCCAACGTCTCAAATGACCGTACTGAGAACTATTGATAACTGTTGGTACCCAAAAATAGCTCACTATTTCCAGACGTACACGTCTCGTGTCAAAACATGATACGTTTCGTGAAAATCGCTCGCCAACCTGGCCAAAATCTAGGACAGTAGTAAAAACGTTCGCACTCAATAGACAATAACGTCAACACACGCCATAGAATAATTACACTTAGATGGAAATTAACAAAGAAACATTTTGTAGACTTGAAGTCATTTAAACGGAATGTTCTTCAAACTGGATTGAGTGCCAACTCTTTTTTTTGTTTTGTTGAATCTGAATCGGGTACTGGCTAGTGTCTTTGTGTAAACCTGAGGCACTTGCTCAGAGTCTGAGTGTCATGGGTCATGTGTGTTCGTGAATTAGATATTTATATACTGCCCCCGCGATATTTATATGTGCCGCCTTTGGATCAACGGGTCCCGGGTTCGATTCCGGGGTCGGGCAAGTGTCTTTGTCTAAACCAGAGGCACTGGCTCGGAGTCTGGGTGTCATTTCTATCTATAATATGTATGTATTTTAAAATAAGTATATAAGTAGTTTATCATCCATCTCGTTACCATAACACAAGCATTAAGTTGCTTAGCTTGGGACGTGATGGCGTTGTGTGAAATGTCCAAGGATATTTATTTATATTTATTTATTTGTTAAAAAATGTTTCAACGCGATCAATAAATATTTTTATATTATAATTATATTATCTTATATATCTACTAGCCTTTGCGCGCGGCTTCGCCCGCGTGGGCTTTGAAACCGTGCTTATCTCTATGCATATTTTTTATGAACATAAAATCGGTTATTGTGACTAAACTATGATAGTTAGATCTCTTGTGCTCTCGCGGACTTTTTTGTAGATTTTTATAAGACCTACAAACCCGTAGTACATCATTTTGTTCTATTGTCAATAGTTTTTGCAGCGCACGCATATACAGGTTCTCGATTTTACACCTTGGTTTACATAATTGCAATTTTCATACGGATCCCTAATTCTTTTGAAAATAAAATATAGCCTATAACCTTCCTCGATAAATAGACTATCTAACACTGAAAGATTTTTTGAAATCAGTCCAGTAGTTCCTTAGATTAGCGCGTTCAAACAAACAAACAAACTCTGCAGCTTTATATATTAGTATAGAGTATATATATTATATTATCGTATATATCCGAATATTGCGGAGTCAGCCTTAGCAGGCTTACTTAAAATGGCTTCATCCTTCGAAGCCGACGCAGTTTCCGAAGCTATTATTAGGTCTTTGACAAACACTTTAACGTTCAGATTTCTATGTACCAACAAATTAATTACGAATCCATTCAGGGAGCCAACATTCAATTAGGCCAAATAGAAAAACATTTACCGTGGCAAACGAGACTTCTTTGATGTCTTACTTAGTTCACGGAAATTCTATTAGACGAGGAGAAAATATATTTTAAAAAGTTAGAAATAAAAATGTGACTCACTATCGCTAATAACACATACACAAATACACACACACACACACACACACACACACACGCGCGCGCGCGCGTAATAATGTTAATGACACATCAGTCACGTACTAAATTAAAAACCAAGACAATTTTACAATGTTTAAGTCCCTTAAAATGATTAAGCATCTTCTTATACAAAGTTCAAATTCGTGGTACAAATTCGACCAATCGTCACTCAAGCTAGAGGCCACCTGATTAAATAATGAGTGGCTGGCGAAAACAAATCCCTGTGTCGATTTGCCACCACTAAATAACAATGGCGGCAATAAAAACAAAAGTCAACGTAACGTAACGTCAAAATTCCATCAGACAAAGTTGACGCACAGTCGGAACTATGGACACGTCCTAAGTGCCTGGCAGCCGTCCAAAACGTTGATATTGTGCATACACGCAGTTTTGAGAGCCACTGTTGATTCATAACTGGATTATTCTCTGTTTAAAATACGCTTCAGATATTCTGCGCGAGTGGCGGGAACCACGTTCGTTTTCCCGCGCTTTTAAACGTCATATATATTTTTATTCCGCTCAAACTATATGAATCGTCCCGATGATTAATGTGCTTATTAATCTTCAAAGGGTGCGTCGACTTTTTATTCAGCAGAGAAATAGATTGAGCGGTCATATAGTGAATTAGAATTTAAATTCCTCTTTTATCTGGCGGCATTTCACATCGGTAAGATTGCTCTATCAAAATTACAGATAAGAAATATTTGCACTGACCGTGGAGTAATGTATGACTAGAAAAGAAAACTAAATAACAGTATTTTATTTGATAGTGTAATTGCTGTATACGCGATGCGGTGAGATATTTTGAATAATATATACTTACGGACTGTATAACAGCGTAAATCGTCTTTGTTTTGAGACACCACAAGTTACAGGCTGGATTGGAATGTTTAGTGACTGCTTTAAAATTCATAGTATAAACACCTCATTTTCACTGCACGAGCGGCTTCATACTGCGGTGTAATAGGTACACAGACTAGTTTTATGAGAAGACTAGCGGCCCGTCCCGGCTTCGCACGGGTGCGATGTAACCCGCGGGTGACGTCGCGGGGCGAAGCTTGTCAAAAAAAAGTAGCCTAAGTTACTCTTTATATCATCAGCTACCTATCAGTGAAAGTCCCGTCAAAATCGGTCCAGTCGTTAAAGAGATTAGCCGGAACAAACAGATAGACAAAAACTTTAAAAAAAAGTTTGATACACGACCCTGGTGCCGAGCAGTCTCCGTTATAATATGCATCCATTCCTTATTTCCTATAGTAACAGCTGTGCTGATGCCTACCAATGCTGAAGACCAAACACCATGACAGCTGATTGGTCACAAGTTTTACGATGCTACTAACGACACTGGCTTCGCACGGGTATTTGACAAAAAATAAGTAACAAACATACATTCTTACAAACTTTCCCGCTTACTGTATTAGTAGGAAAAAGGATAGACTTGTAGATTGAACAACATCTGGAGACTTCAATAAAAAAATTCTTCACTAACACTCGCGCAATATATAATCACCTGTTGCTCGGATCTCGGGATCAAATATAGGATTGGACCTGTGGAACTGAAGACACTGTTGCCACATGCTATGCCGTCTGTTGGTGTATTTGTGGTTAGATGTGCCGCCTTTGGATCAACGGGTCCCGGGTTCGATTGCGGGGTCGGGCAAGTGTCTTTGTCTAAACCAGAGGCACTGGCTCGGAGTCTGGGTGTCATTTCTATCTATAATATGTATGTATTTACAAAAAGAAAAAAAATGTATATTAATAGTTTATCATCCATTTCGTTACCATAACACAAGCATTAAGTTGCCTAGCTTGGGACGAGATGGCGTTGTGTGAAATGTCCTAGGATATATTTATTAAAAGCCAAAGTTCAGGGCTCTGGGTGTCATTTGGGCTCGTAAATCAAGTGTTTCTCAAGAGGCTTGGAGACACAGAGATGTTTAGTGCATACCGTGGTGGTAAATATCGAGTAATCAATGTTTTTATTGTTCTCTTACTAATTGTTACGTATTCAGTGTGTTATACTTATACAATACTGGCACTACTCAGTCCATACATGACCCGATGCCGAGTCTGCCCTCCTCCAACTACATGGAGGGTAATTAGCCTACTGTGCCACACCGGCCAGACGGGTTGGCACAGGGTTTCGTTTCAAGTTATAATTCTCTTGTAGCCTTGCAATTTCCTGTTAACGATGGATTGGGAAATCCTTACGATGGATTGCGGGGGATTATGATGACCGTGAAACAACCGTATCATAATCAGTCCATTCGTTTAGGAACTACGTTGCTATAGCCAGACACAAACGTCAAACTAATAACAACCTCCTGTGGAGGGTCCTGTCCAGGGTTAAGATTACTAAAGAAAGACCGATCCAGACATGTCACAAGTAAAGTTACTTACACACACTATAGAATCGCCGTGCGAGATACTTTTGGATCAGGTTTCACTGATTTTAATATAGGATGCTTACCTGTAAAAGACAAAACCATTTTTAAAACATGTCAGATACATAAATGTGCTTCTAGGTACAATCTTCACAATATTTCCGCTCTCCAGACCCGTGTCATCTTAATATATCACTACATAGTATAAAAAAACAAAGTCGCTGTCGTCTGTCCGTCCATATGTATGCTTAAATCTTTAAAACTACGCAACGGATTTTGAAGCGGTTTTTTTTAATAGATAGTGTTTCAAGAGGAAGGTTTTTATCTATAGTACATGCATAATTGCACCCGTGTGAAGCCGGATCGGTTCGCTAGTGTATATATAAATTACGCGTCACGTTGTTTATCCGCGATGGACATCTAATGTACCGTGTGCAGTTTTATCAAACTTGAAAGAAAGGATAGCTTACATCTCAATTTATAGTCGCAATATTAATTTATTGCAAATAATTTGTTTATCATTTGACAGTCACAATTTTAATATATTAGGTCTAGACTATTCAAACAGATGGCGATATCAGTTGAATGGATTGAGTAAGTATTAAATAGATGGCGCTATGTTAAAAGTTTAATTAATGTATGTTAATGTTAAATAAGTTAAACAAAAACCTTAGCCAGAGCAACGCGTGGCCGGGTCCGCTAGTAAATATATAAAACTAGATAACCCCGTGAACTTCGTATTGCTTACATACTCGTATATTTGTGTAAAATGTAGTCAAAACCTATCACTTAAAATAACGTTCCCTAAATAATGAATATCACTATCACTACATAGTATAAAACAAAGTCGCATTCTTCTGACCGTCCCTATGTATGCATAAATCTTTAAAACAACGCAACGGATTTTGAAGCGGTTTTTTTTAATCGATAGAGTGATTCAAGGGGAAGGTTTATATGTATAACCCACCCCCGCTTTGCACGGGCGAAGCCGGGACGGGCCACTAGTCCTAAATAAATATCCTTGGACATTTCACACAACGCCATCTCATCCCAAGCTAAGCAACTTAATGCTTGTGTTATGGTAACGAGATGGATGATAAACTACTTATATACATTTTTTTTTGTAAATACATACATATTATAGATAGAAAACATCCAGACCCGGAACAAATAGTTGTAGGTCGTACAAATATTTCATCCGTGCGGGAATCAAACCCGCGACCTGCTACGCAGCAGTCGATCGCTCAACCACTGCGCCAACCGTGTTCCCGCGCGCCGCTGTTGAATAACCGTCTAGAAATGAAATTTGTTTATTTATTTACTTTTTTACAGCCCGACACTTTTACATGTTTCATTTCGGAAACATAACTGTTTTGTATTCCGAGGGACGGCCATTAGCCTACTGTGCCACGCTGACCAGATGGGTTGGCATAAGGTTTCGTTTCAAGGTTTCCTTCTAGTGGGACACCCTTAGGATGGAATGGGGTGGTGACACTATGTATTCTAAATATAAGTGAGGACTTATTATTGGCTCAACGTAACTATTCCTACGGCATACTTAAAACTTTATTAGCTGTAAGTCCTCCATACACTAAATAAATCCGTCACCACACTGACTTCCCTGATCTACCATAAATATTTCAAGAATAAAATATGACAAATCGTAGTGAGACACTGTGGATTTCAGTCACGCCATAGACTTGGTATTTCAACGACTTCTGTCATTACACAGCTGGCAAATCAAACATAGCGACGGACAAGACAAAGCAACGCCGTATCTGGGGCCTTACTCTTCAATCCAAAAACAATTTCAATCCAATGCCAATTCCGATCCAATTCATGATCAATCCTGTCAAATTACCGTAGTTACTCTTGAAAACAATAATGACAACATTGGATTGAAATCGGAATTGCTCTTGTATAGGCTAGCGAATGTGTCATTACTACACATGAAATTAGCGTTTGAGAAATGCCCACGTTAGTCGAAAAGCTGTATAACAATAATAATTACTTTTTAAAATGAATATTGGATTGAATCCAATAGTGATTAGTTCATCCAATATCCACACAATATTGAAACAATTTGGCGCTAGCGTCGCGTTCAAGTATGCTCAAGAGTTCGAAACGTCACAATTCCAATCCCGATCGATCGGAATCGCGTTCGAGAGTAAGGCCCCTGCTCACTCATCGGTTGTCAGGCCTGTGTATCTACACTGTGCAGGCTACACATCAAACAGAATCTAGACCACGCGTGCGTAACATCTTGCAACAACCGTCTTATTGTTTACTTGATAAACATGTTTACACTGGCGTGCAAAATAAACGACCCATTGATGGGATCCAAAGATTAAGTGACTTAAATATCCTCCATTATATCCCCCTGCCTATCTATACTAATATATAAAGCTGCAGAGTTTGTTTGTTTGTTTGAACGCGCTAATCTCAGGAACTACTGGTCCGATTTCAAAAATTAATTAATTCAGTGTTAGATAGTCCATTTATCGAGGAAGGCTATATTTTATTTTCAAAGGAATTAGGGATCCGTATGAAAATTGCGATTTTGTAACCCAAGGTGTAAAATCGAAAACCTATTTATGCGTGCGCTGCGAAAACTATTGACAATAGAACAAATTGAAGTACTACGAGTTTGTAGGTCTTATTAAAATCTACAAAAAAGTCCGGGAGAGCACACATCTAACTATCATAGTTTAGTCACAATAACCACTTTTATATTCATAAAAAAAAATGCATAGAGATAAGCACGGGTTCGAAGTCCACGCGAGCGAAGCCGCGCCCAAAAGCTAGTTATTAATACAAACACTGACCGTGACACATTATAAGGCTACCAATAGAGCGGTATTCCCCAACCCTATTTGATAAAGAGGTTTTGTGTCAAACTAAAAAGGAACTTTATTTACGTAGCGTTTTTCACAAATCTCTTATAAATCGTCATATTCAAAATTACTATTATCATCTTACGGCCCCTGTCCCACGCTAGGTGGTAGTCTCCATCACACACCAATCAGTCGTCATATGTACATTCACACCTTTCACACACAATTCCTCATTCTTACAATCCATCTCTTTTGATTTCCCACCATCTTTGCGTCCACCCACATTCATGCTGAAAGTAACACTGGTTCGGAATTCTCTACAGAGAAGAGCCGGCATAAAATATGCAACAAGCAATCATATTTATTAGTAGATCGTACAACGCCTATTTTAGTGTATGACTAGATGTTACCCGCGTGGAATTTATCAATGTGGAAAACTCAATAACTGGGTTAATCAAATGCAAAGACATCATTATAAAATGAAATAGTTTTTATCGCGTGTACCCGACTCAGCTTCGCACGGGTGCATTGATGAACCTCTAAATTTATCAGTGTTCCTCTACAATATTATGCATGTATCATACATATAAAACTTCATCTTGAATCACTATCTATTAAAAAAAAAAACACTTCAAATTCGTTGCGTAGTTTTAAAGATTTATGCATACATAGGGACGGACAGACGACAGCGACTTTGTTTTATACTATGTAGTGATAGTAATTATTTAATTCCAAACCCAATAACTTCAAACATTTCGGCATTTGTGCGTTTTTTATTTCGTTCATTGTGGCATAACTGCTTAGCGGGAAATTGAACTCACCGATTGTCAATATATGGCACAATTTACGCCATCAATATTTTGCAAATAACTCAGCGGCCAGGGAGCGATCGTTGCGTGTAGTGCCCGCCACCTTCTCCTGGCATTGCTCCTCAATTAGAATGCTATTTAAGATAATCCAGCGGCAAGATACGCAATTCTCGCGTGGGCCTGACATAAAGCATTCCGAGGCGGGGATTATACGATACACCTACAGTTTTACCTACAGTCTTCAATCAGACACTCAAGAGGATCAATACTCGTGGGGAATTTCATACGCCTCAAGTATTTGTAGCATTTTATCTAGACAAGGAGTACGTCATTGTTCGGAATGGGTAACCATCACTGTCTCAATCAATAGCCCACAGCTGTGACCGGCCTCTTCCAAGTTACAAGAACAGCTACACATAGAATTTGCTATGTTACAAACAACTAAATTATTTTAATTTTATGTGTGCTACAATATCGCATTGGGTCTAGCTTGTAAGGATATTTGTATGTCTAGAGAGAAATAAATAAAGTTGTTGGTGGAAAATTAGCCAACTTTCCCACATCATCCAGAAAGTTTGGCACAAGTTTTTGTATCAAAAAGGATTCCTCACTGTCAAAAAAGGGAGTTTGGTTTCACGTTTCCCTTTTGTGTCCTTTTAGTCGACATTCACAGGACGAAATTGATTGGTGACATAATCTAGGTAAGTACTTAAATACGTCCGTGTGGTGACGGATTTAGAACACATGGTGTCACCACCCCATTCCATCCCGAGGGTTTCGTAAAAGCCGACAGAAAAAAATGACAAGGCCGATAACCTAGCCGCAAAAGACGAAAAACTTGATGCCAAAGCTATATCTTTGAATTTAATGTTTAGTTCTCTACATTTTGGCTGAGTGTAAGCTTATGTAATAAACTACACGCAGTTCTCGTTTTACGAGCAATGATATTGCGTTGATGGACACTCTTGCCGTTAAGCAGTCTGTAAACATGTCCTTAAAGCGATACACTATTAATGCGTCCTAGCTTCTCTACCCTGCTTGGCATAGGTGGAACGTGCAGACTCAGCCCACAGATAAATAAATAAATAAATATAAATAAATATCCTTGGACATTTCACACAACGCCATCTCGTCCCAAGCTAAGCAACTTAATGCTTGAGTTATGGTAACGAGATGGATGATAAACATTTTTTTTTGTAAATACATACATATTATAGATAGAAATGACACCCAGACTCCGAGCCAGTGCCTCTGGTTTAGACAAAGACACTTGCCCGACCCCGGAATCCGTTGATCCAAAGGCGGCACATCTAACCACTAGACCAACGAGGCAGATGACCCATTGCTGAGTCTGACCTCCTCCCATAACAGGAGGGGTTTCTGTGCCACGCTGGCCAGATAACACAGGGATCGTTTCAAGTTTTCCTTCTCTTACGGATAGGTTTTCGGCCTTGTCATTTCCTTTTCTGGGCTCTTACGCCACCCTCAGGATGGACTGGGATGCTGAAACTGTGTATGTAAAAAGGAAAAGAATGACGCGAGCATGGCCATGCTTCAGGAAATCTGGCGACTGCTACAGGAGCACAAAACCAGCCGGGGCTGGTGCTGTTATTTGGCTGCTATTTTCCGAAGGTGGTCCACCTCCAGGTCGAGCAGTAATCCGCAATGCTTAGACCTCGTGAAGATTCGCTACAACCGATTTTTATTTTTATTGCACTTCATCAATGGACTTGTTTACATTGGCCGCACCGTCCGACCTTGGTGAACGCCCGGAGAGTCCATTCAGAAAAAAATACGAGCATGAATGCTACTTCTGAATGCATCCGTTAAAATGCGATTAGATAGAATTTGATATTCAGCATATGTATGTCCTACTAAATATTATAAACGCGAATGTTTGTAAGTATGTATGGATGGATAGATATTTGTTACTAGGTGTTTGTAACTGTTTCACGAAAAACTACTGAATGGATTTTAATGAAACTTTACAATAATATAGTCTATACATAAGAATAACACATAGGCTTATTACAAATTTGCTTACAAATTATAAAGTTTATATTAAATAAATAAATAAAAAATAAGTAGAAAAAAGATCTGACGAATAAATAAATTCATCACGTGATTAATGGACAGGCCCTAAGATGGCAATTTGTACTTTCCACTAAAACAAACGGCGTTCATCGACTACCAGCCTCAGCGGGTTTGCACGCTGAGCGGGTATGACTGATGAGGATGACTGAACTTCCATATCTCTGGGCTCGTGATGATGGTAATCTGATTTAGATAAATCACTACATATTATAAAACAAAGTCGCTGTCGTCTGTCCGTCCATATGTATGCTTAAATCTTTAAACCGCGCAACGGTTTTTAAAGCGTTTTTTTTTTAATAGATAGAGTGGTTCAAGAGGAAGGTTTTTAAGTATAATACATGCCGTGCAAAGCCGGAGCAGGTCGCTAGTTGTATATATAAAAATCAATGCCACTTTTCGTTGTAATTTTATAACTCAAGAACGGCAGAACCAGATTTTTTTGTATGCGTTTGGGTGGCACCGAGGATGGTTTAGGTTCACAAATCAGCCCGACAAATGGCGCTGCAGTCGATAAACGAATATCATGCAGGATAACGTCTGCCCGGTCAGCTAGTATAACATAAGTAACATTCTTGATTGGCAACATCCACTATACAATAAAATAGGTGGACAAACCAGTTGCGCGGTACACTAACAGAAGAGATGACAACACAAACAGCAACACAACTACAAACAGAATATCCTCACGTCAACCAGAATGAATATCAGCACCGTTTGCAACACCAAGACTAAATCATGTCGACTCCATTATGCTCAGTAATAAAGGCATCAGGTTTGATTTAACCAACACTAACACGATAGGGCGCATAGAAACGACGTACGCAGTATGTTTATTGCATGCAGATGCTTGTCATACTGCAAATAACTGACCTTTACTAGTCACGTAAGCGTGATTGAGGAAGTATATCCTAGAGGGTCCGTAGTCAATAAATAAAATCACTGTTTAAAAATCAACCGAACTTGTAATTCGTAAAATCCAGAATGACCCAAAAACAAAAGAAGGCACAGACGCTTAGGCCGTGGCATTCCATTTTTAAATTTGTTATCGGCCAGCATTATACATATCAGGACGTGCGGAGACGGATTTAGAATACTTAGTGTCATCACCCCATTCCATCCTGAGGGCGTCGTAAGAGCCGACAGAAGGAAATGACAAGGCCGAAAACCTAGCTGCACGAAGAGAAGAGAAGGAAAACTTGATACGAAACCTTGTGCCAGTGTGGCACATTAGGCTAATTAACCTCCCTGTAATTGGAGGAAGCCTGACTCAGCAGTGGCTTATGTATGGGCTTAGTAGTAGTACTCTTCGACCCTGCTTCGGAGGACAGGCAAAGCCGACGTTCCCAGCTGGCACTCTACCATCTATGGCATTCGATACACGTAGTCTCTAGCGTGAAATTTGACGGCAGGTATCCTTCCAAATGATTAGCCGTTGTCCCAGTAGACCGCAGAGGGCAGACTGCAAGCGCTTTTTGTAAATAAATAAATATCCTTGGACATTCCACACAACGCCATCTCGTCCCAAGCTAAGCAGCTTAATGCTTGTGTTATGGTAACGAGATGGATGATGAACTACATATATACATTTATATTTTTGTAAATACATACATATTATAGATAGAAAACACCCAGACCCGGAACAAATACTTGTAGGTCGTACAAATATTTCTTCCGTGCGGGGATCGAACCCGCAACATGCTGCGCAGCAGTCGATCGCTCAACCACTGCGCCAACCGTGTCGTCTGATATATTCTGATAGAATATCCGTGTGGTGCCGGATTTAGAACACACAATCTCGCCAGCCCAAGGGAACGCAAGAGGCAGGCCATCGAGCCGCAAGAGAAGGAACTCTTGATAGAAACCCTGTGCCATCCCATCTAGCAGGCGAGGCACAGTAGGACAATTCCCTATGATCAACGTTGCGGACCTTCTTCATTTTCACTGAATTATACAACATTGTATTGAAACAATAATATGGAAAACATAAATACGTATTCTTTTTAATTACACTGAGATTGACGTACTTATTCTCTTTTTGTTTTTTTTTATTTTGTTTTTTCCTTTCCTCCGTCTTTATTGTTTTTTTTTTATGTATAGTACCTTCGTCCGTGAGTCACGAAACTAGGTTGCCATAAGAAAACCAGTGCCGGGTGCTCCACATGCAGCTTATGCTGAGATGGTGACCTTTCGGCAAAACGCACAGATCCAACTATTTTTTAATCATAGATTTTTTTGTGTCATTTGTTTTATGTGTATGGTTTGTGGCAATATTTTTGGCTTGTTGCGGTTTGTGGTTATCCACTTAGGTGGGATTATCTACCTATGTACGGATAGAACACTTTCCAAAAGCAGCAAACATTATAGTATCCAACTCAGACAAGACTGGTGGCGACCCCAATGCGAATGGGAATTGGCAAAGCAAATATACGTTCATTCTAGTTGCACTCCAGTGTACTAATAGAAAATAAACAGTAAAACAACTACAAACAGATCATCTTCACGCCAACGAAAATTAATGCCAGCACCGACAGTGAGAGCTAGAGTAAATCTTGTCGACTCCATTATGCTCAGTAATAAAGGCGTCAGGTTTAACCAAAACTGACAAGATTTGAGGGCGCATGTACTAGTACAAACGAGTATTCCGTACGTTTACTGAGGTGTCTATCTTCATTATGTGGATAGCGTACTACATATGTACACCAGGACTCTAAAGACTACTCTAAAGAAATACGACGTATATTGCTATGCTTTAAAAAAGCAAATGACATCCCTTACGATGCCACGGCATTATTTTAAAGCATATTAATTTATGTCGTAATTCTTTACGGATACGTTTGAATGTCCATTAGCAAAAAAAATTACCCCTTGCCATGCCGTCCCGGATGCGTAGGCCCTAAAACTCTGATATTTACTGTGCCCCAAATCTGCTAATTCAATAGAATCAAATTCGACCGTGAGTTCGTTCATTTTGTCAGTCTTGGTAAGTTACTGGCTGTAGTGTAAGTTAGCACATATGGCATTAGTCTGTTTATTATTTTTGCATAACTCAGTAATTTATAAAGCGATTTGACAAAATGAAATTCGTGCCAAACCAATGGGTTATCAAAATCGGTTCATTAGTTTGCTATAAAACTTTTATTAGCGAACAAATCTAACGGGCCGAAGGCAAATTTGGGTATTTTTGGACTTACTAGTCGTTGGTTCAGAGTTACATACACAATTAATAAAAACATTTAGGTTAACCGAACACAAAAACCATAAAAAAAACTAAAGAAGACTCCCTCATATCTTATTTTATTTTATTGTTTGACTTGTCAAAAGACCTCTAATGATCCAACTTGATAAATGAGTTTCGATTTTGATTGGTGGACATCCATCCAACATCCAGCAGAGCTAGGCTCTGCTTAACCTAGTAATGTAACCGCCGTCAATTTAGAAGACGGCATGGTTAGTGTAAAACTAACAAGTACGTAAAACCACACGAGTAAAGCCGAAAGATTAAGCTAGTCCTCCATAAACGCACGTGAACCGTTCACTCATCCCAAAATAAAGATAGCCTCACTGCATTCGTCGATTTTATTCGCAAAGAACACAATAAAGTTTATCGCGAGTATGCGAGATCGTCGGTAAAAAGTAATGTTTTGGAATGGTAACAATTTCAGTTTGAGAAACCATTGATTATACGTTGGAGCTGGTGTTGAGACTGTTCCACATTGAGACGTAAGATCATCATCATTTCGGTCAAAAGACTATCACTGCTGGACATAGGCCTCCTCCAAGGATTTGCACGAAGGCCGGTAGGTATTGAACCGCCCGCATCCAAACGCAGGTGCAGTTTCCGCAACGCGGTCACCAATCACGGATCATTCTGTCCCATCGGGCGTCAGTCCCGCGAGCTATGTGCCCTGCCCACTGCCAGTTAAGTTTGGCAATCCTGTGGGCTATATCGGTAACACTGGTTTTCCTGCGTATCTTATTTCTGATTCGATCTCGCAGGGAAACTCCGAGCATTTCCATTCCCCTTTGGGTGTTTTTGGGCCTTTTGATGGAGCCTATAGTGGCCACGTCTTTGTACCGTATAGCGGCACTGGCCACACACACGCACAATGTGTGTTGACGTAAGATAGAACTTCTTTAATTCAGTAAAAATAACATCTAGAAACCGAAACTGTAGGCTAGAACACCCCTCTGCTAGATGCAGCGACATCGCTGCATCGATGCTAGAGATCCGCGCTTTCATATCAACTCCAGCGAGCGGTGATCCACTATGCCCTGCCTCGTCCGTTATCTGTGATCCTGAATTACAGGACCCCTGAAAAACTACCTAATTTATCTTCTAAATTATCTTTACAAAGTGGAAGTTAAGTGTTGGGACATTACTAGTGTAGAAGACAACTCTGTAACACTAAAATCTCACAGACACAAAACCTAATATGTTATTCCGGACAAATCCAGGAATAGACTGCACTACATTAGACAGACGGTCTAGACTAAGGCAAAAGTAAGGCAATTTGGACGCGGACCATTTTGGTATCGGGAACAATGCAATCGGAAACTTTACAGATCGGAATAGAACTCGGAAACTTTAGACCCGGGATGAAGCCAAAAATATAGTTGCAGTATATTGGGAATAGGTTGTCACCCCATTACACTGATGTACTTGACAAATATTGTAGCCAAACATGGCGCTTATTGTCAAATACACAACTATTGTTTAATTACCACAAAAAAGCGGGTTATAATAATAATTATATAAGTTATAATAAGTTATAGTTGGCATAAATTCATGGCCACAATATCGCCTACAACATATACTTTCTTGCTATGTCTTTTGTGGAATAACGAGGTTGATTTTCGAAAGATTTCTTTCGTAAATGTGATCAGAAACGGTAACGGATAGCCCGCTACAGTTTCTGACATTTGTATTTGATTCCGTTTATTTGTAATGTTTATAACGGAGAAACCCAAAACCTCCTGGGCGGCTTTCCATAATTATTTCGACATTACAAACGCTACATTATCCCAGCATGCTGGTAGATCTCCCACGCTGGAGACGCGCGCCGGAAAACGACGGATGCGAAAGGCTCAGGACCGGCCTTCGTCAAAATGCTTGAGGGAGGCCTATGGCCTATGGCTGATATGATGATGATTATCCCCGAGTACCACATGCTATACGCGAAACCACGCGCGTAAGCACGTTAAATATATAATACTTGGTCCAGGTTGCTGCCGTGTGAAACCGACTTTGGGAGTAGATCGATAACCGCGCCGCCGCCGAAGCGATGATAGATCGGCCACTTTTATAGATTATGGGATAAATAGAGAGAGCCAACGAATTATTTAGAGCCTCGTGCGGGAAACTAGATGAATGGAAGCGCTGAGAGCCCGGTAGCGGACTCCGCTTAACAGGATGTTATGACGGCTTTAACAAATATATTTATCGATTGATCTGCATTGTACAGTACACCGAAAAAAGTGTTATGGCAAAAAGTGAATGACCTTTCACCTACGTAAGCTGTTGTAATGCTGTTTTAACTGTGAATCAACGGAACATTTTAGCTCGTGCAAAACCCACTACCGAAAGAATTGACAGAAAGATATTGTGTGAATTGTCCGAACTACAACAATAAGTGTCAAGCAAGTAAAAAAAAACGGACGAATAAATAAATTCCATCACCACGCGGGTAAAACCGCGAGGCAGCTTGTATTAAATAGTTTCCAAAAAAACGTTGAAGCCATTTGGACTTTGATACCAGTGCCACAATGACCATATCTGGAAAGTAGCTTGAACTATCCTTATGCTAAACTAATGAGCTTGTTTTACCATATCGAAACTGTTGACACAAACTGCCAATTAGGTCCAGACGACTTTCAAGGACCTCACAAAGGTCGCTGAGAGTCGGAGTATACTGTGTGCATAGAATATCAATATGTAGTGATCTACAACATGCAACAAAAACCCGGTAGCCATTCGACGTGAGGACATGGTCCAGTGTGTTTTTCCAGACAGATTTTACCATGGCTTTCTCCTTCCAGCTTCTGACACCAATCACATTGAGGCTACCCGTCTGACCAGCGTGGCTCAGTTCTAATCATACGCTCCAATTCTTCGTTCAATTTATCTCTTAATCCTAATGGCACTTTTCTTGGAGCACACACTACCGGAGTCACACTCTCATCCACAGCGATATGATACTCACCAGGCAAACATCCTAAGCCAGTAAATAAGTCTTCATATTACTCCATGTGAAATGGAGGAGGCCCGACTCAGCAGTGGGTCAATTGTGGACTGAAAAGTAGTAGTAGTCGGAGTTCCATAATGCTTCTTGGGTCCTTTGAGCTTATTTGACAGTTTCGTCACAAACAGGTGTCCAACGTTTTAATAAAAAAGTTTTGTATACATTATCTTTATGAGCAGTTCTAGCGATCCTTTCATTATAGCTATAGTGGTCTACCGGAGATTCCCCGCGAGATCGAATCAGAAATGAGATACGCAGGAGAACCAGAGTTACCGACATAGACCACATGGTTGCCAAACTTAAGTGCAATGGGCAGGGCACAAAGCTCGCATGATAATGCCCCATGGGGCAGAAAAGTCGTCGAGTGGCGACCGCGTTCCGGAAAGCGCAGTGCCGGTAGGCCTCCCACACGGTGGACGAAAATTGATAGATGTGGGCGCCGGCCTTCGTGGAAATCCTTGGGGGAGGCTTATGTCCAGCAGTGGACGTCTTTTGGCTGAAGTGATGATGATGACGATAATAGGAATGTTGTTAAAGCCTATAGTGGAGGCCATATTCATCATACGTCGTATAGTCGAATACATTTTCGATGTATGTTCTCTGTTCCCCGAAATATCACGAATTTACTTACATTAATCTTGACACACATAACCGATGACGAAAAGGCCCGGCCAATCTATCCAACGCTAATGGAATACCAGAGAGATGATATGGAACGAAAAACATATCGGATATACGTCACAACCAGTGTGCGGGACACGTTGACAAACATATTTCGGCGGAAAACAAAATATTTTATTGTTTCCACGTGCCTTGAACACTAACTTTCCACATAGAATAATGACTGGCGACACCAAGATCTTGAAGATGCGGGTGGCCGGTCAGAAGTCACTATGTTATGGTTTATAAATATGACGATTTATAAGAGTTTTGTGCCTACGTAAATAAAGTTCCTTTTGAGTTTGAGTTACTCCTACAACAATCCACATTTTGATTTTTTACACCGCTCCTTCTTCATACAATCCATCCTTCTGTGGAATGCGCTACCTCCGGAAATCAGGATGGTTGATAGTCGTGACATTTTTAAGCAGAGACTTCGCAAGGATTTAGAGACTACTAATTAGTCGGGGTGGAAGTGATGAATCATTAACTATCTTGACAACCTTAAATAATATAAGTATATGTAGCATAATATGTATATATGTAGCGTATGTAGGTAGTGTATGTATGTAGTGTATGTATGTTGTGTATGCATGTAGTGTACGTATTTAGTATAATATATATATAATTTTTTTTTTTATTTTACACCTACTACATTTTGTCTCTGCACCACCCAAGGTAGACTGGCAGAAAATGCCTAAGGCATTAAGTCCGCCTTTGTACATTTGTAGTGCAAAAGTGTAAATAAATAAATAAATAAATCCACATGTACTACTATTTATTACTTCTCAGCCCATAAAAGACCTGCTGGTGAATCAGGCCACCTCCAGTTACATGAAGATTAATTAGCCTACTTTGCTACGCTGGCAAAAGGCTGAAGTTATCGAGGTGTCATTTCTTTTGTGGTGTCTTAAAACACCCCCTCAGGACGGAATGGGGTTGTGACATTGTGTATTCTAAATCCATCAGCAGACGAATACCTTACATCCGTGTTTATTTTATTCATTACTCTCTTCAAAGATAGACCGATAACCTAGCCACGATAGAAGGAAAACTTGATAGCAAACTCTGTGCCAACTCCTCTGGCCAGCGTGGCACAGTAGGCTAATTACTCTCCATGTAGCTGGAGGTGGCCCGATTCACCAGCAGGTCTTTTCTGGGCTGAGAAGTAATAAATAGTAGCACATGTGGATTGTTGCAGGAGTAACCATAATATAGTGAAATCTGACCGCCTGCCCGCATCTTCGTCATCACTATCACTACATAGTATAAAACAAAGTCGCTGTCGTCTGTCCGTCCCTATGTATGCTTAAATCTTTAAAACTACGCAACGGATTTTGAAGCGTGGATATGTGGATGTCTCTCTATGTGGATGTCTCTCTATGTGGATGTCTCTCTATGTGGATGTCTCTCTATGTGGAAAGGATCTTGAATTATCATCCATGTAACCAGGCCCAGCATTGGGTCATCGGCGTGCTGAGTATTAGTAGTTAAGTTATCACTATTTACATATTCACATTGTCCTAGCGTCTTGGAAACTTGCAAATGTGTCAAACAAGAACAACGGACGCGGAATGCATCAATTCCAAACGAGCGTTACACCAACCGACAAAACAGAGGTGTGTAACACTAACAAATTAAAACCTTATTTGATTACCGAATCGCTTTGGCTATGCGGGCCATCGACGCCATCGTCCAAACAATCAACCGCGCCATTATTATGATAACCTCAAAATTAACGCCACGAGTTTAGTCTGGCGGATAATTTAGTTCGCAAAGTGCTAAAACACCAAAACACGAGGGATTCCATCGCCCCATTAATCAGAGGCGCTAAAAATATTCCACGCGGGCCGAATACCTAAATTTTCTACTAGCAGCCCGTCCCAGCTTGGCACGGGTATTTGTCAAGACAAAACTTATATTTACTTGTAACCTTCTATAGCTAAGTAACCAAACATAAACAATAATCATTAAAATACTAAGGGATTAAGGGCCTGATACAAAAGGCAGTCATCCTGGATTCGGCAAGGATCGTGAGGAGGTTCCTCTCTCTGGAGCCCTGAACCGTCGATAGCTTAGGTCATCGACCTCGTTGTCGACGGGTTTTCTATTGTTTTATATATATTTTTTGAATAACAATGTTTTTTTAAGAATATATGTAAAAAAATATGAAATAAAAAGATATATATCATTAAAATACTAATAACTAGGAACAGACTATATCTCAAAATTTAATCAATCATCTATATTGTAAAACTTTATTTGATAAGTTAATTTATAAATGTAATAAAATATTATATACAATGTCTAAAACTAGTAAAAAAGAAACAACTTAAATATATACCCAAAAGAAAAGAGAAACTAAACACTAAATAAATCTAAATTAAACTAGGCACCGTATCCTCAGCGCTGCAGGGGTTTGCAAAAGTGCCCAGAAGGCTGGCGGCATTGCCACGCTGGATGGCAATGCTTATTCGCTCAGCGAAATAGAGGCCAGACTTCTGGTCACGCGTGCAGTCAAACAGCCGCTTTGCCAGATCTTTATAGAAAGACTGGGCATTAGGGCCCCAAGCCCCAAGCGTCTCCACACCAAACGGCACAAATATATAACCGCTGGTTAAGCTGCTGTATTAATGCCGCTTGATGTTTTCCGCTTCCGCTGCAGCGGTACCGGGTGCAACCGATGTACTTGGAAGATGAGAAGGAGCCAAAGTGTCGACACATGTGGCATCCCACACTAACAGCCGTCCCATCTTCCAAGGCATCAATGACATCCCGTCAGGTCTCTTGCCATCGCTGCGCACCAAACCATTAGGTTCCAAAGCGGCTGGTACACCAACGCTAACAAGGGCCCGACGAATGATGTCATTAATACTGGCATGGCGGGGTATACGGCCAGCACTTCTGCAGCAGGATAAGGCATGATGTCCCAAAAGATCGACATTATTACCGCAGCGACAGCGATGAGGGGCAATACATTGTATCCCTAAGCGGAGACTGGTGGCAAGGCGGAAAGTGTTGTTATCTAGTAATGTCCCAACATTTGGAGAAGGAATGGCTTTGAGCCAAAGACCTGCCTCCCATTCTCCCACAGCCAGTAGGCGAGCTCGATCTGCAGAATTGGTGTACGAATTTAAGAGACTGTTCCGTACCAAACTGCAGAGCGGCGCATCCCACTGTCTTTGAGAGCTTGGAAATGCGGGTAATTGGGAATTGGGGCAAGCTATTTTCCATGTCTGCAATGCTTCCTGGGTAAATGGTACTTCAAAGTTATTTAAAGAACGACCTAAAATGTTCTTTACCAATTTTTCAGTACCAAATACAGATGATAGGAAAGCTGGTAAGCTTATACTAGAAATTTTGCGTATACCGAGACCTCCTAAACGTATAGGCATTGTAGTTTGAAGCCAGGCACGATCATTGAAGTCTAAATTTAAAACAGATTGCACTGAAACTCGTATAATTTCGTCGATTTTTTCCAATTGAGAATTGAACTTCCATAAAGGACTGCAGCGAATATAATAAATAAATTTTGGCATAAATAAGCAAAACCGGATAATAGTAAAAGCTGAATGTACATTAATTTCCGAAAGTCTGACTGACACATCAGCGTAATTTTGAATTTTTTCATCAATAAAAGGAGAAAAGGATTCTTCCAAAATAGGGGCCCCTAGGAGACGAAGCGTATTTTTATTCAAAACAGTTATATTCGGTGCAACGGCATTGAATTGGTCTATAGCAGATGAAGTTGTAGTTGGATCTGTGAAAAATAATTCACTCTTCGAATTATTTAATTCCAAACCTATAGACTGCAATTCAGATTTTAACAAAATTAGATCTTTTAAGACCGTTTCTACGTCACCTCCAAGGGTCCCGTCATCAAGATAACAAACATTGAATTTCAGGCCCAAGTGGATCGCCTTGCTGACAACCGACTGCCGAATGTATTAGATGGTTTTTTATAAATCAATTTTGTTGGGTACCTGTAACATTGCCAAAGATAGCTAAAAATTTCCGGTGTTTCTTTTTTAACTTGTGTCAGTAAGTCATCCCTGTGAACCGAATTAAAAGCATTTTTGAGATCGATCTTGAGGATGACCTCGCCTTTCCCGCTGTCTAAGAAGGTTGACAAAGCATGTATAGCTGCTTCGCAACCGCCCTTTGATCCAAAACCGAGTTGCAGGGGTTGAAATAATTTTGACAAAGGTTCAAAATAATGTTTACAACAGACTTTAGAAACCATGCGTCTGTAGGTGCAGCCTACTGCAATTGGTCTTATGCCGCCATCCTTTTTGCGTAGTGCAATTAGATTAGCTCCATAAAGAACGTCAGTAATTTCGGGATGTACATTACCTGATAACATTAAGTTTGTGAGTGCCGTTAGAGCTTTCAGGAGAGATATACTGGCTTCACCGGTGCCAGGACACAATAGGTCTTTAAGATGTTGAGGCGTCAAACCATCTAGGCCACCAGCGGAACCCTTTCGGAAGGAACTAATGGCAGAAGCGACGTCTTCTGTCGTGGCTGAAAGAGTGGAATCACAGGAGTTAGGTGGGCCGGGAAAGGAAAGGTCAGGCCTCGGTAGCGGATGTTTAGACAGCAGTGAATTGAGAGTTTCATCACAGTACGGGGCCACGGAATCACTACTAAATAACAATCTTGAAGCACCCCCAATGTCACCGTCGTATAATTTTGACTCAACTAAGTGTGAAAATGATTTTTTGTGGGATGAAAAGCGGTTACCGACTTGAATAGCCTGGTGATTGATACAATTGTCTTTAATGCGGCACGTTAAAGACTTTTTATTAGCTGGAGTATTATTAATATGTAAAATTCTATAGGGAAAAGTTAATAAATTTTCCCACGACGAAATCGAATTGTCTGATAAAACAGCTTGTATGCTATCTATTAGGCATTGGGCAACAGCGGCCCTAGTTCCGCGAGGTATTCTTTTGACAATTGGAAGAGAGTTTTTAAGGTGTGATATTTTTTGCCAAAAAAGGAGACTGCTATTGGAAATGGGATTATTTTCAAAAACATCATTAATTGGGGATGAATTAATGTGTTTATGGGATTTACTATGGTGAATTTTTAGGCCTCGGTCGCCCTTGAAAAATCTCGGTTCGGGACATTGAGGGCACTTAACTAAGTGTTGATGAGAAGTAGACGGTTGTTCTTCCGCCTTGTCATCGTCATTGGGATATTCTATATTGTAATATTTATATGTATCTTATTAGCTGACTCGGCAAACTTTGTACCGCCTCAGAATCAAACAAATAAAAACCTGAATGATATTTTTCATACTTCCTTTTAAGCCTTCCCTGGACTCACACCAATATTTTAAGACCAAAATTATCGAAATCGCTCCAGCCGTTCTCGAGTTTTAGCGAGACTAACGAACAGCAATTCATTTTTATATGAAGAAGAAGAAGATAGATAAAGATATATTATTTACTTTGAAACTAAACGGATTTCTCGCGTGTATATTACATTATTTAATTCCCGACGTTTCGAATGTTAATTTCAATGTGTAATAAAGTAAATCGCGAAAACGCAGCACGTGGCACACTGGCGGGGCACTAATTACCCTCCACGTAAATAGAGGAGGCCCCACTCAGCCGTGGGTCATCTATGCTTAGCCGAACCAAACCGACCGACACCTATATGGACCATACTCAGGACGGAATGGGGTGGTGACACTACTGACTACGTATTCTTTTTTTTTTTTATGTAAGAGCAGGCAGATGACTGCATTCCGCCTGATGTTAAGTGGAAATGCCGTCCAGAAGTGGGGATACCTAGTGCTAAACTGTAAGTATAGCATTAGCCATCCCCACCCTGCCGGCCCGCAAGATGCCTCTTCACGCTTCGTTTGAAAGACCCCATATTGTAGGTAGGTGGAAATACGTGCGCAGGGAGGGAGTTCCATGCTTTTAGGGTGCGACAAAGGAACGAGTTGCCAAATTTCTTCGTTCGCGATGGAATGGCGGCTACGGTGTAACGTTGGCACCGAAGGCCCGCACGCGTATTACGGCAATGGAAAGGAGAGGGAGGGATAAGGGAGAAAAGCTCTTCTGAGCACTCCCCGTGGTACAGTCGGTAGAATGCATTCTACATCCGTCACACCTATATCTGTGCAAGTTTGGCAGACGACAATGGCAAAAGGCGAGGAAGGAACTAACATTTAGGGTATTGTTAGTCGCAATTGCCATAAAACCTATACGAGCAACTGAGAAAGCGTTAAAATATTGTTTTGACAGACGCAATGAAATACGATTACACAAACACGAAGCCGCAAACACCGCGTTATACAAACATCGCTTTGAAGTCTCGATTGGTTCCGGAAACGATGGTGTGTTTGCGTTTAAACATCGACCGTAGATTTACGATAATATCGATTCGCAAAAGTTATTTTGTGGGACACCGGCGGCGTTCTCTTGTGAATAGAATCTGATGGCCAATTTCCCAGGCCCTGTTAAGGTGGATGCTCCAGGGTAGCCCGCGAAATTCAAATTTTCTTACGTTTTTTGCAATTTGCAGGGCAGTGCTAGGTTGTATGATGATGAACATTTGATTCGCGGCTGTAAGACGTATGTAGTTAGAGAGTTATAATCATCAAACTCACCAATACAACCCAAAGCTCATAAAGGTGCAAGAATGACTTTGACGTTGAAAAAGTTTTTCTTGCACCTATAAGAGCTTGGAGGGTTGTATTGATGATTTTGATGATTATAACTCTATATCTACATACGTATTACAGCCGCGAATAACATTATAATCAACATACAACCTAGCACTGACCTGCAAATTGCAAAAAAACGTAAGAAAATTTGAATTTCGCGGGCTACCCTGGAGTATCCACCTTAAGGCCTATTCGTTTAAACATACACGGTGCACGTGTAGCTTTCTGTGTGGTGACCAATTTAGAATACATAGTGTCAATACCTCCTTCCATCCTGAGGGTGTCGTAAGAGCCGACAAAAATATATATCAATGCCAAATACCTAGCCGGGTCGAGGCGGTGCTGAGTGGGTGCCAAGTGGCTCTAATGAGCTGCGACCTTTAAATGTGACGAGTTTTAAGATTTATGTGATAATACATACGTCAATTAAGTTCTTTTTTTTTTTAGTTAGAGTAAGTATGCTTGAGTACAGTGCCAGTAGCTATGTCCAAAGGCTATGTACTGGCCATGAGTACTGATGTCTTGCATACTGGCCATCAGTACATTGCCGATTCAAACGTTTCCGACACTTCGCGCGCGCGTCCCGCGACCAAGGACACTCCAAAGTGTCTGAAACGACTTAAATAAAAGAAGACGATCAGAGCCGTTAAGACGTCATTTCCATTTCTAATCAAGTTTGATAGAAGCAAGGTCTATTATTAAGGATCTACACACAACTCGCGCTGAATAAAGCTCACTTAGACATTGCTCACTGCGATATCGCAAAACGTTCACACGAGCGAAGCCACGGTCAGCATCTAATGCTAAAACTTCTAAAAAGTTTAATTAAGTCATCAACACCAATCCGGTACAGATGTACATACGTCACGGTAACAGCCATCATATCTAAACACGCCTAAATCTATGAGCATAAAGCTCAAATTCCCGTGCACCTGTTGCGGTTTGATTTATGGAAGGAAGCGTGGTCACGGATTGCGGTTTGCACGGAAGTGGAAATCAATTAGCCGCGCTAATGGCTTGCATTGTACAATATTGTAATGCATGCGGTTAGTCGCATGCACAACGAAATGAAACCCCTGCACTAGGTATAACCTGTATGGCCGGGGCGGTTTACAAACATGAAATTCAAGAACACAAACTACACCCAGACTAGGAACAAGTGCCTCTGGTTTACATAAAGGCATTTGCCCGACCCCGGAATCGAACCTTTACAACTATTGCGCGAATTTGCTCTCACAACTCTGTCTTATCCCGGCCTCGTACCTAAAAATGGCGATTTAAAAAGAGCAACTACAGAGTTTCTTGCCGACTCTTCTCTGAAGAGCTGCCTTCCGAACCGGTGGTATATGGTAAATAATCAATTTTAAATTTTAAGGGGTAAATTTTATTTTGTTTGCAGGAAATGATGGCTTCACGGTTATGATCGTTTTATTTTATTTTATTCCCAACGTTTCAGACACTTTGCAGTGTCCGTGGTCGCGGGACGACTGGATGGCAGTTGTCGCTGCGGGCTTTTATATACTGGTCCCGCGACCACGGACACTCCATCCATTAGTAAGAAATACTATCCAGCAGCCTCTCTCGCGGCCCAACTCACTCACAACTCATTTGACAACATAAATAAACAAGAAGCCGTCATAAAAATCGTCAGCTATAAAACTACGATAAATTTAACAAATGCTAAACAAAAACATGGCGCGCGCCATCGTTCCCTTTTATATATCCTTCAATCATATCTCAATCGTGTGGTGACGGACTTAGAATACAAAGTGGTACCACCCCATTCCCTCCTGAAGGTTTCGTAAGAGCCGGCAAAAGTCGATGACCGGCTAGGTAAGAGAAGGAAATATTAACACGAATCCGTCCGGCCAGCGTGACACAGTAGGCTAATTACCCTCCCTGTGATAAGGGGAGGCCCGAGGAGTCAGAGTTAATAATAATTAAGTTGCTGGATTAAGGGCCTGATTCAAAAGGCTGTCATACTGGACTCGGCAAGGATCGTGAGGAGGTTCCTCTCTCTCTGGAGCCCTGAACCGTCGGTAGCTTAGGTCATTGACCTCGTTTTCGACGGTTTTTCTCTATTTTTATGTATTTTTTTTTTTAAACATTTTGTATTTTTTTTAAAATATATGTAAAAATAAGAAATAAAGAGACATGAAAATAATAATAAATATCCTTGGACATTTCACACAACGCCATCTCGTCCCAAGTTAAGCAACTTAATGCTTGTGTTATGGTAACGAGATGGATGATAAACTACATATATACAATTTATTTTTTTATAATTACATACATATTATAGATAGAAAACACCCAGACCCGGAACAAATACTTGTAGGTCGTACAAATATTTCTTCCGTGCGGGAATCGAACTCGCGACATGCTGCGCAGCAGTTGACTCAGCACGCAACCGTACTAAGTTGAAAATTTACCCACCAAGTTCTTGCGCCTCATACCATACCTCTCTCAAGCAGCAGCTATGGCCACCCCAGGAGTTGGTGACACAATGGTTTCTAAATCGACCATGACACACGGTCAACTGCTACTACTGCTGACTCGGTCCTCCTCCCATCACAAGGAGGGCAAGTCGGCTCTTACGACATATTCAGGATGTAACCACAAGGAAAACACGGTGTCAATACATGAAGCTAAAAACAAATCAGGTAACATTTTTTTTTCGTTATCTGACGCTATAGCAACTACAGAACAGCAAAGCCAAGCTAAAACCGGGAGACAATAACGAACCCAGTTCACGGCGCCTATAAAATCACAGCTTTACGACAAAAAAAGCACAGCCGCCTTAAGCCCTAACGAGAAACCCTCATCACGACTATCATCGGGAGGAAAAATGCAGGGTACAGGCGTAGGGAGGGGCGATGCATCGATTCATTCAAGAAAAAGATTTCGAGTCATCGATACGATAACGGGGGTCTCGTGACTATTTCTTTTTATACAACTATTCCTTCACAATAATCTCGATCACGATGACGGATTTAGTATAAATGCAGGCACCATTGCATTATGGCTTTGAAGAGAGTTCCAAAAAGTCCCACTGAATAGTCCAGGTAAAAAAAAACCCGGTACGGGACTACTGTTGAGTCGGGCCCCCTCCAGTCACATGAAGAGTAATAGCCTACTGTGCTACGCTGCCCAGACGGGTTGGCAAAGGGTTTCGTATCAAGTTTTCCTTTTCCGCTAGGTTTACGGCCTTGTCATTTCCTTCTACCGGCGACGTCTCCGGTCTTACGACACCCACAGGAAGAAACGGGGTGCTGACACTATGTACTCTAAATCTGTCACCACCCGTACAATACACAAGTCGATTACAAATAAAATAGCCAAGTTCTATTTCAAAGTCGTAAACCCGTCCGTTTATCGTGGTGATTGAACTAGATATTCCACACTGAAAACTGCATACACTTCACATGAACATTGTGAATGAACCCATTTGTAAGTGACTGAATAGGCATATCGCTGTCTGTGTAGTGACGGATTTAGAACACACAATGTCACCAACCCATACAGTCTTGAGGGCATCATAAGAGGCGACTAAAAGAACGCAAGAGGCAGATCACCTAGCCGAAAGAGAAGGGAACCTTGATACAAAACCGGTGCCAACCCATCTTTCCAGCGTGGCACAGTAGGCTGATTTCCCTGCATTGATCTGGAAGAGGCCGGAACCAGTATTGCTCATTTATGGTCTAAAATCAAGATGACGATTAAATAAACTTAAGGTAAGATCATTTACTACTAATCATTGGTGTATTACAATATGCTTGCGTTTTAACGAGACATTCTGTTAAGGCAAAACCACGATAATTTAAATTTGTCCATTGTCTCATCACCATTTGTAACAGCTAAGTGGACATAAATATGTTGGCCATTGATAATAATGGTAAACATTCCCTAAGCGAATAACAATCTATTCGATAAACGACTCAACACCAACTCACTCAACAGGCGAGTCTATCGATAACAAGGTAACCATCACCACAACACTAAACTGGAGACTGCAGAGTGTTACGGGTGTATCGTGGCGATAACAAGTTTCCCGCGTTTTATGTACACGTTAGTAGGGTACGCGATGATTAAGTATTGCTTGTATGTGCTCAAGAAAATAGAATGGTTGAAGGGTTCGAGAAAACACAACACTTTCTAGAACATTCTAGACAAGAAACATTGTATTGAACGTTGTTACTGTTTGCTGTCATCTCTTAAAACGAAACCCCTGCACTAGCTGTATCGCAAGAACCGTTTAAAAGCATGTAGTTAAGGAACATAAGTTACAATTGTCTCTGACTCAAACAAAAACACTTGCCCGGCCCCGGAATCCTGCCTTGGACACGTGATGCAAAGGCCGCACATACAACCTCTAGACCAACAAAGGAGTCAATTAATTTAATCTGTCGTAAGAACCTTATGGGATTAGCGATTAGCCTATCGTGCAAACTAACGAAATGTATCTTTTTAGGTAAACACACAGGTGAGTTTCAGCATGAATGTGGGTAGACACAAGGGTTGTGGGAGATCAAAAGATATGGATGGATTGTAAGAATGAGGAATTGTGAAAGAAAGGTGTGACTGTAGATATGACGACTGATAGGTGGAGACTACCACCTAGCGTGGGACAGGGGTCGTAAGATTATAACGGTAACTTTAAATATGAAAATTTATAAGAGTTTTCACAACACCTTCGTAAATAAAGTTCCCTTTGAGTTTGTGTATAAAAAGAACCCGAGTCGAGAAACCCTTCAATTCAGAAGTCAATTATAAACCCAATGGCGACATAAAGCGTGGACTACTACTACTACAAGTCAGCCCATACATGACCCACTGCTAAGTCGGGCCTCCTCCAATACAAGGAGGTAAGTTAGCCTACGGGTTTCCTATCAAGTTTCCCTTCTCTTGCGGCAAGGTTTTCAGCCCTGCCGATTCCTTCTGATGGGAGTGGTTGATGACACCGTAAATTCTTAATCCGTCTATACGTCACCACAGGGAGATAATGCGTTACTCCACCCAGAAACAATTGTGCCAAGTCAGCAACTCCGCCGGTTACCTCGATCTATATTTCCATAAACCCCACGCCGCACGTTTAACAGACTCTGAAATCCACGTGCCAATCTTTACAAATCTGTCGATAAATCCGAACAGGATCCCTGACAAGGGGCTTGTTACTTCAGAAACAATTTCACTCAAGCACCTCTCCCTTGATACCGGCGATTTGGGAATAAAAGATGTTAGACATGAAGCTATAGCCGAAGAGAATCCATTAGGAAGCTATTGCTCAAAGCTGTATTTAGAAATCCTCGAACAATTTTCTAGCTCATCTTAAACATAAGACAAAAGTTAAACATACGTTTATAAAAACCCTATAGCCAAAACACTCCGTGTGGCGACAGATGCTGCCTCGTTGGTCTAGTGATTAGATGTGCCGCCTTTGGATCAACGGGTCCCGGGTTCGATTCCGGGGTCGGGCAAGTGTCTTTGTCTAAACCAGAGGCACTGGCTCGGAGTCTGGGTGTCATTTCTATCTATAATATGTATGTATTTACAAAAAAAAAATATATAAGTAGTTTATCATCCATCTCGTTACCATAAGACAAGCATTAAGTTGCTTAGCTTGGAACGAGATGGCGTTGTGTGAAATGTCCAAGAATATTTATTTTATTTATTTATCATCTACGCAAAAGTGTGGGACAAGGGTCCCACACTTTTGGCTTTGAATTGGCGATTGACTTCGAATGACTATAGCATTTTATGTTGCACCCTGTAGTCGTATTCAATTGTTTAATTGCTATTCAAAAGACGATAAACGAAATGGCACTCATTGTTATTCATAGGATAAAATTTTATAAAATTAACTTTTGGTAAAAAGTGTTATAGAAGAAGGAAAAGTAAAAGCTGTTTCAGAAGTTGTTTAAATATTATGAGATAAGCTTAATGGAATATAAAATTAACTTGAATAATTTCAAATACATATACCGAAAGTATATTTACAAAAGCTCATATATTACTTACAAGGTATCTAGTTGCGTATTTCCATAAAAAATCTAAAGCAATAAAATCCTATCATAATAAAGATAATGTTATAATCATAATACATTTTTGTGGTGGTGAATATAGAATTTATGGTGTCACCAGCCCATTCCACCCTGAGGCTGTCGTAACAGCCGACAAAAGGAAATCACAAGGCCTATAACCTGGGCGCAAGAGAAGGAAAACTTGATATGAAACCCTGTGCCTGTCTATCCGTCTTGCCACCATGGCCAGTAGGCTAATTTCCCCCCCCATTAAGTTGGAGGAGGCCCGACTGAGTAGTGGGTCATTTACGGGCCGATGATGACGACGATGCTGCCAATTGGTTCCAGCGGAATAGCAGCGCCGGCGACAATATTGCGGAAACGTGTAGCGTGTTTATTTATTTATTTAATCTTTTATGCAAAAATGTACATTTCTCTCATCTTGCGAACTTGCTCTCACTATGCTGTTTAGTGCTTTTTGTAAACAAGACCAATAATTTAAAAAAAAAAAGCAACTACAGAGTTTCTTGCCGGCTCTTCTCTGTAGAGCAGCCTTCCGAACCGGTGGTAGTTTCGGCATGAATGTGAGTGAACGCAGGGATAGTGAGCGATCAGGGGAGATGCGAGGGATTGTAGGAGTGCAGAGTTGTGTGTGAAAGGTGTGAATGTAGGTATGACGACTGATAGGTGTGTGTGGAGACTACCACCTAGTGTGGGACAGGGGCCGTAAGATGATAATGGTGTTTATAAATATGACGATTTGCAAGAGTTTTTACGTCGGTCGGTCGGTCGCCACTCGAGGGCAGAAAAGTCCTCGAGTGGCGACCGCGTTCCGGAAGGCGCAGTGCTGGTAGGCCTCCCACACGGTGGACCGACGACCTGGTTAAGATCGCCGGAAAGCAGTGGATGCGGGCGGCCCAGGACCGGTCTTTGTGGAAATCCTTGGGGGAGGCCTATGTCCAGCAGTGGACGTCTTTTGGCTGAAATGATGATGATGATGATGATGACAAGAGTTTTTTGATGAAACCTACGTAAATAAAGTTCCTTTTGAGTTTGAATAGGTAACTAAGCAAAGGCAAACGCCAAAATTGAAGGCGTACTGAGTATTTTGTACTAGTTGTGCTAATACTCCTACTCTCACTTCTACTACTCGGCCTACAGATGACCCACTATTGAGTAGGCCCTCCTCCAGTTACATGGAGGGTATTTTTTTTTCTTTTTTATTATAACGAAACCCCTGCACTACGTATAATCTGTATCGCGGGGGCAGTTTACAAACATGTAATTCACGAACACAAATGACACCCATACTCCGAGCCAGTGCCTCTGGTTTAGACAAAGACACTTGCCCGGCCCCGGAATCGAACTCGGGACCCCTTGATCCAAAGACGGCACATCTAACCCCTTTTTTTTGTTTTCGCTGGGGAATCGCTTTATGCATACCACCGCACCCCGGGGGAAAGGTCGGTGATTATGTGGGACTCCGACAAGGGTCGTCTACCCAAGCGTCGTTTACCCACTAAAACCCCAGCGGCATACCCTCACACGACGCGCTTGGGGCGCCACAAGTTCGCGTAAACGCATTCTACTGTGACGAGGCACATCTAACCCCTAGACCAACGAGGCAGTCCGATTTTCAAGAGTTATGCGGTACATGTGTTGCCGCTCAAAAAACATCCAGAAACAACCACCTCCTTTTTAGAATACGGTAAAAAAAAATAGTTAAATCACCTCGAAACATAATCACTACATAGTATAAAACAAAGTCGCTGTCGTCTGTCCGTCCCTATGTATGCTTAAAACTTGAAACCAACGCAACGGATTTTGAAGCGGTTTTCTTTAATAGATAGAGTGATTCAAGAGGAAGGTTTATATGTATAATACATGCACCCGTGCGAAGCCGGCGCGGGTCGCTAGTAATGTAATAAACTTCATCAAACACACATTAAATTTCAATCTGTTTTATCTCTCTTGGAAATGGAAGATCGCTTTACGTTATATTGTTATATTGGATCCGGCGACGAGTCTAATACTTTTGACCTTTAGATGAAAATGTTTCATAAATAGGCTAGGTACAGCTAATACACAGTAGCTGCGATATACTATCGTGACTCTCCGTGTGGTGACGGATTTAAAATACATTGTGTCACCACTAGAGTCGACAATAGGAAACGACAAGGCCGAAAACCTAGCCACAAGGAGTCGGCGGATGCGGTCTGCACGAGATCGTACATTGTGGAAACCTATGGGGGAGGCCTATGTTCAGCAGTGGACTTCTGTGGCTGATGGATAGATGGGCCTACTGTGCCACGCTTTTCAGATATTAAATTGATCAAATCTCAAGCTCAACACTCATCTGCAAGACCTCTAGACACCGTGAGCGATTTCCGCGTGCACGGGGAACGCTACCAATAAAACAAAATTATAGGCGTTAGATCTTAACAGTTTCTTTGTACTTTTTAAGACAAGTGCCATCTAGTCTCTTCCGCGACCACGACTGCTGCAAAGCATTCGACACTACGGGAACTAAATAATGTATTATACATGCGATTAATCTGTTAAGTGTTTAATTTTAATGTATATTATAGTCATAAACTTATCACATAATTTAAAAAAGTATTCTTTGGTCTTTGCTGTTCATGAACACAGTACAATAAACCATATTTACACTGTTTCTCTTCTCGACTGCCTCGTTGGTCTAGTGGTTAGATGTGCCGCCTTTGGATCAACGGGTCCCGGGTTCGATTCCGGGGTCGGGCAAGTGTCTTTGTCTAAACCAGAGGCACTGGCTCGGAGTCTGGGTGTCATTTCTATCTATTATAAGTATGTATTTACAAAAAAAAATGTATCTAAGTAGTTTATCATCCATCTCGTTACCATAACACAGGCATTAAGTTGCTTAACTTGGGACGAGATGGCGTTGTGTGAAATGTCCAAGGATATTTATTTATTTATTAGGCTAGTTATCCTATATAAACGAAATATTTTCTGTATCGCCAAAGATCGTTAACTCTCTGGCGTGTGTAGACAGCAAATCAATATCCCTGACACACACTATCGGGATTCGGCTGTTATTTATCCCCGTGTGGATACTCGGCGCCATTGCCTTCTGGTACGGATTGATAAAATTGATCGATTGCTAATGGTTCAATGGGATTTTGTCTCACTTATTTGTCTTTCCCCTGAATATTTTCCTCCATCGGCGGTATTTATCTGGAACATTCGAGAAGTTATTTCGAAGCGTGAGAGTTTCTTATCCCGAACTGCCGGATTGGAAGCGTCCGTGTTGTTGATTTACCACGAAGGTAGCAAAGAAGAACGAACGGCTTATCTGCTAGTAAGCAGGAGTCCTGGCTTTTGGTGGCCGACACTTTAAAAACTGTCTTGACTGCCTAGCGGTTGGATGCGCCGCCTTTGGACCACGGGGTCCCGATTCCGGGGCCGGGCAAGTGTCTTTGTGTCAACCAGAAGCACTTGCTCCGAGTCTGGGTGTCATTTATATTCGGGAATTTCGTGTTTGTAAACTGCCCCCGCAATATAGTTTATAAACATACCTAGGTTTTATTTTTAAAAAACAAAAATAAAATAAGGAAACACATTACGGGTTAAAAATGCTCAATATTTTAGTATTTTCCTCTATTCTCTTATAAAGAAAAATAAATTATATATCAATAGGATTTCCCCACCGAACACCAAGTCAGTGACCCAAGCCACTGACGGTTTTTGAGAGAAATCTTTTAATCCGCGCAGCCTCCAGAAGAACGGATTTCTGAATCAAATGCTTAACATTTTAATTATTGAGTATAGCCACTCCCCTTGTTTCAAGTATTTGACTATTTCCTCGTAGAAGTGTAAAACGAAACCATTACAGAATACCAAATCGTGGGCCCAAAAATACGACATATATCAGACATAAGAAGCAAGACATATATCAGAGACCTAAGATATTTTTTCTAGAACTGTCATGTAAATTCATGTGTTTTATCTCGATTGCTATCCCCTAAATTTATTACCAACATAATTCAGAAAACCATAAACCTGTGCTGTGTAGCCTTTTTAATACGGACGTAAACAACCAACAAGAAAAAAATTGTACGCATAGTTAATCCAATTGACGAAAACACTGTTTACTTGACCGAAACGTCCACTCATTAAAATCGAGTTAAGCTGCGGTGCCCAAAAATATCTTCTCCCAGAAAATTTGTTTACCCTGGACCCGAGAGAGCGTACACGAAATAGCTGTTTACAAAAATGTTAAACCGTCTACCCAAACGACTTATTCAAGCAAACCTTAAGCAAAGTTAAATAAACAGCTTCAAACTAGATGGTAAATTACAAATTATGACGTTGATACTTGTGATTAACTCCTCTGGCCCATCGATGACGGGTAAATAAAATTTCGACTTTATTTTAAAGCTATAATTAAGGAGATATAAGATATTTCGCAAGATATTTTGAAGATTTACTTTGAATCAAAGACAAGCTACCTGTGATTATACTTACAGATTGACACATCAAAAGGCATCCTGGTTTATTAAGCATTTTTAATATGATAAAGAAGTTTGTAAAAGATATTTATTTAGATATTTTTGATATTTTTTTACAGCTGAACTAAAGATTGTGAAGATCAAATAAGATAATTAGATTATATTTTATTGTACGTACACTAGCTGAACCGGCCTCCGTACCACCTCAGAATGAATAATTATAAAACCTGAATGATAATTCCAAAATGTTTCAACTTTATTAAAATATGTGCAAACCTTAACTGGAACAAAAATTATGTGTATTAAAAACAAGTTTTTTCAGTAAACCTTCCCTGGTCTTCCCCGAATATTTCGAGACCAAAATTAGCCAAATCGGTTCAGCCGTTCTAGAGAGACTAACGAACAGCAATTCATTTTTATTTATATAGATCGATATAGATTTGCGACATACGCACAGTTCGCAGCAAATAATGTATATTAAACACATACCACAGGTGGCCTAATCGCTAAAAAGAACAGAATTGAATTCACACCACCATAATAAACCATTGGTGACCTTATCGCTAAAAAGAACAGAAGTTAAGTCCTTTTTACCCTAACATTTTATAAATAATAAATAAATATCCTTGGACATTTCACACAACGCCATCTCGTCCCAAGCTAAGCAACTTAATGCTTGTGTTATGGTAACGAGATGGATGATAAACTACTTATATACATTTTTTTTTGTAAATGCATACATATTATAGATAGAAAACACCCATACCCGGAACAAATACTTGTAGGTCATACAAATATTTCTTCCGTGCGGGGATCGAACCCGCGACATGCTGCGCAGCAGTCGATCGCTCAACCACTGCGCCAACCGTGTATTTGTAACCAAATACTAATAATGAATGCCGCCGAAACGTTCACGTTCGGCACGCAGCTGGAACTGCAAGACAATGGGACATGTTCAAGGTCATATCCTTATACCGCGGTCTTGAACTAAGTTTAAGCCAAGTCTAGAATTAACGATACAGTTATCAAACTCAAAAGGAACTTTATTTACGTAGGTTTTATCACAAAACTCTTATAAATTGTCATATTTAAACTTGCCATTATCATCTTACGACCCCTGTCCCACGCTAGGTGGTACACAGGTAATATACACACCTATCAGTCGTCATATTTACAGTCAGACCTTTCATACACAATTCGTCATTCTTACAATCCATCCATCTCTTATGATCTCTCACAACCCTTGCGTCACCCCACATTGATGCTGAAACTACTACTGTCTATGTAGATGACACCAGGGAATGTTAAGAGTCTTGGCTTTCAAGTTTCTGCAGCATAGGACCGTGGGTTCTCACTATTACTCCGAAAGCATTAGTCATAAACCCGAGCGGCCAGTATTCACAATTAGTGAGGCGACGAACACCGCGGTGTCGGCTGTCGGCGAGTGATTAATAAGTTGGCGAGAAATGTCGGAACGCCGCGAAAAAAACAAACAATTAACAAATATGAATTCCAAGGCATAAATAGACGAAAAAGCAAAAGAAAGTGCTTCAGCAAATGTTAAAGTAAAAATAGCAGGTACTGGCATTCATGCAAAACCATTTGCTTTTATTTTTAAAATTTAGGTTTAATATAAGGTTTGATTAGGAGAAGGACTGAAGACTTACAAGATTTTAAAGAAACGAGGTATACTGAAGGTAATGACATTGTTGTCGTTGGAAACCTTTGCAGAAGTATTCTATCACTTTAACAAACAAAGCCACACCTTTTATTGTAATAAGAAATTGAAATACTTTATGACGATACTCGAAAAATAGACATATGTACATGTACACTTATTTTACAATCCTGCCACACGGCACAGACTCAGCAGAATGCTGATTGCTATCAACCAACCCGATCTTCCGTCGTTAATAGCCAACCGAAGTCCGTAGATGATATGTGCGGCCTTAACCATCCCAAATTACATTAGGTTAAATAACGCTCATACCCACGACTGATTGTGTCTGTGACATTCTTAATAGACTTAAGTCGTGTCGTTTAGGTTTCGAGACACTTTAATTAGAGGACACCCGTCAGGGCGGTTTGAGACGGTAAACACGACGTTTTGGGGACCAGACATTTGGAATTAGGTTTCAGAGACGCTTCAAGGGCGCATGCAAATAGGCAGAATCGGTTTGATTACTTACTTTGTTCCGCACAGAGCGGGAATGGAAAATATAAGGACAAAGAATTCAGTTTGCTTATTACATAAAAGGCGGCATTTATAGGAATATTTACAATTATTTTATGCAAATATTTTTTTTGGCAAGAAGGCTGTGCTACTTCCGGAGTGATTTGAAGACAGCCAGAGAAGAGCTCAAGCATAACACAGCTTTGAAATGAGAGCCGCAGTAAGTTATGACCATAAGTAAGCTAGAAGCTGCATTGCTATCTTAGACAGGCAAAAGCTCGTCGATGAAGGTGAACTCGTGGGATTGTAGATAGTGAGCACCTACCTCTTTAATGATAGACGCTGCACGCTGCAACATCCTCTAATATATCCCTAACTGGCCCAGATAAACAAAAAACTAAACTAAGATCTAAAACAATTCTCATCAAAACAGACATTATATATTGAATCCGTTAAAAAGTGTTTAATTTCAATGTGTAATAATCGCGAAAACCTAAGAAATCAAGACATTATATGCAAACCTGAATTAGATTTCCCCAGAGCACGTTTAGCATGTAGGTCATCGAACGAAGAACCGGTTCGATGTCTAACCTAACACCTGTGTCCTGCTGTGTCGTGCGTACAAAAACACCAACAAAAAGTACACTGACTTGTTACTATTGATAAGTACGAATTTAGTAATTTGACAAAAAAGTACGAATGACCGAGCACACCACAATAGATATGACAACATTTTGATGAACAAAACAATTCTTGTTGTATCGGATATGGGAGGATTTAAAGTTTAATGCCATGTTGAGTGCAGCTTTATAATAGAAGGGTTTAAAAACATTTTCGAAGGATCAAAGTCAACATTTGATGACTGCCTCGATGGTCTAGGGGTTGGATGTACCGCCTTTGGATCACGCTGTCCCGGGTTCGATTCCGGGGCCGGGCAAGTGTCTTTGTGTAAACCAGAGGCACTTGCTCTGAGTCTGGGTGTCATTTGTGTTCGTGAAATGTTTGTAAACTGCCCCCGCGACTCAGGTTATTTAAAAGCCTGCAGGGGTTACGTATTTAAAACAAAAAATTAAAGCAATACGCTGGCACAACTAAGGTTAATTACAGTTCTATTTCGGAGTGCAAATATCGACTGCGCCACATCAGTCATGGGCTGTCGCCGTTGGGAGCTGTCAACCGTTGATTTATCGCTCCGAATGTTCTAGAGAGTTCTGGACCCAGGAATGACCTCATTGGATTCAAGCTTTTTTGGTCGAAGTGGGTGTAACAGGAGTGGATGCTATCGAAGAGCGCGCAAGTCTTGTAAGTTTTCAGGGAATCCGAAATTTCAAGGAAACAGGACATAATTTACAGCAGATATAAAAATCAACAGAATCTTAGACGATTTGAATTTGTCAACTTCGAGGATTACAAAAATATAAAGTTTGTATTAAAAAGCGGAAACGAGAAACGTTTTCACTCCAATGAGTAGAAAATAAAGCGAATATAACACCGTAAATTCTGGTCTTGGCGAAAGGACTCCGTTGAAATCATAGAAAATAAACTCTTATGAATCACCGACCATGCAATTGTCTCGTTTCCAGTTAATAAGAAGAGAGATTGGCTAAATCCAGACAAATGCAACTATATATGCATTATACAAATAGTAACGAAAATAAATAAGGGAGCAGGTATACTCGACGCAAAAATAGGCTGCAGTATTTTGCCGTAACTGAAAATATTGAGCTTTGAAGAAGTCTACGCAGAGGTATCAGAACAAACAATACCAATTTATCGTAAGGCATGGGTCTTCCTCCAGTGGCTTTCGCTAGGTGACTTAAGTCTGACAAATCGCCTTCATGCCGTTTCAAAATATGAATTAGTAAACGAGTCTGTTGAAAAGCAAGCTGACACCCTCAAAATAAATGAGTCCATTATGTTTTTTAAGCGACTAACTCAATGGATGGATGCAACAAACATGCACGTAAAATACACGGTTATCAAATCACTAGCTTTTGCGCGCGGCTTCGCCCGCGTGGGCTTCGAAAACGTGCATATTTTTTATGAACATAAAATCGGTTATTGTGACTAAACTATGATAGTTAAATATGTGCTCTCGCGGACTTTTTTCTAGATCTTTATAAGACCTACAAACCTGTAGTACATCATTTTGTTCTATTATCAATAGTTTTTGCAGCGCACGCATAAATAGATTTTCGATTTTACACCTTGGTTTACAAAATCGCAATTTTCATACGGATCCCTAATTCTTTTGAAAATAAAATATAGCCTATAACCTTCCTCGATAAATGGACTATCTAACACTGAAAGATTTTTTGAAATCGGTCCAGTAGTTCCTGAGATTAGCGCGTTCAAACAAACAAACTCTGCAGCTTTATATATTAGTATAGATAACTCATTTAATCAAGTTGGCTTATTCATTTGACAAGTCAAACATTAAAATACCACCGGTTGGGAATGCAGCTTAGCAGAGAAGAGCCGTGGCCCAGTAGTAGAAGCATAAGCTTAATAAGCAGCATCTGATGTTTTTTAGGTTTGTTAACCTTGCTTGCCGGGAAACAAAAGATATTGCGAAGGAAACAAAAGATATGGCGATAACCTGTAGATAGGATGATGGAAGAAATAGATAAAGGGAGACTGAATATGGACTGTATATGGAATTTGTTGGGTAATATATATTTATTAAATTCTAAATAGGACCGCAAAGTAATAAACAAGAAAAGAATGACAAGCCCTCTGAGTTTCTTGCCAGTTCTTCTCAGCAGTGGTCGCGTTCCGAACTGGTGGTAGACTATATTACTTTGCTTTGTATAAATTTTATTAATATGTTGACAATTTGTAAGTGTCCATTGTGTCCTATGCAAAATAAATGATTTGACTTTGATTTTGAAAGTGACGATGTTAGGCCAGTAAATAAAGCATTTAACCTCGCACAAAATTTCCGATCCAATTTTACACACATCTTTTGTTTCCGGTAAACTTCTTTGTAAAATTCACCGTTTACGATTTATGGCTCATTTAATGAACCGGTTTTTATATTTCGGCCAATAACTTTAAAAATATTTGATGGGATTAATATTCAAAGTGCATAGTTTCAGAGATATCGGCAAAAACTTTAATTCAAGATCGAAGCACCACCTGGATCTGTCAGCATTTTGTAATTTTATGGACAGTAAGTGACCAAAAAAAACGGCTTTATTTACTGGCCTATGTCTTGCGTTTGTTGGAAAAATTGTTGAGATGATTAACAACTAAAAACTAAGAAGACAGATATCGACACATAACAATATCCAGTGTACCGGCCACTTTATGAAGCAATCAATCTCCAACATTAAACAAGTCAGTTTGGACGACTAAATAAATTAAATTCGAAGACATTTTTGAGTGGTTCATTTTTAATGGTTATCATTTAGAAGTTTTTCTAGGCCCTACTTTTCATAGCGTAGCATTTAAATATAGAAGACCTAAGGATTACAAATTTATTTACAACTAACAACACAGCCCTACTTGGCACGAATATCACGTTTGCTGCTATGCTCTTATCAGTTACATTTTGCTTTTTTTCTACCGTTAATTGGACTACTGTGCTACACTGGCCAATCAGGTTGGCACAGGGTTTCGTATCAATATTTTATTCTCTTACGGCTAGATTGGAATGCAGCGGTGACACTATTAATTCTAAATCCATCACACTCTGCTACTTACAAATGGCGCAAAGTATTAATATAGTAGAAATGACTATGAATATGGTAGAAAAAGACGAACTAAACTAATAAGACTTTATTACGGAAAAAACACAACCTATGACGAAAATAACATTTTAGGGCGCGAAAACAATATCTAGAAAGAAAGGAAACATTTATTCAACACAGCATAAGTATACACACACACACATGTATTTAAATAATAACTACAACTAACTAATACTACAAACTACAAGTGTGGTACACAATATGTCGCATGTCTCGCGCGCGGTTGCTGTGCGGAAAAGGTCGAATTCAGCATTTTGTCAGGCATGGCAGCCTGACACTGATTTTCAATTAGACCTGGTTCACAGATTTAAACAAGTCATTACGTGTATCTATGATAGCATTACGGTTGCTAGGCGCAGACTGCCAATTGCCATGCCCATTGCGGTGGCGCGCATCGTCCGATTGCGCCCCGCCACCCACTCCTGCGCTCGCCTTGCCACTTCAACACGGCACAGCGCGCGCGGTCGCGCAGGAACAGTATTAGTACTACAATTGAATAAACCGTGTTACCTAATTAACATTAAGACAAAAGAAATCTCTCCTGAGAGCCGCATCGTCAATAGCCCCAGGCAATGCAGGAAGATCAAAAGCCACGCTTAACGTCTCGCCTTCAATAAAAAGCAGATCGAACGCATGTCTCCGACTAATGTGGTTACCGATCCACCCTTTTATCTGCCCACGGGGAAATAAAGGAAACGCGGCATCTAAGAAAGCGCGTACATTATTCGTTTAAAAACACAAGGTAACACAGGATCCAGTCTTTGAACATTACGAATGCGAAGCTTCGGAGTAAAATTAATTTTTACTCAGAAGTCAACGCAAGGCGGTACAAAAACTCGTCCTCGCTTCCTAACTCTGGATGCGTCACTGCTAGTTTAGAGTTACCACCAACATTTATATGAAGACCATCCATGTGGTAACAGATTTAGAATACATCACCACCCCATTCCATCCCGAGTGTTGTAAGAGCCGAAAAGGAAATGACAAGGCCGATATGCGAAACCCTGTGCCGACCCGCCTGGCCAGCGTGGCACAGTAGGCTGACTGCCCTCACTGTAATGGGAGCTCGACTCCCGAGTAGTTCATTTATGGGCTGAAATTTTACTTACTCTGCCAAGCTCGGTTTATCCGTTTTGTGACGAATTCTAAATGATAGTGCCACCGTCCCAATTCAACTTGAGGGTGTACAAAATTCAAAATTCAAAACTCATTTAAACAAGTTGGCTCATTAGAGCTCTTTTGACAAGTCAAACAACAAAATAATATTTAATTTAAAATTTACCATCTACCACCGGTTCGGAATGCAGTTCTACAGAGAAGAGCCGGCAAGAAACTCTGTAGTTGCTCTTTTTAGATCGCCATTTTTAGGTACAAGGCCATGATAAGACAGTTTGTGAGAGCAAACGCGCGCAATAGTCGCAAAGGGCCAAACATCAGCCAGATCTAATCAACAATACTAACCTTCTAACGCCCGAGCCAACCGACCCCCAGCAACGGCACCTGTTCACAAGCATGACGCATGCTGCAGCCATCGCCCTCCTCAACCATATTGCAGAGAAGAGAACGACCCATCGCACGACGCACAGTGGGGCATTTATCAAAATTAGGCGGTCAAAATTATTTTCTTTATTTTATGTATTATAAATAGTTTATAATTATTATATCTCAATTATATAAGCTTTTGGTGAACGAAAAAATCAATTGTTCATAAAAAAAATCACGTTTTATTGATAAAACAAAAAAAAATCAGGAAGAGGAGTCCCACGTCTCTTCACCAGAGCTGAAACCTTTCGTTTCATTGTCAGGGCCTTCTATGCCACTTTCCTCGTCCGAGGAATTCTCTTCAGCCGTGTGGGGCTGAGCTGACATAAGCATTTTTATTGCTTCTTCGCTATGTGGCGTAGACCTGTTTTTAGGTTTTGGTCTTATGCTAGATATCAAGGGATCAGAGCTGAGCAATAATCTGTTCATTACGTCTAAATTGCATTGCTCCCTAGAAAATTTTCTAGCCTAATCCTGCCGATACAGTCGAATATGTTTATTACGCGCCTCTGCTGCTTCTGCAGATAATAAACCTATAGGCAAAAGTGCATTTTCCATGACAGTTGCGCCATGAATTAATATTTTATGCATCGTGGGTGTCATCGGATGCCAGGGATATAATTCTATGTAAATCTTCGCAGTCTCATACCCATATAGAGCAAACTTTTTTAAATCTACTTTATAAGAGCTGGATATGACTTCCAAAATCACTTTCAAGCGTTTTAATAGATTTAAATCCACGCCGGTGATTTCAGCAGCAATTTCAGGATTGGCAAAAAATCTTCTACTAGTATTGCCATCGTTGGTATTGCCAAAACCAGCTTTCGGCACATCTACTAGTAGGCCCATTTGCTCTCTAAATTTTTTTTGTATTTCTGCCTTTTTCTGTTTGACAATGTCTTTGTCATTTTCCGACCTTAACTGCCATTTTTGAACAGGAATCTTGTATGCCAAATGAAGTATGCTTTCAAAAAACCGAATCCTAGCATGCAACACGGATAGGCCAAACTGTAATGCGTCGCTATCAACAGTTTTCTTCATATCGAGGTTATTAAATTCTTTTTATGTAGCACCACAGATGAAGCATCTCATGGTTGAAGTAGTTGAAGTTGCAGCGTTACACACTTTTGCATCAACCATAGTCAGAGTCATGACGTGCTTTGCACTTAATAACATTTCGCTCAGCACAAATTCACTGGTTTTCAATGCATTTATAGCCTCTTCGACATTTGCGATTTCAGACTTAGTGTTATCCACTGTTTCTTTAGTAAAACGGATCCTTATTGGTCGACAGAATCGTGGCGAAGAAGGAGTTGGATTTTGCCAAACAACTTTTTTGTTTGAACCACATATTAACTGTAGCGGAACAAAGCAACTTTGGAAAATGTTGCTGTCACTCGCATCTCTATCTTGCATTTTTTGTTTGTATTGTGATTGTTGCGACCCATCACATCCCCATTTTGAAATTAGGGTCAAAGAGTGACGGTCTTGTGGACTTAATTGTTTAAGTACATCCTCTAAATATGTTGCCAAACGTTTAGCTGTATGGTCCAATAAATCCTGCAGGTTAATTTCAGCACATGTTTCAGTTATCCGATACGCATCTTTCGCCGGATAACAAGTCTTTTTTGCTTCCTGTAACAATTTGTAGCTCGGATAAAACTTCTTGGTGCCATTTCTAATTATTTCATATTGTCGCCTTGAAAGATCAGCTTCCACAAACATTGAGAGGGCAGTTGTTGGATCTTGTTTTTTACACTGCTTGGTTATTTTGTAAGCATTTTTATATACTTGAGCTGTCTGCGGAGAGTTGGTAATGTTTTTAAAATATTGGATGCAATTCTCTCTCCAGAACTTTGAAGGGATGTCTGAGCAGCATGTATTAGTAATTTTTTTTCAACAGCACTGCGCACTTCCCTTGTTTTTCTGCGTTTACTCCTTTCACTTGAATCTATAAATGACTTTCTTGGTCGACCAGAAGAACGTCTTCTAGCCCTTGGTATTTCAAAGGTTCCTTGCAACCACTTATCATTCTTTTGAAGGAAAAGCTGTGATTTTTTATGAGCTTCTATCCACTTTTTCTTAAATTGAGACTTCAAATAAGATAATTTATGTTTCACTTCCTTCTTTAGTTCTTCACAATACTCATCTTGCGATAAAATATATCTCTCGAGATAATTCAACTTTTCGTCAAAATTATGCAAGTCTTGTTCCTGCATTTTGTTAAAAAGGTGTTTACGCGTTACTACTCGCATTCCTGAGGTACCCTCAGCTTCTGAAATGGAACGAAAACTGGTTTGAAAAAGGAAAATAAATAATGTTTAAAATTCGATGAATTTCTACTACATCATTCATTGATGTTGAAAATGTTGATTTCACGGGAGATCACGGCCAATTTCATCGTTTTCAATTAGCCTAAATACTCTATTTTATGTTACAACTGACAAACCCAATGGGACGAACCCTGAAGTATAACAAAAACCATTTTAAAAACAAAAAAATATATTTCAATACAACAATCTCGAGCATGGTTTTTAATCTTCAAGTACGCTGTATTTTTTTTTAACCATTGGAATAAAACTTATTAATATATATGTATTCTTACCTGTTATACCTAAATCCATCACAATATTCTTCACAACACACCCCAAAATAAAAATATTCACTTTTAAAATAGCAGTTTTTCCCAAAATGTCTAAACGCAATACGAACACTTAGAGCGACGATCAAGTTTAGACTGATATACCTCGGCGTGAGCTTCCAGTGCGGAAGCGGGTGGGGTCACCCATTGTTCTACGGTTACTCACCAGTCGCAGGTAGTCATTTTTTTTTTACCTGCGACATATTTCAAGGATTGTATTTTTGACCGCCTAATTCGTAGATTTGCCCGTTCGTGCGACGCCACCACTGCCAAGAGTCTTAAAGTGAGCATGATAACTCGGCACCAAAGAAGAGCAAAACATAAAAACCTGTGCTAGCTCTACTGGCCAGCGTGGTACATTAGGCCAGTTTCCCTCTATGTAACTGGAGGAGGCTCAACCAACAAAATTGAACCGTGTATATAAAAAGCTTAATATAATAAAGAAATAAAAACTTAATACACAACCTTATATGTCAAACCATCTGGCTGCGTGCCATTTTCCTTCCAATCGGAAGAGGTGGGACTCATCAGTGGTTATTCCATGGCCTTAGACGAGAAAGGTCGCGCGGATCATTAACCCTTAACTCCTCTAAATTTATTGCAAGCAAACAAAATCGTTTGCTCACCGAAAATATCCACTGTTTTTAGTATTGCCGTATCGCGATCGTTTATTTTGTGAATTAAATTGCCCCGTATTTATTGCGAGGCAAACGACGGCGCGTCCCGATATAGATCAAATGCGAGCAGACACTTTAATAATTATGGTATTACTCATGTTATTTGTGGTTGACGTTATTATGGTGCATGACTCTTGTCTCGGACGTCGAGGACAGACTAATGCATCGTGGGATTCCAACGAGTGTGACGTCACAACATTGTGCATCCGATGTAGCGTTGTCTTCTAACTGAGGCGGGCCTACGTCTACTGGACGGAAGATGGGAGGAAGAAACCTGTGTCTACGAGAACGGGTTTTAAACCTTCCTTATTTGAGTGTTCGTACATTTCTAAGCGCCGAGCGAGCCAAACGAAACGAATTTTAGAATACCAGGTATGAAATTCTATAAATGTCCTGTCCGAATCTGGAAGACCAATTCAAACTCAACTCAAACTGAAAAGGAAGTTTATTTACGTAGGTACTATGATGATGCTGTCATACACACTGCATCATCATAGTACCATCACAAAATGAAAACTGTCCAATATCTCTTTCATGTCCTCTCATTATTTCGAATAAGCATCATCTCTTTCTAGTCAACACCGAACTTTCCACTCCAACTGAATCAGTTAACTCGACCAGTCCACAGCCTAATGTTGTGAAAGAACAAAATAAATTTCTCAAAACCAACGACCGTCGCCATTAGAGAATAAATAATTCCATCAGCCATAGGTCCCGTCTGGTTAAACGCCGTAAATCAACACTAAAAACTGTTGTTAACCTATCAATTAACTAAATAGTGTTGGTACCGATCGTTGCTGTCCTAATTGTAAAATCGATGTTTGTAAACCAGCCAAGAATTGATGAGGCTACAAGGTTCTGTAGCGTAAGTAATAAGTCTGTCATGTCTGGACTGTAAACCAGCGCTGGGTGGAACTGTGTCAAAATACAGATCCCGCAGCAATGGCTCAGCCCACGCCCGCTCATCATTACAGCCAAAAGACGTCCACTGCTGGACATAGGCCTGCCCAAAGGTTTTCCACCGCATGCATCGGCCACCTTAACTAGGTCGTCGGGGCAGAAAAGTCCTTGAAGCCTACCAGCATTGCGCTTTCCGGAACGCGGTCGCAACTTTTATTTTTTTCTGCCTCTTCGCGCGTCAGTTCTGCGAGCTATGTGCCAGTACTTAATTATTGTTTCCGCGATTATTACACATTGAAATTAAATAATTAATTTAATTCCTGACGTTTCGAATGCTTTGCAGCAGTCGTAGCCAAGGGAGAGATTAGGTGATAGTTGTCTTCAAAAGTACAAAGAAACAGTTAAATTCGCCGCCTAACATTTGTCTTTATTGATAACGTTCCCTGTGCACGCCTTTTTTTAATATTATTCCAACCAAGCTTAATTGTAAGTGTGAAAGAAAAAAGGCAGAAAGACAATTTGTTTCCTTGTTATTTTTTAATACACAAGTTAAATCTAGAATTATCTTACTAATATTATAAACGTGAAAGTTTGTAAGTATGTATGGATGGATGGATGGATGTTTGTTACTCTTTCACGTAAAAACTACTGAATGGATTTTAATGAAACTTTACAATAATATAGCTTATACATCAGAATAACACATAGGCTACAATTTATAAAGATATTATGTGAATTACAACAGTTTAAACAAGTCGAAATTAAAATTTCTAATTGTCAAATTTTCAACCATATTAAACTATAGACAATATAACGATTCGCTGTCAGTTGCATTTTGTTAAAGTAGGTTTTATACAGACGGGATAAAATGTCCAACTTTTTTTTGTTATAAATAAATACCTAATAGATGTTGGAAAATGCACACAATCCCACCTAATATTATTGCATCTAATGCGGAACAAAGTTCGCCGGGTCAGCTAGTGTACCTATAAAATTACGGAAAGTGGCAATTCAATATCTATAGATCAAAAACCTAAACCAATAAGTAAACGTCATTTAAGAGTGGAGAGCATTATAAGACGATCAATAATGATAATATATTCCGTATTGAGACGGGCCTCGTCCATTTTGACTTCAACAGAAAATAGCAAATTCGGCGCTGGGCGTATCTCCTATGTATCTACAGGTTTCCAAGTTGCATCAGAAGGTAAGCACGTGTCCACGCCCAATCTACTACTACTACCCAGCCCACTGCCGAGTCGGGTCTCCTCCCATCACAGGGAGGGTAATTAGCCTACTGTGCTACGCTGGCCAGACTGGTTGGCGCAGGATTTTCCTTTAATCGGCTCTTTGACTGCCTCGTTGGTCTAGTGGTTAGATGTGCCGCCTTTGGATCAACGGGTCCCGGGTTCGATTCCGGGGTCGGGCAAGTGTCTTTGTCTAAACCACAGGCACTGGCTCGGAGTCTGGGTGTCATTTCTATCTATAATATGTATGTATTTACAAAAAGAAAAAAAATGTATATAAGTAGTTTATCATCCATCTCGTTACCATAACACAAGCATTAAGTTGCTTAGCTTGGGACGAGATGGCGTTGTGTGAAATGTCCAAGGATATTTATTTATTCTTACGACACCTTAAGGATGAAATGGGGCGGTGGCACTTTGCATCCTAAATCCGTCACCACACGCACGGCCCAATCTGGCTCTAGTACAAACGCATAGGATATCGTGAAGCACTCTCCGTCGTTTATTGTGGCGTGACAGAATGTCGTGTCCCAAACGCATTCAAAGCGTAATGTGCGGTTTCCTGTGGCAACCGCCAGTTCCCGCAGGGTTGACGAAGTTTTTGAAACTTGCAAGAATACGAGGAATAGTCAATGTAAGTAAATCACCTTAGTTTTTCACCTTGTTCCCATTTCATTGCTACTACTACCACTGCCCTCCTCCAAATTCATGGAGGGAAATTAGCCTACTGTGCCACGCTGGCAAGACGGTTTGTCACAGGGTTTGTATCAAGTTTACCTTCTCATACTGCTAGGTGATCTGCCTCTTACGCTCCTTTAGTCGCCTCTTACGACACCCTCGGGATAGTGTGGCACACGGAGTTATGAAGGAACACGGTAAATAAATAATAATAAATAAATATCTTTGGACATTTCACACAACGCCATCTCATCTCAAGCTAAGCAACTTAATGCTTGTGTTATGGTAACGAGATGGATGATAAACTGCATAAATACTTTTTTTTTGTAAATACATACATATTATAGATAGAAAACACCCAGACCCGGAACAAATACTTGTAGGTCGTACAAATATTTCTTCCGTGCGGGGATCGAACCCGCGATATGCTGCGTAGCAGTCGATCGCTCAACCACTGCGCTAACCATGTCGTCAACGGAGTGTGTAATATCTGACCTCTTCCGTGGTTCGGAGGGCATGTCCCAAATGGTGTTCTACAATCTATGCCAGTCGTTACAGGTTGTCAATAGCGTGAACTGGCATTGCCATATAATTACCAGTTGTCCCACTAGTTTGGTCGCGGTGGGCAAACGGCAACCGGGTAGTTGGTAGTTGGTCAAATCAGGTCAGACCGGCAATGATCCTAATGAAATTGAAAAAAAAAAGACTAGGGAGATATTCACTTACAGATGCCAACCCTATTATGTTCCATTTACATTGCATTATCACGTGCTTTTTATAAATAAAAATACAATTTATCGTTTCTATGAAGGGTTTTCGTTCATCGTTATGATGAGTATATACACCCTTTCTTCATAAGTATATATCAACCTTTCTAGCCTAGACTACACTCCTTCACACTAAAGGTCTGGGCAAACAGCGGACGGGGCGGGACGGCGACGCGACGCTGGCGGGACGTAAAGAGTTGTCACACAGAGCCGACGCGACGCGACCGCTACTCTCGCGCCGAGCGCGACGGCTCTATGTGACCTATTCTACATTAACTAATACATTACAACTCTTCACGTCCCGCCAGCGTCGCGTCGCCGTCCCGCCCCGTCCGCTGTTTGCCCAGACCTTAAGACTTATTAGTCCACCATTATTTAGAGGAGGGATGTGGGTAGCTGATGGGCATCTCCGAGATTTAGTTTGAAAGGTTCAATCATCATCGTGTCAGCCTATCACCCAATAGTGCGTCGGGCTTCCTCCAAATTCATAGAGGAGAATTATATGTATTTATGTATAATTATACCTGTTAAATAATTACATATTTTTCATTTAGTATATTCTACTCAATATCAATATCGGTAATAAAAAAATAACTTCAAAGCCGGCACGGAAAACCGAAATTTAACCAATAATCAACCTTTCTTAATTAAAGTAAGTGTCCATTTACGTTGGCACCGACTTTCGTTTCCTTCATTTGAAGACAATTTGCATAGCCGTTTCTTCATTATGATTTATTAATGGTCATAACGTAGGCCAAGTCGAAGACCTTAGGGAGCGTCCATTAATTACGTGATTCGTTCTAAAGGGGGGGGGGGGGAATCGAGCTATATTTCACAAGGCTCTTAGCAATAATCACGTAATTTTTTACGGTAATATTCGAAAATACTAGTCATTGCTGGTCTATCTATAGAAATAAAAATGAATTGCTGTTCGTTAGTCTCGCTAAAACTCGAGATCGGCTGGACCTATTAGGCAATTTTGGTCTTGAAATATTCTTGGAAGTCCAGGGAAGGTTTAAAAGATTTTTTTCATCCCCCCATCTCGGAAAGAGTATTTTTGCTCTTCGATATCTGAGTGCAAAAGCCGTTTTTATTCGCTAGAGAATAAAGTAAAGATTATTCTGTAATACTTACCTGTCATAATGTAGTAATTAATACCTAAACTGAAATAAAAGTGTACCTATCTTGTGATTGTAAAGGTTTTTTTTTTTGCATTTAGTCATTTCCTCGCTGACGTGGAATGAAAAGTATAATAGTTATTTATTGATTCTGAGGCGGTACGAAGTTTGCCGTGTCAGCTAGTCTTCAATAAAATTAATAGAACAATTTAATTCGAGTTTTTGTATATTTTTTTCTTCATAATCCAACACGTGTACCTTTTGAAGAATTTTGCGTGAGATTAGAGAAGAGGGGAGGGGGTTAAGGAAAATCTTACGTAATAACTCCAAGGGGCGAGGGGCTGGTCGAAAAATTCTCAAACTTGTCTCATGTAATTAATGGGCGACCCCTTAGATATGATTATGATAAAATGGACTTATGACGAGGATCCAACATGAGAAAGCTTTAGGGCTCCCCCGTTACTTACTGTTAGCAAAGCTCCGTGGATCAGCGTTAAAATGAAACCGTATTACAGACAAACGCGAAATCCCCAGACGTCACCGATTTGTCCACATTACGCGGCCATCTTGTTGTGTGTATGCCACGAAATGGCACTTCATAATTTTGATAGTGACAAATTGTAATTACATTTAAAAGAAGACTTATTTTTATACGTAAATACATACAAGTATGTGCGTACAAGTAAAACCAATAATACAGGATTCAAAAAACACAATGCGTCTATAAGTTGGTATCTGGTAGTATTTTATATTCCTTGTGGTTGACGGATTTAGAATACACATTGTCACCACCCAATTTCAGCCTGAGGGTGTCGTAAGAGCCGATGAAAGGAAATGAAAAGGCAGAAGAGCTAGCCGCAAGAGAAGGAATACTTGAAACGAAACCCTGCGCTAACCCATCTGGCCAGTGTGGCACAGTAGGCTAATTACCCTCCATGTAATTGGAGGAGGGCCGACTCGGCAGTAGTAGTAGTATTTTTATAAAAATGATGTATCCGTTGGCGATTGTAAACGCCAAAATTGGTTTATACAATAACTAGCGACCCGCCCCGGCGCCGCACGGGTGCTATGATGAACCTCAAACTTCATCAGTGTTCCTCTACAATAATACGCATGTATTATACATATAAACCTTCCCCTTGAATCACTCTATCTATTAAAAAAAACCGCTTCAAAATCCGTTGCGTAGTTTTAAAGATTTATGCATACATAGGGACGGACAGAAGAATGCGACTTTGTTTTATACTATGTAGTGATAGTGATACTCACTCCAACATCCAAATAAATTCGACGAGCTTCAAACCAAATAGTCCCGTCACGAAAATGATCCGAGCCATTTGTACGTACCTAAAACAATAAAGATGACACTGTAAATCTTGTCTTATGAATCATAAATCATTTGAACAGTTAAAGCCTAGCATACTTGATGTCAAATGATCATTACAACCGAAAAAACACATCTGTTCCATAGGGTTGGGCAGTGCGAGTTTAGACATCGATGTATCGATACAGTTGATTGTCTGTGTGGTGACCGATTTAGAATACATAGACTCACCACTTCATTACATCCTGAGGGTGTCGTAAGAGCCGACCTAGCCGCAAAAGAAGGAAAATTTGAAACGAAACCTGTGCCAACCAGTCTTGCCAGTGTGGCGTGGCAAAGTTGGCTAATTCCCTGCGATGGGAGGAGGATTCCCAATTAGGATTTCCTTACACATTATGTGTATAATACATCCATAATTGTAGAGAAACACTGATAAATTTAGAGGTTCATCATTGCACCCTTGCGAAGCTGGGGCGGATCGCTAGTTAAGTATATACTGGTCTGGTCTGTGGTGTGGTGACACCCCATTCCATTCCGAGAATGCCGCAAGAGCCGACAAAAGAAAATGACAAGCCAGATAACCTAACCACAAGAGAAGGAAACATTTGATACGAAACCCCGTCCCAACCCGACTGGCCAGCGTGGCACAGTAGTCTATTTACCCTCCATGTAACTGAAGGAGGCCCATGTCAGGCTCAGCAGTGGGTCATGGGTTAAGTAGTAGGTACTAAGATTTTTTTATGCTTTTTCAATTATCAAGTATACTGAGAGATGCCTAGTTATAAAATCAATGGAGATACAATAAGTAGATTTCTCTTTAACAGACTGGCTGACATAAAGTGACGAGACTGTTGATTAACATACACACGATTTCCAGGAGTACATTATCGACATCGATATTCTTTATATACAAAATATCGATATACTTAAAGCCATATTCGAAATGCAACGAGCACAATTTTTTGTCGTCATATTATCGATATACACCGCGTCACTAGCGCGATATCAAACACAAAGCTATTAGTACCTACAAAACAGTGTCGACTTTGTCATTTGAAAAAAACTACACGGACAAATGTTGAAGAGACATTAATTTTATTCTGTGCTATTTAAAAGATGCACACCGTGTTTGCTGTGACGACCCATTTGTAAAACAACACGAGCGAGAGCTAAAATAGTTTAATACGTTCCTTTGAAATTATTAGTCACTCATTCACGGAATTGGGGGAAAAATTAAATCGTTTTGTAAAAGTTAGAAGTTTTAATTGTATAGATGAGACCAAAGTCTCATCTGAATCGAGTTCCTTGCCTGTCTAAAATAGAGGCTCGTCGCATACTTGACTATTAAAAACATTTCTGGAAAAACATACGTACTTTTTTATTTCTTCACAACACAGGCAGATTTAGAGTACACAGTGTCGCCACCCCATTTCCTCCTGAGGGTATCGTAAAGCTGGGTACTGACCGGCGTAATGTAAATACTGTGTAATGTTACACAGCGAACATTCGTGCAGTCAGTACGTCGTTGGTAGCTGGTTTCCCCTAAACACGACGTACTGACTGCACGGATGCTCGCTGTGTAGCACGTTACATTACACCACGTAACGTTGGCCAGTACCCACCTTAAGAGCTTGAAAGGAAAACTTAAAAGAAAACCCTATGCCAACCCGTCTGGCCAGCGTGGCAAACTCAAACTCAAACTCAAAATGAACTTTATTTACGTAGGTTTTATCACAAAACTCTTATAAATCGTCTTAATTAAAGTTACCATTATCATCATCTTACGACCCCTGTCCCACGCTAGGTGGTAGTCTCCATACACACCTATCAGTCGTCATATCTACAGTCACACCTTTCATACACAATTTCTCATGTTTTCAATCCATCCATCCATCTCTCTTGATCTTCCACAACCCTTACGTCCATCCACATTCATGCTGAAACTACCACCGGTTCGGAATGCTGCTCTACAGAGAAGAGCCGGCAAGAAACTCTGTAGTTGCTTTTTTCAAATCAATGGGTTTGTTTACAAAAAGCACTTAACAGCATAGTGGGAGCAAGTTCGCCAGATGAGAGAAACACACACCACGTTAACGCATGAATGACAACTAGGCCTTGGGTCAGGGCCAATCAGGGCAACGTAGGATAATCACCCTCCACCTAACTGGAGGAGGCCCGACTCAGCAGTGGGTCATCTATGGGCTGAGTAGTAGTAGTGGATTAGGTATGGGTACTACTTAAAACTTTCGTTTAAAAAAAAGGTAGCACCATAATTAATTTAGGAGTAACGATGCCACAGACAGACAAACAAACACGTCAACCTCTTTTTAGTCAAGTTTAAGAATACCTTTTTCAATTGACGTTATACTTCAGTAAATTCCGACAACATATTAGCACGTTCCGTAAATGATTAATCTGCCTCAGGGATCAAATCTTCGTTTTGTTATTCATTTGTATCATTTCTAGATGCCTTGATCCATGAAACAAGCTATCTAATGAAAACATACTTTTTCAAATCGGCTCAGTAGTGCTTAAGATAAGCGCTGCCTAATAAATCCTGCCTATCCATAATAAAGTATAAACAAAACTGATATAGATGGTCTAGGGGTTAGATGTGCCTTTGGATCAACGCAACGGGTCCCGGGTTCGATTCCGGTGTCATTGTCTAAACCAGAGGCACTTGCTCGGAGTATTGGTGTCATTTGTGCTCGTGAATTACATAAATAAATATCCCTGGACATTTCACACAACGCCATCTCGTCCCAAGCTAAGCAACTTAATGCTTGTGTTATGGTAACGAGATGGATGATAAACTACTTATATACATATTTTTTTTTGTAAATACATACATACTATAGATAGAAATGACACCCAGACTCCGAGCCAGTGCCTCTGGTTTAGACAAAGACACTTGCCCGACCCCGGAATCGAACCCGGGACCCGTTGATCCAAAGGCGGCACATCTGCCCCCGCGATACAGGTTATACCTAGAGCAGGGGTTTCGTTTTTGTAAAAAGAAAGAAAAGAAAAGATTGTACTTGTGGGGGGGACCTTTTCAATTCTACTACTACTCAGCCCATAAATGACCCACTACTGATTCAGGACTCCTCCCATCCCAGACGACACGGTTGAGCAGTGGTTGAGCGATCGACTACTGCGCAGCATGTCGCGGGTTCGATTCCCGCACGGAAGAAATATTTGTACGACCTACAAGTATTTGTTCCGTTGTTTTCTATCTATAATAATACATAAGTAGTTTATCATCCATCTCGTTACCATAACAAAAGCATTAAGTTGCTTAGCTTGGGACGAGATGGCGTTGTGTGAGATGTCCAAGGATTTAATTATAAACACTTATACGAAATATTTTATCCGTTCCGTGATACGATAGACAGACACGTTAAACTTGTAACACCCCTCTCCTTTGTCAGTGACTAAAAAGGTAGTGTTTCAATGTCCTAATATTTCATAAGAGAAATAGTCAAAATTCCAAACGAATTCGCGTCTTAAACCCTTTTGAGAGTAGCACTAAATTTGTAAAACATGACATCTGTCAGTAGGGTTGACACATACAATTTATACTCATTTTTCCACCTAATAAATGCATACTGTTGAGTGAGGCCTCTTCCAGGCAAATAGAGGGAAACCAGCCTAACCCAAAAACATTATTTTCTTAAATATGACGAGCTCTTCAAAAATTCGCAATATACTGAATATTATGAGAATCGTGAGCCTTACCCACGGTTTCACCAGCATTTCCAGTTAGCGCTCATACACACGAACGGCATGTTGTCAACGGCGTCCATATCTCCTAAGATATTAGTTGTAATTAAATTATGTCAACGGCAACGTGTTTAATAGTCAAATACTTATGATGAATAATATTTATTTGGATAAGGATTAGTATCATATTTATAAAAACACCTTTGCAAATAATGCGTAATTTTACGAAATAATGTTAGCGAGTGTTGTTAACCTTATAAGATTATGACAGTCTTATCTTATAGGGATAACAAGGCTAAAAAAAATAATGCGCGGACTTTTTTTAATTTTAACAATTCCGTAATATTTTTTGCGTAACTTAAGGTGAATGTACCAGGGTAGCCCGCGAAATTCAAATTTTCTTACGTTTTTTGCAATTTGCAGGTCAGTGCTAGGTTGTATGTTGATTAAAATGTTATTCGCGGCAGTAAGACGTATGTACTCGTAGTTATAGAAGTATAATCATCAAAATCATCAATACAACCCTCCAAGCTCATAAAGGTGCAAGAAAAACTTTTTCAAGCTCAAAGTCATTCTTGCACCTTTATGAGCTTGGAGGGTTGTATTGATGATTTTTATTTATTTATTTATTTATATTTTGATGATTATAATTCTATAACTCGAAAAACGTAAGAAAATTTGAATTTCGCGGGCTACCCTGGAACATACACGTTAAACCATTTACGCAACGAAAACTCTAAAAAGAAAATATGTTTTTCCCGTTTTGCTCCACTCCCATTAGTTGTATCGTGATGTTATATAGCCCTCTATAAAAGACAATTCGAAGCCTAAATATTCTTTTCAATTCGAACTACTTCCTAAGACTACGTTCAAACAAACTCTTCAGCTTTATAATATTAATATAGTATGTATGGCTAACAATAACAATTTATAAGAAATTAGCCTACTGTAAATTGTCCATCCACGCATCGAGCGTTACTTAAAACTATCTTTTTACTTTCTCTGAAGTGTCAACCCTATCTCGTGTATACACAGACCGTGGCTCAACAAGGGGCGCCCGACCCAGGATTCGCATTCAAATGAGTCAGTCCAACCAGTTTTACATAATACAGTAAAAGTATACGACAATATTTTGTTCTGCTCTTTATTAAATTCTTCAGAGTCAAGTATTGAATCTCGTGATTTTATTTGTCGTAAAAATATAACTGCCTCTTCCTTAAGTTTCTGCGAGCATTCGTTTGATGCCAACTCGCTGAGGCTCGTCTTCAAAGCGGAGTCTACAAATAAACTACTAAAGTTACTAAGCCCACACAGGAGTCGGGCCTCCTCCAGTTTCGTGGCGGGTAATTAACTTGCTAATTGCATAGTCACCATCGACAATATCAAGGCCTATTCGTCATTCATTACGTAAACGTGTAGCGGGTTTCTCTCATCTGAACGACGAAATTACTTAATCGTGTGGTTTCCGTCGCCGACCTAGACGCAGTGGTGCCGTGCGATGCTGCAAGTTCTACAACGAGTGCAGCGGCCGAGAAGCCAGTGACAAGCAGGCCAAAACGTGCAGCTACCACCAAGAAGTGATTTTTATGTTTTTTTTTTTTTGTTTAAGTGGGTGTTGTTCGGACAATATTTGGCTATTTCTATACTGTTTCCACTTGATATTATGTTAAAGTATTTACTATTAATGTTTGGTATATTTTCATATCTATTGCATTATTTATTTATCATGATATATATCCAATTGTCCATTGTCTTTAATAACTTGTTTGTTCAATGATGTCTTAGGTTTCCACGATCTTTACACATTACATTACAGCCTTACAGGAATTGTTATTGTTATTCATATCGCTTTCGTCAATATCAGTCAGAGTCAGTTTGATTTGACCTTAACTTGACAGTCGTCAAACTGGCCAAGCGTGATCGATTGAAGATGCAATGGGCATAGGCCATACAGCCAAATTGTAATTATGTACATATTTATATCTCATTAATCTTATTTATTATTTTATTTATTTCTGAGCTTTATCTTATTATTAATCATTTTGTGCACATCCCAAAACATTGTCCGGACTAATACTCATCTTCTTTTTTATTTTATTTTATTTTTTTGTGTTGTGTTGTTGTTTGTCCATAATGTGTAGTGTGAAATGTAATCTTTCTCTTTAGTGACACAGCCAGTGGGTGGGCTCGGCCCCAGTTTATTTTTAAATCTATTAATTATTTATTTCTAATTTAATTTATTATTATTTTTACAAGTATATGTCTTCACCTGAAAACAGTCTCAACTTTGATGAGTTTTTTTCAGCAAGTAGTGACAATGATAGCTTCACTAGTATACCGTCACTTGCTGATACACTTGCAGCACAGTTTTCTGATGTTCTTGAAAATTTTAATGTTGTTCACATCAATGCACAGAGTATTCCGGCCCACTTTCCCGATATGCTGGCAAGTTTTGACTGTGAGAACGTACACGCAATTCTGATTTCCGAATCGTGGTTAAAACCTTGTCTTCCCACACCTTCCTACTCTCTGCCTAGATTCAGGCTTATCAGAAATGACCGTACAAGTAGTGGCGGTGGTGGTGTAGCTATATATCTTCGCTCGCATCTACCTTACTCAATTGTTAGTATGTCACCTCAGCCAACACCTTCTAACGCCGGAGAACATTTATTTATAGAAGTTCAACTCCACCACTCCAAAGTTCTTCTCGGCGTATACTATTGTCCTTCCCTTCGTATCAACTATTTTTCCTCGTTAGAGAACATCTTAGAAAATCTGGTTACGTCTTACAGTCACACAATTATCATGGGGGATTTTAACACCTGTCTCCTTAAGAATGATTTTCGTTCTTGTTTACTCAATTCGGTTATGGAATCCTCCAATTTAAATATTCTTCCGCTAAGTGCCACTCACCATTTCCCAAACTCGGCCCCGTCACTTCTTGACTTAATATTTGTTTCCTCTCGCCATTGCGTAGCTAAACATGGTCAGTGCTCGGCGGAGGCGTTTTCTTATCATGATCTTATTTTCCTCTCATATAAAATTCGCCCCCCTAAGGCTAAGTCAAAAATTCTGATGCAGCGCAATTTTAGTGGCATGGTCCTTGGGAGCATTCGTGAGGATGCTAGTAACATTGACTGGAACGTTCTCCTAACTGCAGAGTCAGTCGAAGAGAAAGTCAATATCTTCAATGATAAACTTATCAACCTTTATGATGTCCATGCACCTATACGTCCGATCAAGATTAGGCACATGCCATCGCCGTGGCTCACTAAAGATATAAAACTGCTCATGTCTAAAAAAGTATCGGCGAAATCCAAATTGAATCGACGTCCTACCGCTGAGAATCGACAGAACTACATCAGCATTAGAAATCACTGCAATAAAGTGTGTAGGGATGCCCAGCGCCAACATATCCATAGCTCTGTTGAAAACGGAGATCCAGCTAAAGTCTGGAAATTTCTCAGGTCAATGGGAATCGGAAAGGCACGACAAGATATAATCCCACAAAATTTAGATATTAATTTGCTGAACCAGCACTTCTGTACATCTTCTGATTTTGATAGTTCTATCAAGTCGCAAACATTGCATCGTCTTTCCAGCCTGTCGATCCCTGCTCATTCTCCATTTGTCTTTCATCAGTTGACCGCTTGTGATGTTAAGAGAAGCATTTTATCCATAACTTCAAATGCGGTTGGAAGTGACTGTGTCAGCCGTAATATGATCCTTCCTATCCTTGATGAAATCCTTCCAATTGTAACTCATATCCTTAACTACTCCTTGTCCAGTGGTGTCTTTCCAAGTGCTTGGAAAGATGCTCAAATTACACCTTTGCCAAAGAAACCGAACCCGATTTCCTTCTCTGAATACCGACCTATATCAATATTACCTTTCCTATCCAAAGTCCTAGAACGCCTTATTCACAATCAAATTAGTTCTTTTCTTTCAATGAATAGGCTTCTTAATCCCTTCCAATCCGGTTTCCGTCCTGGACATAGTACTGTTTCCGCTCTTGTCAATATTACGGATGACATCAGACTGGGCATGGAGAATGGCAAGTTGACGGCACTTGCATTGCTTGACTTCAGCAATGCCTTCAACACTGTCGACTTTGACATTCTTCTCGGGATACTGCATAGTCTAAACATATCTCCAACGGTAACTGATTGGTTTCGTAGTTACCTGCATGGCCGCCGGCAACGTATCCGTATCGACGATACCTCTTCGTCATGGTGTCTTACGACTGCTGGTGTGCCGCAGGGTGGCGTGTTATCTCCTTTACTTTTCGCAATATTTATTAATTCCATTTCCAATCACTTAATTTCTTCCTACCACTTATATGCGGATGATCTCCAAATCTACACACAAGCACCAGCAGAGCAAATAGCGGAGGCCATAGGGATTCTGAACAAAGATCTCTTCAGAATATCTGAGTGGAGTAAATGCCATGGTCTACAAGTTAATCCCACCAAAACCCATTTCATTGTTATTGGCGGCTCACGAATGGTCTCAAAACTCGACTGGTTTAATTTGCCTCATGTCATCTTCGACGGTATCCGGATACCGATGTCGAAAACCGTTAAGAACCTGGGGATTTTTATTGATGACACATTATCTTGGGTCCCACAACTTACAGAAACTAGTCGACGGATTTTTGCATCTGTGGGCTCCCTGAGGCGTCTGCGCAATTTTTTACCGACTGCTACTAAAATTGCGCTAGCTCAATCTCTTCTGCTCCCTATACTTGACTATGCCGATGTCAGCTATCTTGATCTCACAGAGGAGCAACTTAACAAACTTGAGCGACTTCAAAATGTTTGTATTAGATTCATATTTGGTTTACGCAAATATGATCATGTATCGGAATTTCGTGACAAGCTCAAGTGGCTCCCAATTCGTCTTCGTCGGAATACTCACATTCTTTCACTACTTTACAGTATTCTTTTCCTTCCCACTACCCCATATTATCTCAAAGAACGGTTTCGGTTCTCCTGTGATACACATTCATTGTCCTTAAGATCATCAGAGAGCTTAACACTGGCAATGCCAATGCATTCCACGCGATTTTACGATAAATCTTTTACTATCCAAGCTGTACGTCTGTGGAATGCCTTGCCATTGTCGGTGAGGTGCGCTCAATCCTTGACGATTTTCAAGAGTATGGTGAAGGAGCATTACTTGACCTTCTGTTTAAGTCGTACATAATAATATGTTTAATTATTTTTAAGTATGTATATTATATTTTCTTGTTATTATCTATAAATGTACACTATAATTACCCTAAACGGATTCTTGTTCCAGCTAAGTCCATCCAACGGTTGTCTGGAAGAAATTGCTTTTAGCAATAAGACCGCCATTTGTACTGTAATTTTGTATTTAGGTTCATGTTTAAGTTTCTTTTGTGTACAAGTACAATAAAGAATATCTATCTATCTATCTATCTATACTGTTTAGAGCTTATTTGGAAAAAAGCATCTACAGTGTATCTTTCGGGTTCTTCTCTGTAGAGCAGCATTTCGAACCCAAGATAGTTTCAGTATGAATGTGGGTGGTCGCAAGAGTTGTGGGAGAACAAAAAAGATGGATGGATTGTAAGAATGAGGAACTGTGATGAGGTGTGAATCATCGGGTATTAGTGTATAACATCCTAATAAGGAACACCTAATAAGGTCTGGCTAGGGGTCGCAGCGCCTATCCCCCCAATAGTTGTAGTCGGGGATATCTTAACCTTGCGAATTACTCTTGAAATTTCGCTATCGCGGTGTAGGAGTTTTTCGTAATTATCGCATTTGTAGGCGATATTTCTTGATGCAATTAGTTCAGATTTTTCGGGTAAATTGTGTAAAGTACATAGCAAGCGGTCGCTACTACGTTAATAAAAAAAAATATAGATAGATGGCTAATAATATATAGATAGATGGCGCTGTTTCAAATTCACTGCCTATTCAAAATCCATTAAAAAGCCGATATTAAACCCGGCTTAAAAACACACAAGAACAAAGACGTTCACGGCAACTAGTTAACATTTAAAGTTAGATCAAAGTTACCGAAATACGAATATCGACTCGGGTAATTTGGCAAAATTGCAATGCCGAGCAAGACTTATAGCCGAATTATAAATTTATAGCATCGCTTAGTCGATAGCGCATGAATAATTTTATCATCGCTTTATCGTTTACGTACACGTAAAGGGTAGGGTTGCCTCCTTAGTATTTGAGCGCGAGAGTGACCCCACCAGCAATGTGACCAATTATGTTGGATAGAAACCAACTGCTTCTACTACTGATGTAACAAATAGCGAGAAATAACCAATAGACAACCATTTGAAGTCTTAATTATTATTAACAAGCGACCCGCCCCGGCTTCGCACGGGTGCAATGAGGAACCTATAAATTTATCTCAGTTTCTCTACTATATTATGGATGTATAAACATATACATCGTAAACCTTCCTCTTGAATAACAATATATTTAAAAAAACCGTTTCGAAATCCGTTACGTAGTTTTAAAGATTTAAGCATACAAAGGGACGGACAGACGACAGCGACTTTAGTTTTATAATATGTAGTCTATCACTAATTTTAGATTATGAAACTTAATTTGAATTAAGTATACCATGACCTATCCTAATGAACGTCGGTGTTAATTTATGTCAGTATATATCGATATCTCTTGCGCTAGAAAGAGCAGATTGCAAACCTGCGTTCACACATCTGATAAAAAAAAAGTACAACCAAAATGTCGGACCGGTGTGTAGCCTACATTGGCATGCATCGACATGAAACAGTATATGTCGGGTTTTCTCGTTTTGAAGAAGGTATTTTATTAACATCAGGGTAATATAGATGGTAACGGTTAGTCAGTGTGGCGATAGATTTAGAATACATAGTGTCACCATTCTATTCCATCCAATGTCGTAGGAACGGACAAAAGGTAGCCACAAGAGAAGGAAAGCTTGTTACGAACCCTAGCCAATACGTCTGGCCAGGGTGGCACAGTAGGCTAATTACCCTCAATGTAAGGCCCGACTCAGCAGTGGGTCATTTATGGGCTGAATAGTAGTAATAAAAAGTAGTAGTCACATTGGTATAGAGCGATCGACTGCTGCGCAGCATGTCGCGGGTTCGATTCCCGCACGGAAGATATATTTGTACGACCTACAAGTATTTGTTCCGGGTCTGGGTGTTTTCTATCTATAATATGTAGGTCTTTACAAATAAAAAATGTATATGTCAACGGAAAACAACAAGAACCGGAAATTTATAAATTTCCTAGGAAATTTATAAACGTCCGTAGCATTCCAAACGAGAGATAAATTGTATTATTTTACGCCCACATTTTCGGAAATTTATAAACTTACGACGTCTCGTCGTAAATTTATAAACTAACGGATATCCATTCGTAAGATTCTAAACGGTTCGACCAATCACAGTAGAGCTTTTAATTTTACGCTTCCCTAAGATACGGCAAATATCATACTGTTCTCTGATTGGTCGATGTTGATAGTGGCATGCTTGTGTCCATAGACATAGGTACAATTAGACTTGCCAAACTATAAATTTATCAGTACCTAACAGTATTTTTGCTTTAAAACTAGGTAAGTACCTATAATACAGGATTACTGTTTTACATAATATGCTAATAACCCCTACTTCACTCTACTAAAATAAAACAATAGAAATCGTGTGAAGTTAAAGAGGTTTATTTAAAAAAAACAATCATAAAACAATAAAACCGACCTTCTGCCAAGAAACCAAATATAAAGTATAATTTCAAAAAAAGTTGCGGCGAATTGCCAAACAGACGCTAAGTACTTAATAAAAAAAATGCTTTAAAACATGTAACAAATTAAACATAATAAAATAAGTATTTAACTTAAAAAACCCCTGACATCGGACTGCAATATGGCTGAGTACACTCTCATGTTCACTACATTGAGAGTCTACTCAGCCATAAATGTCGGGTACCTACATAACTTTTTTGTATCTGTTTCATTGATACCGTTACAATGAGTCCAAACACGATACATTTACTGTAATTTGGTAAGGAGTTGGGTATCCTATAGATTCCTGATGATGCAGCAGTATCAGGTCTAGGTTACCACAAGTAGACAATATCGAACAATGGCGGCGGAGAAGGAACACGTGACTTATTCAACCAATCAGAGCGCCCATAGCGTTTGGTTATTGCTACATATTATTTTACGCGTGAGTTCAGTAAGTTTATAAATTTCCGAAAATGTGGGCGTAAAATAATACAATTTATCTCTCGTTTGGAATCCTACGGACGTTTATAAATTTCCTAGGAAATTTATAAATTTCCGGTTCTTGTTGTTTTCCGTTGACATATATAAGTAGTTTATCATCCATCTCGTTACCATAACACAAGCATTAAGTTGCTTAGCTTGGGATGAGATGGCGTTGTGTGAAATGTCCAAGGATATTTATTTATTTTTTATAGAATAGAATAAATAAATAAATATAGATATATCCTTGGACATTCCACACAACGCCATCTCGTCCCAAGCTAAGCAACTTAATGCTTGTGTTATGGTAACGAGATGGATGATAAACTACTTATATACATTTGTTGATGAATTGATCCAAAGGCGGCACATCTAAACACTAGACCAACGAGGCAGCAATAATTGCCAGCCCTACCAAGCTCGATACATAATCGATCTTTTATTCGGAATGAAATTTGATTTCTGTACATTGCGCCGTTTGGAGGCCGCCGTATCGATCAGGACGGTCCACTTCGAGTCAATGTAGGGCAGGCGCCCTAATGATGGTGAAAAGACCGTCGCGTGATGACCACACCTGAATACAATATGGAGATAATTTAAAATAGAAACACAAATAGCCTAGCTTGCGCTCCCGGCGTAGCCGTGCCAGAAGCGAACGTTCACAAACGTGAACCCTCTTAGGAAAATAACAACAGAACCATGTTTTTTTTATAAGTGGCTTGAATGCCTTTGACCCTAGGCTTGCGTGATGGAAAGAATAAGATGGAGCAGGCAACTCCTTGAGTTGGCCTGTCGGGCACCGGCTCTCACATGCACACGACGAAACACAGTAATACAGCTTGAAGCCGGACTCAGATGCGATGGTGGGCCATTGATATTACCACCAAGCGTGCTGGGTTTCGTTGACTCTTACAAAACGCGTTATTTCCCAGCATGTGGTGGGGAAGTGTCATATTCTGCCCCGTCCGCGCACGGGGGAAATGTAATCCAGATCCAGGATAGAAGTCCACTGCTGGACATAAGGCTCCCCCATATAACACGATTTCGTGCAGACCGCATCCACCGCCTCCTATCAACCTTCACAAGGTCTTCCATGCACCTAGTGGGTGTTCTTCCCAGGCTTTTCCCATACATGGACGCCACTCTTACATTGCGGCCACGGGCACGTGGCCTGCCCATTGCCACTTTAACTGTGCAATCAATAGTTGCTTTGTACTATAGGATGAGTATATATGACATGATGTGTCAACATAAATAAAGGTTCCAACCTAGGTTAGATCCGTTTGTTACAATTACTTGTTTATTTGTTTTGTTGTAAAAAAATCCTTCTAGCTATATCGGTGACTTCGGTTCTTCTACTGATTTCCTCATTTCCGATCCTACCACGCAGAGTAACTCCGAGCATTGCTCTCTCCATCGCACGTTGAGTGACTCTCAGCCTAATAAGCCCGTGGGCGTTCACAATGGGGAACCACGTAAAGAAGCGAAATAATGCAAACCCAAGATTTCCATAGCGTGCAGATATGAGCGGCCGGTATCTCTTTCCTTATCGTGAGCGTGTCATAAAGGCGAATGAATATTTTTATTAGTAGCTACCCCGCATCTATTTCGCACCGATACAATCTTTAAATACATCCACTTTGGAACCACCCTGGTGTCTTTCTTTTTGATATTTCGATGATATGTATGTGCCCTGTTGTACTATCATCATCGATTTAGATTACAGTCTGTTCTATATTGTAAATATAAAATAATAAATTTACCGCTACTATATCATAGAAAATCCTCAATGCACTCAGATTCGACATACTGTGCTATGAAATGCGTGTACACAAACGCACTTTTAGTCACTACAACGGACTGACGCGGAATGACGCGACTGCGCGGCCGCGGTAGTCAGCCAAGCAAGATGTCAAAGTTAGTCAGTCAAAGTGACACAAATCAAATCGTAAAGAAAATAAATTAATGTACCGACGTTTTTAATTAATTAACTGATCAAAAGTAAAGAATAAAACAAACCTATAGATAAAACAGTGTTGACAATATCCTACACAAATTTTAAAACTATTTTGCTGGTTTACGCGGCTTCTTCGCTGGCGTTGATTTACTGCACCAACCAAGTAGACGTGGCAGAAGAAACTCAGTGGATTTGTCTTTTTTAACGCCATATTACAATTACGGTAACTAGCTTGTTTCTTTTGGTTCCGAAAGAGGCTCAACTGAAATTTTATTTATAAATCACTACATAGTATAAAACAAAGTCGCTTTTGTCTGTCCGTCGCTATGTATGCTTATATCTTTAAAACTACGCATCGGGTTTAGAGTGATTCAAGAGGAAGGTTTATATGTATAAGACATGTGCATTAGAAGAGGACTAGCTATCTATATCCATTTTCCTCCATAAATAGAAAGAGAGGCCCGTGTCATGAAAAATTACTGAATTCAAACGATGATTATAATAATAAATAATAATAAATATCCTTGGACATTTCACACAACGCCATCTCGTCCCAAGTTAAGCAACTTAATGCTTGTGTTATGGTAACGAGATGGATGATAAACTACTTATATACATTTTTTTTTGTAAATACATACATATTATAGATAGAAATGACACCCAGACTCCGAGCCAGTGCCTCTGGTTTAGACAAAGACACTGGCCCGACCCCGGAATCGAACCCGGGACCCGTTGATCCAAAGGCGGCACATCTGACCACTAGACCAACGAGGCAGTCAACTAAAATTACATAATTTAACTAAAATTACATAATTTAAAGGAAAATAAATACATTACATTAGAGTACATAGCGTCGCCCCCCCCCCCCATTCCGTCCTGAGGGTGTCATAAGAGCCGACAAAAGGAAATGACAAGGCCGAAAAACGAGAAGGTAAACTTGATAGGAAAACCCCTGTGACACCCCGTCTGGCCAGCGTGGCACAGTAGGCTAATAACCCTCCCTGTGATGGGAGGAGACCCGACTCAGCAGTGGGTAATGTACGGGCTGAGTTGTAGTAGTAGAATAGGACTACACTCAGAAGTGGGTAGCAACAGGCTGAAAAAGTAGACAGAGTTTTCACGTACATTATAAATACTAGGCTTTGGTACCGACTACGTTGAATTTACTTGAGAGAAACCATTTTAAGTAAGGCCACCAGGCTCACTTCGTAATTTTCCGAGCTGGCACAAACCCTCCCCCAATTGCCAAGCTTAACTCGGCAAATGAAAAAGGCGTTAGAGCATGCATCGAAAAGGGCGTAACTGCAAAATAAAACAGAAGCACGTCGCCCAATGCCGCCAGAGTTGGTCTGGCCAGGAGACAGTGCGGCCCGCCCACTTGGCATAGTGCGTGCATGATTCACTCGGAAATAGCCGCGTGCACACCGAGCGAGCGGTATAACCTGATTTGAGTAACTACCCGTATTTACACCAATCTCACAAATCTGTTTTATCCCGGCCTTGCACCTAAAATGGCGAACTTTCACACACACACACACACACACACACACACACAGTTTCTTGCCGGCTCTTCTCTGTGGAACTGCATTCCGAACCGAAATTTTATTGGACCTCTAATGAGCTAAATTTATTAAATGAGTTTACATTTTGATTTTACACGGAGCGACTGCAGTTCGCTACTAGTGTCACTGGTCATCATCATCATCATTTCAGCCCATAAATTACCCAATGCTGAGTCGAGCCTCCTTCAAAATCATGGAAGGAAATTAGGGTACTATGCCACGCTGGCAAGACGTTGGCACAGGGTACAGGGTTTGTATCAAGTTTTCCTTCTCTTGGACCTAGGTGATCGCCTTTTACGACACCCATAAGATGGTATGGGTGGGTGACATTGTGTATTCTAAATCCTTTCTTTTTTTTCGGTCACTGGTACATTTCACATGTTATGTTATTTCACCTGTTATGGTAATCACCGTTAATTATACGGTTAGACCAAGCTAATGACTACGTGTAACGACTGCCATAAATGATCGAAAGGCATCCAAATCCGAGACTTGCTATTGCTGAGATATTACAGACAATCAACAAATACTAAATTGTACTACTTAACATAACTTGCACGTCAGTTCAAAACAGTTGTCCGCCACTTTTTTTTAAGAACTTTGGCTCCTAAAACACAGGCCACTGGCCTAGTTTAGGAGGCAGGAGTCTACATCTATATCTGACAAATCTGTACAACTTGACAACATTTCAGTGTATTATGTTATTTTTAGTTGTTTAATTTGTACAAATAAATATTTTATTTTTATTATTATATAATCACGGACATGGCGGACATACCAATCTAAAACCCCTCACATAAAATAATAAATATCCTTGGACGTTTCACACAACGTCATCTCGTCCCAAGCTAAGCAACTTAATGCTTGTGTTATGGTAACGAGATTGATGATAAACTACTTAAATACGTTTTTTTTTTTTTTTAAATACCTACATATTATAGGTAGAAAACACCCAGACCCGGAACAAATACTTGTAGGTCGTACAAATATTGCTTGCTAGCTTTCGACCTCCTCTTGAGCACCCAACAATAACACTATTATAATGTCCGCAGCAGCTAACATTGTAGCTTATTGTATATTCGCTTGTGGATGTTTGCAGTCCCCAATAAAAAGATAAAGCATCCCAGTGCAAGGATTTCTTTCTCAGACAGAGCCATGTTTCCCTTGATCAGCAGTGGTTATCTGTAGCCACGTATATAAAGACCGAGCATTCGCAGGGCAGTCGCGCGATTATGTGCGCTCGGCATGCACGCAACTCTTCGCAAATGCCAAACGACCGACGCAGAGACGTTCAACGCGCTGACAAAATACAACACGTAAGATACGCGCGCGCATTAAGCACGTAACGAGCAGGCATTTATTAGATGTTGTGCAAATAACGAACGAGGCGTGGAGTGCGCCCGATGATTAGAAGGCAAAGCCGGTTTAATCTTAGATGTATATATTTTTTAATCTTTATTTTTGAAGGACTTTTATTCTGACGAACATGTCAATCCCGTAAGTCCTACGCTATATAACTATATAAAAGTATATAAAAGCGCTATATAAAAGCACAGGAGACAGTAATCTCAGATATGTATCACTATTAGAATCAGTACTATGTTGGACTTAGTCCGACTAATGCCCGGTTTCTGAAGATCCCAGTTATATCTTCAATAACAATTGATTCGATAAAGTTATGTCTAGTTTAAACTTCCGTTATATCCCACCGCGTTTCTGAATACGTAACGTACCATTCAATAACTATTGAATCGTTACCCTATTCTTTATTCTATCACAAGATGGATCTGTTATAAATAAGAGTTTAAAATTTATTTTATCATTTTAATTCGTCAATATTTCTACTTTTATTGTTTAAATGATATGTTTGTGTTACTGTAATTATTTGAATAGGTCCGCCCGCCAGGTAAAAGGAAAACGAAGGCAAACCTTCAGAGCTTCTTGTCCAGTTCTCAGCAGTGGTCACGTTCCGAACTGCTGGTAATCTGTATTAATTCGGTTTTTAAAACGTTTTATATCTGTACTAGCGCCCCGCCCCGGCTTCGCACGGGTGCAATGATGAACATCTAAATTTATTAGTGTTTCTCTACAATATTATGCATCTAATATACATTAAAAACCTTCCTCTTGAATCACTATCTATTAAAAAAACACTTCAAAATCCGTTGCGTAGTTTTAAAGATTTAAGCATAGACTTTGTTTTATAATATGTAGTGATAGTGATTGACAATTTTTAACTTTGTGTCCTATACAAAATAAATTATTTGTCAGTGACATTCCCTATTACACGCGCAGGATTTAAAGAAGTATGATGTATGGATGGATTCCAAATCTATTACCACAATTATTGTTCGCATAGACAATTTATAGTAAGGAAGCCTCTTTTAAAAATATTTTTTTAATAACATTATCCGAAAGATAACCATAGATTTATTCATCTTCGCACAAAACACGGCAAAATAACGAGTGCACATTTTACGAGACAATAATATGCAATCAGTTACGCCTGCGGTCTCAATACATTTAGCAAGACAATACGCGCAAACAATTTATTTCCAACAAATCCGTCCAAGAAGTTCGCGTGCGAAATACAGCTTAAAAAAACCATTGTGTAGACATTTCGTTGGTCTATTTTTACGCTGTAGCCGGACGGAAGGATTGTCCCGTCTTAATGGGAACACTCTATAGTATGTAAATCGTGGTGTAATGACCCGGCTGAATAATAATTTATTACCTAAGTCTAATAAACTGTATAATAATGTACACTGGGCTGCAAAACTAAGTATCACACTTTTAAAATTGCAATAACTTAATAAGTGCACAAGATACACTTTCGAAATAAAAAGGACTCGAGAAAAAGTTTGTAGAGTTCGTTATAGTTAGATAGAAAGCTGATAACATTTGCTATAAAACGTTTTTTATTTTAAATCACTAACTTCTATAGTAGAAAAAATTGATATATTAAAAGTGTAGTACTTAGTAGTGTTGCAGGTCAGTGTATTAAGCCTATACTATAATTTGGCTATTCGCATTTACTATTTCTGACATTAAGCTGGAATGGAGTACCTATTTGATAAAAAGACATACCAAATACAGCAAACACGAATACCGAACACAAATATGAATAGCGAACATGAATAGCCATGTGAAATTTCAGTATTAGGTAAGGACACATTGGCACCACAAAACCGAGGTATTTAGAAAAAGTTTACTTTCAAATAGTTACTAAATTACCAATTAAATACACGAGTACATAACGTAACTCTGATACTCAGCTCAGTCAGGCCTACTCCAACTTTTTTTTTACCGATTACTTGAATGCCTTTGACCCTAGGCTTGCGTGATAGAAAGCAACGCCAGGGTCATAAGAGTCAACTACATGGAGGTGGCTCCAACTACACGCTGGCCAGAAGGGTTGGCACAGGGTAATAAATTTTCTTTCTCTTCTGGCTAGGTTTTCAGCCTTGTCATTTCTGTTGGATCAACCCTCCTGATGAAATGGGGTGATGACACGATAAATTCTAAATCCGTCACCACACGGAGTAACTTTTTTTACGTCGGAAATCCACATAGATACCGGGTATCCGGCCGGCCGTTGGAGACTGGCGGGTTATTTGGAACTCCAGGGCGCCCCGGGCCACTAAAACCGACGGCGATCGTTAACTGCGAGCACCAGGGTCACGGGATTCACTCCCAATGCGGGAGCATGGTCCGTGACCTTGGGACACGGAAGAACTCACCTTTTGTTAACTTTATTTTTCCATGATTATGTCTTATCTACAAACAATTCACGCGTTAATATAACTACGTAACAGTGCCCTTTAAGCACACACAGTTAGTCGCAAAGATAATAATTAAAAACCGTTATGAAAAAAAAAACAATTAGCCAATTAAATACTGCCACTACACACCATAATCGACGAATATTTTTATACGAGCGAAAGTCTCGGTCGCGAGTACCGTTTTTCAAAAACCATTTAATGGCGGGTCGAATTAATTTTCAAATTTCGAACGTGCTATTCCGGTCACAGCCACTTACGGCCTTATGCGCAACGAATGTGGAATCATAGACAGATAATTTTAAAGTTTTTTTTTATTCGTAAAGACAATAGACGTCGCGATTAATTGGATAATGGGTGGCAATTTGTCATGTGTCTCGGCGCTCGAAGATTTGAGCAATAAAACAGACAAGTGGCAATGTTGTATGTTTTTTTTAATGGTCGATTGTAAAACGTGCAAAAGTGGGAGCTCAAGATTAATAATAATTGTCCGTTACTTTAGATGGGTGAATAATAATGATGATCTCTTCTCTTTTAACCCAAAAACATACCGCTACAGGTTAACAGACCCGTACAAAATTCAACGGAGGTCAAGGTAAACAGACAAGAAGTATCTTACTAATATTATAAACGTGAAAGTTTGTAAGTATGTATGGATGGATGGATGGATGGATGGATGGATGGATGGATGGATGGATGGATGGATGGATGTTTGTTACTCTTTCACGTAAAAACTACTGAATGGATTTTAATGAAACTTTACAATAATATAGCTTATACATCAGAATAACACATAGGCTACAAGTTATAAAGATATTATGTCAATTACAACACTATAAACAAGTCGAATTCAAAATTTCTAATTGTCAAATTTTCGGCCATATTAAACTATAGACAACATAACGTTTCGCTGTCAGTTGTGTTTTGTTAAAGTAGGTTTTATACGGACGGGATGAAAATCTCAGGTATCCTATGTCCAGCTTTATTTTTGTTTTAAATATTTATAATGCGGAACAAAGTTCGCCGGGTCAGCTAGTTATTCATGTAGGTGTCACTATTATACATCGTCATTCTTTTGAACTGCCATCATCATCATCTACCGGCCCTTAACCCACGCTAGGTGGTAGTCTCCATACAATCCTTTAAGCGTCCTAAACTAAGACATCAATTACGACTTAAAGTCTTCGGTTTTCGCGACTATGAAACATTGAGATTTAACACTTTAACGGGTTTATCGCGTGTATTAATTATTTAATGCCCGACATTTGAATTGATGAAATCTCAAGCTCATAACTCATCTGCAAGACCTCTCGACACCGTAAGCGTATTCTGCGTGCACAGGGAACGTTATCAATGAAAAAAAAATACAGGCGGTAGATTTTACTGTTCTTTTGTACCAACCGTTCTTTGAAGAGGCCCACCAAGGCCGCTTCAAGATTCATGAAGAGGCATTAATAAGCCTACTGTCCTACTGTGCCACGTCCAGCGGGTTGGGTTAGTTTCAAGTTTCCTTCTCTTGTGGCTAGATTTCCGCCCATGTAATTTCCTTTAGTAGCCCCTATTACGACACCCTCATGCTCGAATGGGGTGGTGACATTATGTAGGTCATCATCATCATCATCATCATCATTTCAGCCAAAAGACGTCCACTGCTGGACATAGGCCTCCCCCAAGGATTTCCACAAAGGCCGGTCCTGGGGCGCCCGCATCCACTGCTTTCCGGCGATCTCAACCAGGTCGTCGGTCCACCGTGTGGGAGGCCTACCAGCACTGCGCCTTCCGGAACGCGGTCGCCACTCGAGGACTTTTCTGCCCCATCGGACGTCGGTCCTGCGAGCTATGTGCCCTGCCCACTGCCACTTAAGTTTGACAATCCGGTGGGCTATGTCGGTGACCCTGGTTTTCCTGCGTATCTCCTCATTTCTGATTCGATCTCTCAGGGAAACTCCGAGCATAGCCCTCTCCATTGCCCTTTGGGTGACTTTGAGCCTTCTGATGGAGCACATAGTGAGCGACCACGTCTCAGTTCCATATGTCATCACTGGCAACACACATTGGTTGAAGACTTTTGTCTTCAGACACTGCGGTATTGTGGTATGTAGGTACATATTCTAAATCCGTCACCACACGGATACCGCTACTGCTAAACGTTATTAAAACTTGAATTTACAATTGATGTCATCTATTAGATCGTCGTTTGTCCCTCAACCAGTGTGGCTTACTACATATTGATAGTACTACTGATATGAATACTATGTGCAAAACTTACATACATACATGCATAAAGTCATGCTTTTACCCGCAGGGGTAAGTAGATATCACATCCTTCCACTTGCTACTGGCTCACAACTTTCGCTTCTTCCGCTTTCATCAACCTCTTCTTGTATGCTCGTCGGTTTAGGGTGCTTCTGACCTGACCTTGCTTTAGGACATCACCTATTTGGTCATGGAATGTCCTTCTTGGCCTGCCCCTTCCAACGTTTCCATTCACACTCCCGCTATATATTTCTTTTGGAAGTCTACTTTCACTCATCCTCTCGATATGACCAAACCATCTAAGCATACCTTACTCGATTCTAGTCACTACGTCCTCATTCAAACTAAAACTTCAGATTTAAATATGCAATTTGTTTTGTTAGAATTTCAGTCTTCACTTACGAAAGTAACTGTAGTAAAAAGCATAGACAACCGAACAATCCTAATGGAACTTATATTACTAAACTTGTACGATAACAATAACGGTCCCCAGTTGTTTACCTTTTACCGGAACCCAATTTAACAGATTCATAAAAAAGGTCGATTACTCTCTCAAACCATGCCCCGAGCAGCTAGATGTCCTTACTTCAGATAACTACGGGCTTTTTGGTACATATAACACTACAAACATATCACCACAAAACTGGTACTCCAAAGACCATAATATCCTTACGATCTAGTGACACATTGAAAAACGACCAAATCTAGAATTTACTCCGATTATCTCTAATCTCCCTTAGAGCTACAGACGGATCGGGATGCGGCTCCACAAAGAAGAGGCGGGACGTAACTGTATTTGCCTATTTTTAAAATAATAATTTGGTTACTAACGTAACACCGATAACAGTGTAGTTACAAAAACCAAACCACCTAGTTTCATTTATAAAATGCAGTTGGATCAACGGGTTGGATAAGTCTTTGTGTAAACCAAAGAAGTCAGGTAAAGTAAAGTGCCTACAATACAGGTTATACCTCGTGCAGGGGTTTATATGTATATATGACCCAGACCCAGTGCAAGTATGTACGTATTGCAAAAAGAGCCTTGTCCGACTTTCGGAATTTGGCAGGGAAAACGTGATCCAAAGGCTGCAATGACAAAGCCTAGATATTCATTAGAAAAACGCGGATTACTGTCACCTATGCTTCAATCATCATCTATGACTAATTCCATATTCGTAAATTCAAATAGCGCGACCATTCTAGAACACGCCAACATTTTCAAATGCGGAATTCAAAACATCCTGAGCGCAACTTTCTAATTAACATTGTTAATTAATTAAAGCATCTCGATCGAAGTTTTCGCCAAAACGTTTGTACGAAATAATAAATAAATTAAAATATTTCACATAGCGACGATAAAGCGATCGAATTTAACGCGCCATATTTATCATTTGGCAATTGTGGGAGCCGCAAATCGTTTGGAGGTTGCCAGTGGTGAATATTGAATGCGCGATTAAAAGAATATTGGTAATTTTCATTGGAGGCAGGTGTTTGATTAAAAACATTGGGGAAATTTAATCAATTTGTCAGGGATTTACGAGCAACTTTTTAGGAACTTGCATTGCGGAAAGGTATGTACTATCCAGTAAGGCCAGCCGGATTCTCTGGCGGAGACCTAGGCACCCATCTCTCTATGATTGCAGGGAGTGGTTTTCCATCCCATCCCCGCACGGAAGAAATATTTGTACGACCTACAAGTATTTGTTCCGGGTCTGGGTATTTTCTATCTATAAAATGTATGTATTTACAAAAAAAAATTTATACAAGTAGTTTGTATATAAGTAGTTAAAACTGAGTGACAGGATAAGAAATAGTGAGATAAGGGAGCGCTGTGGTCTGAAAGAAGATGTAGTGACAAAAATTGAGAAAGGTATGCTGAGATGGTTTGGCCATGTCGAGAGAATGAATGAAGAACGATTGATGAAAAAAGTGTATAAGGCGAGTGTGAATGAAAGTGTTGGAAGGAGAAGACCTAGGCGGACGTTTCAAGATCAAATCAGGGACGTCTTGAGTAAACGCCAGGTCAAGAGTACCCTAAACCGAAGAGCATATATGAAGGGAATAATGAAAGTGGACGAAGCGAAACAAGTATGTAAGGATCGTAGCAAGTGGAAAGAAGTGGTCTCTGCCTACCCCTACGGGAAAGAGGCGTGATTATATGTATGTATCTATGTATAAGTAGTTTATCATCCATCTCGTTACCATAACAGAAGCATTAAGTTGCATAGCTTGGGACGAGATGGCGTTGTGTGAATTGTCCAAGGATATTTATTTATTCTCTTCTCTTCTCTTCCCTGCAATATGGTTGAGGAGGGCGATGGCTGCCGCATGCGTCATGCTTGTGAACAGGTGCCGTTGCTGGGGGTCGATTGGCTTGGGCATTACAAGGTTACTATTGTCAACTATATCTGGCTGATGTTTGGCCCTTTGGAACTATTGCGTGAGTTTGCTCTCACAAATCTGTCTTAACCATCAAAACCAGTCTTGTACCCAAATGGCGATCTAAAAAGAGCAACTACAGAGTTTCTTGCCGGCTCTTCTCTGTAGAGGTGCATTCCGAACCGGTGGTAGATGGTAAATAATTAATTTTAAATGGTAAATTTTATTTTTTGTTTGACCTGTCAAAAGAGCTCTAGTGAGCCTACTTGATTAAATGAGTTTTGATTTTGATTTTTGATTTATTGCTTAGTGATGATAGTTTTATGTTTGTGCCTAACATAGAGCACTCGGGTGATACTTAAAATCTCGATGGACCGTACAGTGATTTCATAAAATCATAAACGTGATTCTTTTAGTCGTATGTATCCGCCGCTTTTACGTTGACTGCACATTCTCTCATATCTGTAAAGTACCTACTAACAATAGAACATTTCTGAACTAAATAGGCCGAAAATCGTTCAATGGGGGAGATGATCATTACTCTCAAGTCCACTGCTGGATATAGGCCTCCCTACAGAGCGGTAGTGTCTTGTCTACAGCTTGACGCATCCAGCTGTTGCCCGCAGCCGTCGGTCCATCTGGCAGAGGTGGCCCCAGCGGATCGGGTCTTCTGTGGATATGACCAGCCCCCAACACCTTCAATTGGTAATTCTCCGAACAATGTCTGTAACTCTACATAAATTTCAAATGTTAAATTTACACTACAAAGAATGTAATCAACATAAAATTATACACACATCACAGTGATTGAATCCGAATTAGATTTAGCGTTTCATGCAGCTGATACATAAATTATTTACATCACGCTACTACATTTTACCATATTAACATTAAAACAGTCTAAACATGTATAAATAAACACACAACTTTATAAAAACTCGTCTGACTATCTGAACTCAACAAACTACTGGAGGTTAAGCAATGCATATGATTGAATCAAATCAAAACTCATTTAATCAAGTTGGCTCTATAGCTCAAACTCAAAAGGAACTTTATTTAGGTAGGTTTCATCACAAAACTCTTATAAATCGTCATATTTATAAACACCATTATCATCTTACGGCCCCTGTCCCACACTAGGTGGTAGTCTCCACACACACCTCTCAGTCTTCATACCTACATTCACACCTTTCACACACAACTCTTCACTTCTACAATCCCTCCATCTCCCCTGATCGCTCACAATCCCTGCGTTCACTCACATTCATGCCGAAACTACCACCGGTTCGGAAGGCTGCTCTACAGAGAAGAGCCGGCAAGAAACTCTGTAGTTGCTTTTTTTTTATTATTGGTCTTGTTTACAAAGATTGCTCTTCTGTAAAGTCAATTAAAATGTTTTTTTCTACATCACTACATAGTATAAAACAAAGTCGCTGTCGTCTGTCCGTCCCTATGTATACTTAAATCTTTAAAACTACGCAACGGATTGAAGCGGTTTTCTTTATTAGATAGAGTGATTCAAGAGGAAGGTTTTTATGTATAATAAAAGAATAATTACACCTGTGCGGAGCCGGGCCGGGTCGCTAGTACTATATAAATCAACAATAGTAAACCATAAGGAAATGAAAATAGTCTATTGCTTTCGACTGGACTAAGTAGGCTAAATACCCTCCACGTGACAGGAGTTGGGCCGATTCAACAGTGGGTCATCTATGGGCTGACTAATAGCAGTAGCGGATAGTGCGGTGTGCAAATTGATCAGGTCTAACAACGCCTGGCTATGTAAGATGGCATTGTCCGTGCCTCGGCGCGCACCGTCGGTCCCGGATGCCATTCCATGGCCAATACACGAATGTATTAACATAAAAACCGACCACTGATCTACCTATTGTGATATCCATTAATTTTAGTCTCTCTGATGCTTATATTTATGTTTAAGTGGTTTATCAAATAAATAACATTTCGTATGTCTTAGGATATCGCGATTATAACATAATTGAAATTGAACAGTTTTTAACGGGTTTATCGCGTGTATATTACATTAGTCCATCTGGTGACAGATTTAGAATACATAGTGTCATATCCATCCAAAAGAGCCAACAAAAGGAAATGACGTCTGATAACCTACTTACAAGAGAAGGAAACATTGATACCAATCCCTGTGCCAACCCGTCTGGCCAGCATGGCACAGTAGCCTATGCCATGTAACTGGAGAAGGCCCGACTCAGCAGTGGGTCATATATGGGCTGTGTAGTAGTATATTACATTATTTATTTAAATAACTTTTTGGTAGTTAGCCAAATGAAGCTAGAGTGGTAGAGAACCCAAAGAAGTAAGGGAAGGAAGAAATAAATGGTAGAAAGCAAGAACCAATTTATTAATTTCAATAGTAAAACTATATAGTAGTTCAGAACTTGATAGTAGAAAAATTATCTGGGCCGTAACCAATAATAGCTTATCACCACTCAATGCAATCACTTTAAAGAGTCATACCTTATCGAAACTTGCAAATAACTATGTGTTCATTAAGATAAATATGAATCACTATGCAATTTAGATAACAAGATTTAATAACAGCATAGAGAAATTGCATAAACATAATAAGTATACTTACAAATGTCATTGATTATTACAATTTAAAAAAGGTATGAATTGGCATAGCTTCTTCACAGATTTACTTTGCAGATTAGCTTTTACAGCTACCAATTTAGAATTCATAATATTACTAGCCCATTTGATAATGAGGGTGAGGTATGATATGTATAACTGATAACCTAAATAAAGACCTCTAAATATGAGGAAGAAAGCTTACTTTGAACACATTTTTGAGTCAAAGAGTATGTTATGCTCCTATTTCAAATCTACTTTTAAACTAAATCTCTCAAAATTTGATAAGAAGTTTAGGAGTGAATATTTAACCAAGCTTTATTCACAAAATAATACTTTAAGAAACTTTGGGTGATACATTGAACACTCTGCTTTTGTTTGGGCAGCAAATTTCCAAGTAATTCAATACTTAGGAGATGAAGTTTGCTTATACCCTTATTTTATAAATAACCTACTATAAACTCAGCTTTATGATATACCTTTTTTTTTGCTGAATACTTCATCAAAAAAAAAGTTATGTGAAACTGTCCATGAGCCTGTTGAGCATGACACTCTCAAACACCTCATAACATAGTTTTATAATTAGGTTTAGTTTGAGGTTTTTTTTAATATATCTCTTTGTAAACAATGGTTTTTGGCAATGTTGTCAGGCTATGATAATGGCCCTATGTTAAGAAAAGGGTTATTTTTTGGTAAATATAATTCTTATGAAAAGTCTGTTTTAAGAAAGTAGAGTAAATGAGAAAGTAATATTTTCTGTGAAAGCATTCAAGGTGCTAGACTTCAATTGTTCTCACATGTCATTAAAAACAAAACCAAGTGGATACTTGTATGCTGTTAGCAGTATTGTTCTCACTTTTGTTTTGACAGAAATGTGACCTTAATCAAAACTGGGTTACTATATTAATAAGCTCAAGTTATAATGTACCTATATTTATTTCTTACTTTATACATTTTTTTAAAACCACAATTAAAACAATATCTTTTAAAATGATTCCTGCAGATGGTGCAAAAACTAAATAATTTATCACAAAAGGAGTTTAGTTTTACAAACTTTAGCCATGTTTGTTTTTGGTGCCAAATCCTATGTAAAAATAAATGAATACATAATAGAAAATGAAAGTTAAAAATATGATTCTTATACGAAACATGTATGCCAAATATTAAGTTTACCGTCCCATCGAATAAAAAAATATATTTCATCCTTCTATGCGGGCGTATGATTCCCGCCGAGTTCTAATGACCGAGGGATGTCAATCACATTAATTGACAGTGACTGGCTGAACTGAATGTTATTTTCGTAAAGAAGGTATTTCGTAATTAGCACAATGAACAAAAATGATTTAGAAAACCATACCGATTTGTTTAAAAAAAAAATGCGCATTGACATAGACAATATATACAATAAGTCGAAAGAAAACAAAAAATAATCATATGTCAACAAAACGTAACCTCAAAACGCGAATCAACAACGAAACGTGATAATGACAAGACGCGTAAACGAAATGCCATATCAATCAACAAATGATAATTATCGCGAAATGTATGATTACAGAAACTATAACAAAGGCGGTTCGTGTCTGAAAGGCGCATACGAAACGGGAAATGTACAAAACACGGCCATTTTCGTCGACACTTCGTTGCTAAAAGGGTGATAACGTTAAACGAAAACTTGGGAACTTACCCTTTCAACATCGAGCTCCGTTCCAGTACACAGTCTTTTGCCTCCACTGCCGTTGTAAGCCATTATGCACCACAAAACAAAACACAAATCACACCGAAACGCGTTTGACTAAACAAACAAACGATAACACCACCTCCAACGATGGTCGCGAGCAGACTAACTGAACGAACGAACTAATTGCCAATGTATTGAATCGCGAATGAAAAGTGATTGAGAATTTTACATTCTTTTTTTACGTCGAGGGTGGTGCTGCCAGCGTTATAAAAAGTTCTTGTTTTGGTATAAATTGTGTTTACAATAAAACAATTTATACTCTTTAGGCGTTATAGGCAGAAGGGATCGTATTATCGTCGAATTGTAACAAAATCAGATTAAACGTGATTTTATATCATACCTTTATCCTGTACTTTTGATTAATGACAAATTACGTTGATATCTTAAATACGACGTCATGTAAAACAGTGACTATGTGTTTTGAGATTGCCATATCAACAGTGACTAGCTCATATATTAATAATTCCTATATAGCTAGAAATTTGAATGTAAATTAAATCACCAGTCACCTAAAGTAAAATCAGCAAATTACATAAATTAATTTAAGCTTTTAACGATGTAGGATTATGACACGTCAAAATAACATTTATCTCTTCCTAACGGTTCGGAATGCACTTATACAGAGGAGAGCCGTCATGAAACTCTGTATTTGGTTTTGAGATCGCCATTTTTTAATTTAATTATAACGGTAGGAATTGAATTGCATTTGTGAAAAACAACTCGCACAATCGTCTCAAAGGATTAAACATCATCAACATCTGGTCAATAATAGTAGCCCTTCAATTCCGCTGAAAATACTCGTATCTACAAGTAGAGGGGTACATAAGCTAAGCTATTTGTATAAGGTACAAATAAAACATCTTCAAGGTTCTACATTTTTATTTTGCCTCAAGTAAAATAATAATATAACTAGCGATCCGCCCCGGCCTCGTACGGGTGCAATGATGAACCTCTAATTAAATCAGTGTTTCTTTACAATATAATTCATTTATTATATGTACATATAAACCTTCCTCTTGAATCACTCTACCTACAAAAAAAACCGCATCAAAATCCGTTGCGCAGTTTTAAAGATTTAAAGGACGATTTAAGGGACGGACAGGCGACAGCAACTTTGTGTAGTGATGATTAATCTGCTTATAATGCACTTGCCATTAAAATCCCAGTGTGTCTGGTATATAGTTTCTTTTTCATCTAGCTATCTTCACGAATTAAGTAGTAAGTTTATGTGACTAGACTCTACTAGACACTTTAAAATTACGGTCAGTCGTTGAAAATAGAAATTTCGCGTCCTACCTTACTAGAAATGTGATTGACCATCTTAAATATTGGCAAGTTGCCATTAAGACGTCAACATTGAACGTTAATTAACGAATAGTCCTAATTTTTATTTAGCCGACTATTGGTTTTGTAAATGGTTACGCACTTTTTTGGCACAAAATTTACTAATAGAGAAGGGAGATCGTTTTGGTTTGATCTATGTTGTTGCTTATATTTTAAAAGTAAAACGAAGTCATCGACCCTTTCCATGCCTCAGGTTTACACAAAGACACTTGCCTGACCCCGGAACCGAACCGGGGATCCGTGAATTCCTAGACCAAGGCAGTAAAAATTTGTAAATAAAAAAATGGCATTGTCCTATACAAAATAAAAAAATACTTAAGTAAATATACCCCTAGAAAATATAGCTGCGAAGGAATTAAAACTTTATTTGTGAGGCAACTCATCTGTTTAGCGGTAGTCAGTTGTGTACCTCCATGAAATAGAGAGGTTTAACTTCAAAGTAAATCATTTCTGGACTAAGATAATTTACTTAACGTTACCTACATAAATTAGGAACTAGCTTCTTACCGTGTGACTGTCGAAGCCATTCTCATTTTAATAAATAGGTCTTGGTTTGTTCCTATTTATAAATTAATGTTCCGCTCCCGTGGATAATTACAGCGACAACTCGGAAATATCATACCAGTAGTATTCCAGGTTACTGTATACCATTCAACATGGGCATTACGATCGCTATCTCATTTTATTCACTAGTTTTAATTAAAATACAAATTAGTAAATACCGTTTTATTTCTATACAATATTTTGTTCATAACTAAACACTAGTTAAATCTATGTTGCGAGATATTTACACTATAAACAATATAATCACCAGTTGTTTTTTATTTTATCAAACGACAGTGTACTTTTGACTTTTTATCATAATAAGTATTTTAGAATTTATTTTACATAAAAAAGATTATAAACTCCTGCAGATCCAGCTGCGAAACACATTAAATTCGAGCATATTGAAATGAAAACCCTACTTATAGTTATAGCGCATTTTTGAAACAGCAATTTTGACGAGCTGAAATAGCGAGAAATAATAATTCGTCGACAACATATATTTCAGCTGCGATGTTGTTAATCAAATAGATAGCCTTAGCATTTTTTTTAAACCTGGCAACATTTAACATTTGCGGAACGAATTGTTACTATTTACCTAGATGTTAGAAGAAAGTCAGAAAGAGAAAAACCCTATATTCATTATTACTGCAATGGAAATCAAATGTAGATATAATTCTGGCAAGTTCATCATCATGCTATGATTGAGGGCATTGCTCAGTGAGGTTTGGGCTTGTGTCCATCCACATAGAAGTTTCTAGTGGCTTGTGGTAGTTGTACTTCCATCCCTTCCAAATCCTTTGTCAATACTATTTGACAACCTGGAAGATTAAAATAAAATGTCCGTTAACTTACGCTCTATATAGTTATCAAAACAATAAACATATATTATTTATTGATGTCCGCGTGGTGACGAATCATAGTGACACCACCCCTTTCCATCCTGAGGGTGTCGTAAGAGCCGACAAAAGGACAATGCCTATAACCTTGCCGCAAGAGAAGAAAACTTTTTTTTTTTAAACGTAACCCCTGCACTAGGTGTAACCTGTGTCGCGGGGGCAGTTTACAAACATGTAATTCACGAGCACAAATGACACCCAGACTCCGAGCCCGTACCTCTGGTTTAGTTAGACAAAGACACTTGCCCGACCCCGGAATCGAACCCGGGACCCGTTGATCCAAAGGCGGCACATCTAACCACTAGACCAACGAGGCAGTTGAAACGAAACCCTGTGCCAACCCATCTGGCCAGCGTGGCATAGTAGGCTAATTACCCTCCCTGTGATGGGAGGCAACCCGACTCAGCGGTGGGTCATTTATGGGCTGAGTAAATAGAACTCACCTAGCCTAGAGTTTTCCTTTAAAAATGGCGCCATATCTAACAAGTCGTCTTCCTTTTCTTCAGATGGGGGTAAGTGGTCTAAATACTGATGTGGAATGTAAACGTGACATGTTGTACAAGCTAAAGAAGCTTCACACGCACCTGGAATGCATAAATTTTGGAAATAATAATAATGCATTAATGTGGTATTAATGGTAGAATATCCAGCTCAGCACACTGGGGCCAAATATCCTTTTAATAATTAAATAAATAATTTTTTTTTTTTTTAAATATCATAATATTTTTCCTATACCTAATAGAAAAAAGATTATGAAAATGCCATCCCTCAGACAGTATTTAAAATGTTGAATACTGCTCCTCATGGGTAACAAAGTATATATATATATGTAGTAGGTTGGTATAAAATGATGACTGGTATGTCATTCTTATATTTGGAAATTTGAATGTTCTAGAGTGGGCTGATGCTGATGATGATAACCCTTAACAGATTTTAATTCTTTTGTCACCTGCCTGTAGTTTAAGTAATATGGTAGGTATGATTAAACACAAAACAATTTGAGCCTTAATATACAAGCAATTTGACTCAAATTTAAAGTCATAATATTTCAAAATAATAAGCATACCTTCCATAGAAATTTCATATCTGTGTGCAAGATAGAGAATATTATCACCAACTTTGCCTCTCACATGTGTTTTATTGCCATCCTTATCAATGTATACTATATTAACACTGAAAAAAAAAGAATTAATTTAGAGGGAGGATCTATGTTGCCTCAGGTCAGGGGACTAAAACTCTTAATTCGGTCATTATTTCAAGATTTACAAGCCAAAGAAATCCACTGCTGGATGTAGGCCTCGACCAAAGATTTCCACAACAGCCAGTCCTGAGCCAGCTGCTTAATAGTTGAAATAGTAAGATTCATTCATATGAGACAGTTTTAAAATGAATCTAAGGACTAGACCAACTTCAGTGCCACTGTGACAAATTGTACAATTTATACAGATTTGTGGTGTTACTAACATATTAATAACTTATTATACGCTAAAATTCATTCGCTTGTTGTCTTTGTAAGATAGAGTTGATATTTGAATAATATGCCTAATTTTCCTATTATATAGTTGTTTTATTTTCTGTGGCGTTCGCAATTATTGCATTGCCATTATAAAGTTAATCCAGTGTTGATGTAGCGATTTTTACATTTTCATAAAGGTAGGGAAACTAATTATTGAACAAAAATCATTAACCTATAAATCGGAATTTAGAAAAGGATCAGTAATGTAAAGGAATATGTATATCTCAGAGAAACATAAAAAAATAACATGACATGTACTTACTATATTTTAATCTATACTAATATATAAAGCTGCAGAGTTTGTTTGTTTGAACGCGCTAATCTCAGGAACTACTGGTCCGATTTCAAAAATTCTTTCAGTGGTAGATAGTTCATTTATCGAGGAAGGTTATAGGCTATATTTTATTTTCAAAGGAATTAGGGATCCGTATGTAAATTGTGATTATGTAACCCAAGGTGTAAAATCGAAAACTTATTTACGCGTGCGCTGCAATAACTATTGACAATAGAACAAAATGAAGTACTACGAGTTTGAAGGTCTTATTAAAATCTACAAAAAAGTCCACGAGAGCACATATCTCACTATCATAGTTTAGTCTCAATAACCACTTTTATTGCATAGAGATAAGCACGGGTTCGAAATCCACGCGAGCGAAGCCGCGCCCAAAAGCTAGTATTATTTAATAATATAAAGGCAGCTAAAGTTTCATAGATACATATATTATTAGAACAGAGTAAAGATAGGATAGAAGAAGGAAAAGGAATTTTAAGAGAATAAAGACTCATAGAATACTGAACGGTCATACAAGGAACAGGAAAAGAAGTAATGATTTAAATCCCCAATGTCTTCACCACATGCACAAGTAGGCGATTCCACAATTCCAAGCCTTGATAAATGAGCAGGAGTACATACATGACCAATACACATACATAGCAAAACTGAAGCAACGACATTATTCATTTTAGCTTTAAAAAACCATACCGGTTTTAACCGGGCATTAGGCTGAATTTTGAAAAACTGAGTTTTGTTATTCTCTTCCCACACCTCATCCCATGAATGTTGAAGATGAAGTTTGGGAAGAGATCACAAATCATCGCTGTAAATGACAAAAGGATGAGGATCGCCACAATCCACAGCTTCTCTGGCTAGGAGATCAGCTTTTTCGTAGCCACGAATTCCACTTTAAAGTTGTTTAAAAATAAATGTTTACCATAATATGTATGTACTCACACTTCATCTTCTGATTTAGGGTCTTGCCATTCATATTCTCCGTGTCTTACGCCTGTGGATGAAATATATAACTCATCAAATGATCGTGAACTACTAATAAATAACTTAATTGGAAAGTAAACAGAACTTACTTGCGGTCAAATGAATCTTCCTATTTTGTATGGAATAGGACTTGGCTAAACGGTGTAATCTCTTTCCATTTATAATGCGCATGAAACAAGCCTGAAACATTATGAAATAGCAATTTTATTGATAAAATGTAATATAAACAAACTGACTCTTGAGGTTAGGAATATTAGAATCACTATCAGCTTATCAGTTTGACATTGGCACAATTTACAGGGTAGCCAATTTCACATCAAATGTACGGTACGAGTATTATATAGAAAACATCAAATATCAAATCATTTTTGTACATTATTCGAGCTACACATACTGTATCTGTGGTTAATTTTAATTTAAAAGCACTGGAAATGTTAATTTCATTTCCAAAGAAGTTTAATATTTATACTATAACTTCGTACATCTAAACATGGTAGTAGAACGTATTTTTTGAAGAAGCAGCACTGGTTGCTGTGCGTCAAAAAACTAGAAAAACGTCAACATTCAACACACGTCATAATATCTAAGGCCATTTTGTCAATTTTCTCAAAATTTTATGATTATGAAATTATTGATTTTTCTTCTAAAGGTGTTAGTTGGGTGTAGTCAATGATTTAAACTAAGTTATGACTATTAAAATAAAGAATAAGATGGTTAAATGGAGCTATGATATTTGCATTTTGAATGTCGTGCTAGAGTGACATGAATTATTTAATTATTTAGGTAAGTTTTATTACCAAATGACGTGTGTTATTCCACAATATCACTGATTTACAATTTTTATCACAACTGATCTTTCAAATCTATCACATTGATGTGTCAAGATCATTCTGTATGTTAATCAAAGTTTATATGTGTTTTGCTATTGGATTGGAATTTCTGAATGTAGAGTTCTAACAGTACCTATGTAGTTGATTTATCATTGCGTGTAATACTTTTTGAAAACTTCACTGCGTAATATATGTAGTTTTACGTTTGAGCATAGATTTTTTCTCTTATATTCATTACACTGCTGTTTTTCTGAATATTGTCAATATTCCATTGTCCTTAATTTTTCTTACACATAACAATGTTTATTTTATCATGTCATGGGAATTAGAAGTATAGGATTCACTTCAAATGTGATTGTTACAAACTTTTTAACTGTATACATCTCTCTAAGAATAAAAAATAATTGTTAGAAATTCAATCTTGAACAAGAAATTCAACAATTGAAACATTAAGCACCGCTTTAAAGAAATACTACTAATAAATTCATCAACATACACTAAGAGAAGATATATTATACCCTATATCCAAAACTATGTTGTAAGAGGCCTTCAGGCCTTCTGCAATATAGTAAATTAACCTATTGTCCTATGCTAGCTAGACAAATTAGCCCAGGTTCCTAAGACTTAAAATTAAGTTGCCGCACACAACACCCTTTTTTATTGTTTATTGTTCAGAAACCTTCTTGGGCTTTTGCACAACACTTTGTTAAAGATCATCACATGATCAAATGCATATTTTCTGATTCTATATAGGACAATACAGACAAATATTCAGTTTTATATGTATAGATACTTGCTATTTCCCAATTTTATTGGGAGTGATTGATTGCTTTGATTGCTATCTGCCCTTTTAAACCCATCTAGTGTGACCACTCATAACTATAATTAAAAAATAACAACTCCATGGTTTAAGTATTAATCTATAAATAATAAAATCTTCCAGATGTACAATATGGATCTTACAATTAAAACGGAAATTAAAGTTGAAGATGAGGTGGAGTCCAGAAAAGATCCAACCTCCTTTTTGCCAGAGGAGCCAATGACATATGAGTTGAAGAAAAAGAAAAAAAAGAAGAAGAAGAAGAAGAAACAGGAAGATCCATTTAAAGATATAGATGAATCTGAAAATTTGAAGTTGCCAGTAGTTATAACAATTGACCCAGAGGTTACAATTAAAGTCGAGAATATTGAAGTTGAACTGGATTTCAATGATGTATGTGTAATATATTTAAAAAGCATCCAATGAAAAAAAGTTTGCCATATCGGGCTTGCTGTTCTTGAGTCTTTGTTAGTTTACTACTACTGCTCAACCAATAAAAGATCCACAGCTGATTCGGGCCTCCTCTCAACACAGGGAGGGTAATTAGCCTACTGTGCCACTCTGGTAAGATGCATTGGCACAGGGTTTCGTATCAAGTTTTCCTTCTGTTGCGGCTAGGTTTTGGGCCTTGTCACCTTTTGTGCACTATCGACCCTCAGGATGGAATGGGGTGGTGACATCATGTATTCTAAATCCGTCACCACACGGACAGATTTGTCAAATTAACAAACGTCAATTCATTTCATTTTTCAGCTTGAAAACTTGACTTGCGACTGAATTGGTTGTTCTCCAAATATATTTGACTGCCTCGTTGGTCTAGTGCTGCCTTTGGATCAACGGGTCCCGAGTTCGATTCCGGGGTCGGGCAAGTGTCTTTGTCTAAACCAGAGGCACTGGCTCGGAGTCTGGGTGTCATTTCTATCTATAATATGTATGTATTTACAAAAAAAAATGTATATAAGTAGTTTATCATCCATCTCGTTACCATAACACAAGCATTAAGTTGCTTAACTTGGGACGAGATGGCGTTGTGTGAAATGTCCAAGGATATTTATTTATTTATTTATATAGGAAATCAGACTCTTCTTCTCTTCCAGCTAAGTGATCTGCCTCTTGAGTTTCTTTAGTCGCCTCTTACGACATCCTCAGGGTGGTATGAGTTGGTGACATTGTGTATTCTAAAGCATTTAATCATTCACCTTCCCAATCATAGAATAGGATTAATTTAAAACCTAATCTGCATTAATAGCAGTATAACAACTCGTGAAACGAACTGCGGAATAAGACGTCTAAACCTTGGAATATTCTGATCATCATCATCACTTCAGCCAAAGGACGTCCACTGCTGGACATAGTCCTCCCCCAAGCATTTCCACAAAGGCCGGTCCTGGGCCGCCTGCATCCACTGCTTTCCGGCGATATAACCAGGTCGTCGGTCCACCGTGTGGGAGGCCTACCAGCACTGCGCCTTCCGGAACGCGGTCGCCACTCGAGGACTTTTCTGCCCCATCGGACGTCGGTCCTGCGAGCTATGTGCCCTGCCCACTGCCACTTAAGTTTGACAATCCGGTGGGCTATGTCGGTGACCCTGGTTTTCCTGCGTATCTCCTCATTTCTGATTCGATCTCGCAGGGAAACTCCGAGCATAGCCCTCTCCATTGCCCTTTGGGTGACTTTGAGCCTTCTGATGGAGCCCATAGTGAGCGACCACGTCTCAGTTCCATATGTCATCATGTGGAATATTCTGAAACAAATTAATTACCAGTGTGGACTTTGACATTATTGGTCAGACATATTGGTTAATTCACATTTGTTTGTATTCTATTATTATTTCATTCTTCTTTTTCATAAAAACGAAACCGCTGCTCTAGATACAACCTGTATCGCGGGGGTAGTTTACAAACATGTACTTCGAGAACACAAATGACACCCAGGCTCGGAGCAAGTGCTTTTGGTTTACACAAAGACATTTGCCCGACCTCGTAATCGAACCCGGGACCTGTGGCCCAAATGCGGCAAGGCAGTCTAATATTCGGGCTTTTTTTTCATGACCTCCTACTCCTATAGGTTTTTTTTTTAACTTGACATGTGCAAAACTTTGTATTAATTCTTATTCAAGTAAATAATTTCGTTTTCTGACTGTTTAATTGCCCGTAGCTTACCCAAGGAATTATTCAAAACCAAAAACAACTAGTAATAAAAAAATGGCCTCACTTCTTATAACGTGGCCGGAGGGAGGGACCGAAATATAGGAGAGGTGCGGGTACTTCATGCACAATGTTTAAATGTACCGTGCGAAGCCGGGACGCGTCTCTAATTGTAAAACACCCAACTGTTTTATTAGTTACACCATTTAAAACACAAGAACGGCTGGAATTGTAGGCTTCGTCTATGCTCCGAAATGCAACAATTAAAATGTCGGGAAAACTCAGAATATATTAGATAATTAGCTAAACCAACTTGAAATCTATTGAAACTCAAAAGGAACTATAATTACGTAGGTTTTATCGCAAAACTCTTATAAATCGGCAGATTTAAAACTACCAATATCATCTTACGGACCCTGTCCCACACTAGGTGGTAGTCACCATACACTCTCGGCCGTCTTATCTACATTTACACCTTTCATACACCATTCCTCATTCTTAAAATCCATCCATCTCTATCTCCCACAACCTCTGCGTCCACATTCATGCTGAAACTACCACCGATTGTTGTGGTTCGGAATGCCTGCGAAGCTACGATCAGAAGCTAGTTACAATGCTTCCTTGCCATGAAAATTTCATACCTTTTTACACCAAAAGAGGGGCTCAAGCATATCGCCTGCTGCGGTTATCATCAGCTATGGACGTTTATAATGACGGACGATGACAGCACAGGGAAATTGGATTCCTTTAGCTGCCAACACTATTAAATCCTCTGATTGAGGTCCGACGACCTTTCTCATGCGCGTCAACTCAAAATCACCTGAGGGTGAGGTTAATTGGCTGTGGGTTTCTGTAAGGTACAGGATCTTCCTCAGTCGGGCATACCTAGAAATTCTCTAAACACAAAAAACATGTAATTTTCTTGTTTCAGTTTACGGACAACAACGGTCTTCTACTAGAACGTCCTCAAAGCGAGGACAGTCAGGAACCCGCCATCAAAATAGAACCGCACAACCACGAGGCCACTCTTCTCACTTTCGAGAGCGTCATCAAGAAAGACGAAGACATATATGACGCGTACGACGACGATACTCCTTTAAACCAATTCCAAACCGCCCCAAACCACGTCTGCCAAATCTGTCACCTCATCTTCCAGTCCCATAAAACGCTAAGAATGCATCAGAAAAGAAAACACAAGATTTTTAGAACGTCTTTTAAACACATATGCGATTATTGTGGCATGTCTTACGAAATGAAGAACAGTTTAGCCGCTCACATAAGGAGGAAACACGGTCCAGGTTCTTTGCCAGATGATGGAGAGGAAAAGACTTGTGATATCTGCGCTCTAGTCTTCAAAGGGATTGCCAGGCTACGGATGCACATGAGGAGGAAACATGGCTCCTTCGAGGACTCCTTCAAACACGTCTGCCAAGACTGTGGCCTGACTTACGATAAGTATAGGAGTTTGATCGTCCACGTACAAAGGAAACATACTCCTCAGAAGCCAGTCATTGATCAATGGTACAGCTGCGTGTTCTGTCCGAAGATTTTTAACAAAAGAGAAACGTACGCTAGACATGTGCAAAGGAAACATCAGGTTTCGGAAGAGACAATCAAGAGAGAGCAACTTGATGAGGAGTACTTAAAAACTTGTAAGAATGAGGAAACTGGGGAGATTACTTGTAAAGAGTGTCCGCTAGTATTTTCTTCGGTCAACTTCTTGAAACTTCATATGAGGAGGAAGCATAACGCGTTACGGGAAGACTTTAGGCTCAAGTGTCGGATATGCAATTTGTCGTACAATAAGATTGAAAGTTTAAAGAGACACATTAGGAGAAAACATGATAGTGGTTCGTTCTGTGAGGTTTGCAACAAGCAGTTTGCGACTAGGGAAATGTATTTGAATCATTCGCATCTCAAAGTAATCAATGAGTGTTCGATTTGTGGGCTCATATTCGCGTCTGCGGGCGGTCTCTCCAAGCATATTCGGTGCACGCACAAAATCAGTACGCCTAAAACGATCTTCTGTCATTTATGTAACGAGGGATTCTACGACAAGCGACAACTTAAACCACATTTAATGAAAGTGCATTTCCAAGTTACTTACACGTGCAAGTTTTGCAGCAAAGTCTTTAGGAATAAGGAGAGCTATAGACGACACATCACGTTCAAGCACCCAGGCTTGTCGGAGTTCAAGAAAGAGGAACAGAAGTGTGATCAATGTTCGGAGAAGTTTTTAGACGAATTCGAACTCTGCCGCCATATAAATACTGCACACCGGCAGGAGAATGAGATCGCTCAAACTGAAATCAAACAAGAGGTTGTGGATATAAAGGATGTCTTCCAATGCACTAAGTGCCCGGAGAACTATGGGGCGTTTGACTTACTCCGAGCTCACTACGAACAAAAACACCACGAGATACAGTGTCAAATCTGTGGGGACATGTTGCCGGGATTGGAGTTACAGAAGCATATTAAAAGTAATCATACGGCGGTCGAAATGAAGTGTAGGTACTGCGAATTCAAGACTACGGCTAAAGTGAGTTTGACACAACATATGTTAAGACACAAAAATGCTTCAACACTGCACTGTGATTATACAAATTGTAAATATAAGACGTTTTATGAAGGTGCTATGGAACGGCATAAGCGGAAGCATGTGGATTTGGGTGTTAAGCTGCAATGTTCCCAGTGCCCGTTCCAAACTATGAACAAATATATATTGAAATATCATGAGGAAGCCCACGAGACTGGGAAGAAGAGATATATGTGCGACCAATGTGACTATGCAACGATACTGCCCGCTAATCTAGTACAACATAGATATAAGCATTCAACTGAAAAGCGGTTCAAGTGTGAAGTGTGCCCGTTCGCGACCAAGTACAATACGTCTCTGCGTTTCCACGTGAAGAAGAAACACTGTGATTTACCCACTTTTAGTTAACGTTATGTTTTATAAATAATTTTATCTGGTGTTGAGTTACGTTATTTGGGAGTTTTATTTTTAACCTGAGAACATCTGCGCATAGTTGTGCAAAGTAGAATTGGAATCATCTTGGCTCATAAACGATCGACTACTGAGTCAGGCCTCCAGCAATTCGTCGTCGTCGTCGTTTCTGGATGAATTACCCACACAGTGGGGCCTCCTCCAAATTCATGGAGGGAAATTAGCCTACTGTGCCACGCTGGCAAGACGGGTTGGCACAGGCTTTGTATCAAGTTTTCCTTCTCTTGCGTCTAGATGATTTGCCTCTTGCGTTTTCTTAGTCGCCTCTTACGACACCATCGGGATGAAGGAGTGTCACCAACCCATACCGTTGATGTCACTGCGTATTTTTTTTTTTATCAGGGTCTTGAATGCCTTTGACCCTAGGCTTGCGTGATGGAAAGCTATGGAGCAGGCAGTTCGAGGAATTGCCCTGTCGGGCACCGGCTCTCACATACACACGACGGAACACAGTAAAACTGCTTGGCGTCGGACTTAAATGTGAGGGTGGTAGCCAGCCGGGCGGACCGTTCGATCCTACCACCAAGCGTGCTGGGTTTTGTTGACTTTTACAACACGCATTATTTCCCAGCGTGCGGTGGGGAAGTTTTATATTCTGACCCGTCCCCGCACGGGGGGACTATCATCATTCAAAAGTAGTCCATGGTTTGTTAAAGGATTTGTGCTAGTCTTGAGTCCGCATTCATCGGTGACCTTGACCAGGTCGTATATCCCCCTCTGTACCATCATTCCTTTTGGACTTTTCTGCTCCATCGGCTGTCAGTCCTGCAAGCTATGGATCTTACGGGCTATATCGGTAAGTACTAACTGGTTTGACGGAGGGAAATTGGCATCAGGATCTTCCGACACCCTCAGGATGGATTGTGGTGGTGATACAATTCTGAACGGACTTTTTATAAACATAGACAGTTTTATAAAAAAGATCTTAAATTATGAAAATTAATCGCAAAATGTGTTGGTAAGCGCATAATTCAACAACGCCTTCACCAATTTGGCCAAATCTTTTTTTTTAATTTTCGTTGAATTTCAAGTATGGTTTTCACGGCGAGAAAAATTCTAATAATTGCCGGAAACCCCCTAAAAGCAACTTACGCCAACTCAATTGCGCTACCTATGTTATAAATCATATCGTTGGTAGTCTCATTAGTCATCGCTCGATAAAAACAATTGGGGATTCTGGAATCATTTGTTCTCGCCTCGATAAAAACCTTTGGGGATTCAGTTCGAGCGAAGCGAGAACAAATGATTCCAGAATCCCCAATTAAACCCTGCTATCGTCATATTTTAAACTATTTTTATCATCTTTTGGTCCTTGTCTCACACTAGGTGTTAGACTCCACACGCGCCTATCGGCATCATAAATCTAGGTATATATATTCATGTCTTTCAAATGCATTTTTTCATTCCCGCAATCCATCCATCTCGTTTCCTTGTAAAGGTGAAAGTCGGAAATTATTATTTTAAATAGATAAATTAAGATCTGCTATACATTATGTATCTATGATTATTGTGTAAAGCCAATCATAGTTAATTTTTCATGGCGCATCATGTTTATATCTCTATTAAAGTTTAGGCACTTAGCGGGATGCGATGACTACAGTCACCCTACTTTCCTGGTTCGTACCGGTACCTCGGTACTTCTCCTGGCTTCGCAAGTAGCTTATGTTACTCATTAACGATTCTTTGAAATCATACCATTTAATAATTACCTATTATGTTTAGATAACTTCCGAACGACTGCATCAAAGTAAATGATTCTTTTTTTAAATCAGTTCAGTTTATTGGAAAACTTATTAAAAATCGAAACTTTTATAAATAAAAGTTTCGATTCATGCAAACAAACCAGCTTCAAGAGCCAGAACACTTGAAATAAACTGCACCAAATTTCCAGCGTGGTATTAGGCATTTCTTTTTCATAATCTAGGCGGAAGGTCGACTCAGCATTGGGTTATTTGCGAGAAGACATAGGACTAACCGCTACCTTGTTTGATATGATTTCAAGTGTATAGCGCCATTGCCCCGCCATTTTTTGCTGACGCCGAAGGTTCATACATTTACGGTATATTCATAGAAAAAAACATGCGTACTGACGACCTTTGACAAATGCATTGTTTCTAGAACTAGAACCAAGATTCTACGCCTAGATCTGTAGACCTACCTCAATGGACGACGTACGAAAAACAGCGGGCACGTGAACCTAAGGGCCATAGCACACTAGCTACTTTTAGCATCGACGATCGGCGATTTTGCGACTGCATCGATGCTGCATCGCGTTTGAGCGGTTTTCTGCGTTCGAACGCGGTACAGGAAACGCGCGTTTTAGCGACTGCTCAGATGCTGGCTGGAGATAACACTACAGCCGACACGATGTCGGCTGTAGTGTTGTTTAATCGTTTAAAGTCAAGTCACGTCAAATCGATGCTCCCGGCATCCGAGTGTGTGCGGAGAGTAGCGTTCAGCTGCTGCTGCTGCGTTTGGCGTTTTTAAGTGTGCGGTGTGGAGTGTTCGGTCGCCGTATTTAGCTTCAAAAAGTGACTAGTCGCCGATCGTTGATGCTAAGAGTAGCTAGTGTGCTGTGGTCCTAAGACCCGTGTCTGGAAACAGCTGCGGCGCGAACGACCTTCTCGAACGAATCCGCAGTAACGTGACTTTCTCGATAATTCGCTGTTCGTATCGAATTGTAGCTGTCCCTCAACAAGAAAGTTTTGTAGCTGTAACAGACACCAGACTTATCTGTACTAAGTTAAAAATGGATTCCAATAAAAACCAAACTCAATTAATCAAGTTGGCTCAATATAGTGGTTTTGATATGTCAAACAATAAAGAAACCACTGTTATTGATTATTTACCAACTACCACCGGTCCGGAATGCAGCTTTACAGAGAAAAGCCGGCAAGAAAATCTAGTTGCTCTTTTTAGATCGCAATTTTTAGGTACAAGGTCGGAATAAGATTTGTGAGAGGAATCAGTAAGATCTAGTCAACATTAGTAACTTTTCTAATTCCTGGGCCAACCGACCCCAGCAACAGCACCTGTTCACTAGCATGACGCATGTGGCACCCATCGCCCATCCTCAACCTTAGTAAAGTGAGCATGATAACTGGTTAGGTAAGATAGTTGTGGGTGCCCGACTTGAAGACCGATTGGTAATAATATTTTATTCTAAATCCGTCACCATAAGAAAAGACCTTATAGGATATTGCATAGTGTTACCACCCCATTCTATTCTGAGGGTGTCGTAAGCGCCGACAAAAGGAAATGACAAGGCCGTCAACCAAGACTTATGAAAATGTAAGCTTGATACGAAACCCTGTGCGAACCCGATTGGCCACAGTAGGTACGCTAATACCCTCCCTGTGATGGGAAGAGGTCAACATTTACAGTTTATTTGGGCTTTTGTGGAATTGGAAAATTATCAAGTCTTAGGAAAATAACTATTTATTAATAATTAATTTTTGTTGGCATATCATGAAATACTCCAGAATAATGTTAAATAAGGGTATGAGGATTCATTGAGGTGGTGTTTATTATTTATTATAGCACGGAAACGCAAAAACAGAAGTAATTGAAATAGATTTGTTTCTGAACGCAGAGTACAATTTGTAGATACTACAAAATAAAACAAGCTAATAATTATGTTTGTCTGTCTGATTTTTTTTTTTGCAAAATGCCTCAAGATTGTTCGATGTAACCCGGTAAAACCATATTTTGAAAATGTTAGCAAGTTTAATATTGTGATTATACTTTACCGATTTATGATAATTGAATATATTGTTGATCAAAACGATATTCATTGCAAAATCCCATTGCCAAACTTGCTGTTTCTAATATCAACAACAATAGCATTGCATTTTTAGAATAGGTATATAATTTCTTTACCCACGTTACATAATAATATAATATAATAAACAATGTTTGTTCCGCGTGGTACCCTATTTCGTTCTGAGGGTGTCGTAAGAACTGACAAAAGGAATGGCCGAACACCTGGCCACAAAAGAAGGAACAATTGACACGAAACCCTAAGCCAACCCTGGCCAGCGTGGGTGGCATATTAGGCTAATTACCCTCCATGTAGTTGGAGGAGGCCTGACTCAGCAATGGATCATTTATGGGCTGAGGAGTACATAAGTAATAGTATGAATCAAATATACACTAGAGGAACATTACAATTTGAATCAATGAAAATAAATAAATTCACAAGTCATACGTTTCGCAAGAACTTCCGCGCGAAATACATAGCGCACAGTAACATCCGAAATATAAGTTTATTTTACCGCAGCCGATTATGTGAACGAAAGAAGTTTGGCAACGCATTTTTCGGTACAATATTTCTATTGTTTCAAAGTTAGGAAGGACGGCAACGTCGCGTATACGACTATTGGTGATTGATTGGATTTCGAGTGACTCAGCCAATCAGCGCGGTAATCGGTAGTCGAGCTGGCCTGTGATTGGATTTCGAGCTGGCCGCCGCTGCCGCCATAGGTCGCCGGCGCATAGCGAGAATCGTAATGGTAATATGGAAAATGAAGTAGTCAAGTAAATAAATAAAAGGAAGTAATCAGTTATAAGTTATTTAAAACTGTTTTTTTTTACTGGTTGGTACGAAATTAACCAATTAATGAAATGTGAAATTTATTTATCAGAATCATAATATCTTCTGCACGCCATCTATCGTGGCAAATTCTAAACAAGTCACGCACACTATTACAGAAGTTGTGCAATTTTCCCGGGATTTCACTGCTGTTTTTCTCAGTAAGTAATGTAAGTTTTTGCCTAAAATGGTCAAACGCGGACACATTTTATTGTAATAATGTGATAAAATGATTAGTTTCAAAGAACGAGTATCTGTGTTACGTGTAAAGGTCTAGGCCAGAATGTATGCACGATAGGTCGGAACATCCACCTTAATCTCATCAGAAATCAGTTTTTATGTACTCTGCGTAGATGGCGTTAGTTTCGCTACAAATTAATTTACTTCATTCCTTGTCATTTACACACTTGTGGTGCATTCAGCCAGCGCCCAGCGGTGTATCTATTCTATCCTTGTCTAACACATGCGTTTTTCATAATTTGAAAAGAGAAACATGCGTTAAGCTAATGTAAATGTAATGTAAATTGTAATGTATCATTTCATTCAGCATCATGACGGAATAATACACAGAACCGTCGCGAAAAATCCCGTAAATTTGCCAATTAGTTTTAATTTAGAGTTTGTATAAAAATAGTCGTAATATTGGTGTTAAAGTGTCGTAGTTATCAGTTTTGTTAAACAGCCGCAGTCTACTAGGGCTAACAATAATGGATCTCCTAAGTTTGCCAGTGGTTATGATCGAAAACATTTTTTCGTATTTATCCTACGATGAAATCGCTAAAAACCGGCTGGTGAGTCAATAAAACATTTTTATTACATCAATCAATCTTTCAACTGCAAAGTGTGATAATCTACGAAAGCCTACAAGTAGTTATTGTTAATTTAATTCGTGCTAGAAGTCACGTAACCTGTGTTCTAGGCGTTGTATGTATTCAAGTCAGAACTACAACTATTGTCTATTTTTAACTCATTCGTAATGGCAATTTAATGCATCCTTTAAATACATGTAATTGATTACATTTATTATTAACTATATGTTGGTATCATTGTCCTAATAGCCGTTGATAATGCTAAAGAAGCCAAGTTTTTGTTCAACTCATTTACCCAGATCCTCTTACAATGTAACTGGTACACAATACCTACTATCTAAAATTGTGAAGTAATTATTCTGTATTCTGGATATATTTTTATTAATTTGCATTACTCTTTTAAGGCTTTTTCACCAAAAGAACTGCAATTAATCTGTGTAGAAAGTATTTTACGGTTTATTATTCTAGAAAAATGTATAACACTTAACATACATATAATGCATACATGGGACATAATTAAATCACTGATAATAGATGTAAATTGAAATTGTTTATCAATTCGCTCCCAAGTATACCCACTGACCAATTAATTTAATTAATAATAAATAAATAAATATCCTTGGACATTTCACACAACGCCATCTCATCCCAAGCTAAGCAACTTAATGCTTGTGTTATGGTAACGAGATGGATGATAAACTACTTATATACATTTTTTTTTTGTAAATACATACATATTATAGATAGAAATGACACCCAGACTCCGAGCCAGTGCCTCTGGTTTAGACAAAGACACTTGCCCGACCCCGGAAAAGAACCCGGGACCCGTTGATCCAAAGGCGGCACATCTAACCACTAGACCAACGAGGCAGTCAATTATACATAAACATTTCAGATTAGCTGAAATATATTTTTATCCAAACTCAAAGCATATGTCAGTTATAATTTGGATCATTATCTATTATAGCATTCAGGAGACTAGTTAAAACTAACTAAAAAAAAATCTGCCTGCTGAGTTTGTTGTAAAATTTTTACTTCTTGTTTATTTTTACTTTTTTTTATATTCCCTTTCTGTATTTATTTTTAACTGGTGACCCACCCCAGCTTCGCACGGGTGCAATGATGTACCTCTACATTTATCAGTGTTTCTCTACAATATTATGCATGTATTATACATATAAACTTTCCTCTTGAATCACTCTATCTATTAAAAAAAAACGCTTCGAAATCTGTTGCGTAGGTTTTAAGATTTAAGCATAACCTATCCCTATAGGGATGGACAGACGACAGACACTTTGTTTTATACTATGTAGTGATGCATTGACATATAAATTTATTTAAACTATTGCTTTCAAATATTTTATCATGCATCTCTAAACAATCATTTGAACGTTAGCAAGAACCAGCTAAATGCTTCTTTGTATCAATGAGTAAATATTGATAGAGATGTCATTCATTACTAGAATGTTCCGCAATGTTACCTTCCCCTCTGAAGGGCGTAATGCCTAATCGGTTTATCTTGTACAGATGCAGAATTACTCATTATCTCTATGGTAATGAAACATGTGTGCATGGTGACAATGTCAGAATACACTATGATCACCAATCTATTCCATCCTGTGGTTTGCTATGCTGGTTGGACAGCTTGAACCGGGGACCCGTGTTCGATTCTGTGGATAGGCAAGTGTCTTTATGTGAACCAGAGGCACTTGCTCAAGTCTGGGTGTCACTTGTGTTCGTGAATTACAGTCCTCGCCAATCTTTATGGCCGCTCTGAATGTAGCTACATTACGCTGCGCAAAACACATAATCAGGTATCAGCGGGACGTACGCGGGGCGGGGAAGCAGGGCACGCCCGCGCGCGCCGGTTTTCACCTGCAAGCGTTCTCGCCACCCGTGTGTTAGTGTGAGTGAGCTACGTTCGTATTGGTTATGAAATGTAAAGGTGGAGGTCTTCCAAAGTCGGAAAGCATCGAAGCGGGTCTCCAGACTATCCTAAACTAAACCTTTTTGTCAGGTATCTAGAGCATTCAACGAGATATGTTCAAAAATGCTGAACCGCGGCTTTGTTATGATTGAGAAGAGACATGCCCTCGCTTTGAAGAGCGTCAAATCCCAGCTGCCCAGACGGGAGTCGGAACGAAGGTACTTGAGAGTGACTAACGCTAAGTAGTTAAAAAGATCTTGAGCTAAAAGCCCCCTGGTGGGGAAAGCATGTAATCAGCCATCGCGTCTCTTTTCCGACAGACAGCACCACAGAGGTCCATAAAGCGACACCTTTACTGGCTCTCAAAAGCAAGGCCCTCAGAAATTTAGTAGCCACTTTAGTTAAGTAGGCAAATCTAATGTCGATCATCATTTTAGCTTTCCCTTTCCGTTTCCCTTTGGGTGAGGTTGAGCCTTTTGATAGAGCAACTAACTACGTTGCTGTACCATATGTCATTACTGGTATAAGACTGCGGTATTGTGTACGAGAAGAGGAGGCAAAAATATTATTATTTTTCACCGTTGATATGTAGGCCACCAGTCATGTTCAGAGAGCAAGTGAGTGTATCCAATGAACGACCGCACAACTGACGTCAGACATACCGTTGGACTTTGACAGCTGACAGCTCGACGATTTTTTATACAGTTCTTTCAGTGTTGCCATACGAATTAATAAAATATTTAACAAAACACGTCGTACATTCTTAGGATTACTTTTTCGCGTTTCAGATATCATCCCCTGTCGCGCCACTGTGACGTCTTAACATCCATAGAGACGAGGATATCTATGCTCAACATGACGTACTCCAAATTCATAGACAACGGACTGTGCTGCTTCATACCGGGCAAGGTTTGTATTCTTGGACACTGACAGAGTGAATGAGCAGCTTATAATCAAAATCTAATTGTTTTTATTCGAATACTCTTACGAATGCTTTTAAATAGTCAACACAGAAATTAAAAAGAAATAAGAAAAATAATTTATCATTTAGCTTTACCACTGGTTCGGAATTCCAATCCACAGAGAAGAGACACTCTATGGTTTCTGTTTTAAATAAAAGGGTTAGAATGGTGGCGGTACAAACAAGTTAAAGTAAGAAAGAAATTGGTGCGTGACGCTCAAGCGTCCGGCCAATCCAGCGGTAACGTTTGTAACACCGATGGTGTCAATAGCGTGTCGCCAACCCTTTTTTTAATTTGGAAAACCTTTTGCCTTCCTTTAGTCGCCTCTTACGACACCCACAGGATGATACGGGCTGGAGACTGGGTGTATTCTAAATCCGTCACCACTCAACGACATTAGGTAATAAATATTTTCAGGTCATAGATGAGATTAAACGAGTTCTGAGCATCGTGGAGACCTCGACCTCACCGCCGCGAGCTCACGAGATACTGCAAGAGCTTCGGGACATATCCAGCATGGCGATAGAGCATTTCGACGACAAAATCTCCCTCGCGTTCCGGAAGAGACTGCAGGAGGGTATCGTACAGCCGTCGCCGAGGCCCTCGCATTGTAAGAAAAGCAATTTTATCACTAGTTTTTGTATCATATTATTACCTGGGGGCTTACTCTTCAATCCAATAACAATTTTAATCCAATGTTACAAATTACTCTTGAAAACAATACTGACAACATTGGATTGAAATGGGAATTGCTCTTGTATTGGCTAGGTTACAAGAAAAGGGCAATGGAGAGGGCTGTTCTAGGAGTTTCCCTGCGAGATCGAATCAGAAATGAGGAGATACACTGGAAACCGGACACCGGACTGCCAAACTTAACCTTAGAATACATAGTGTCACTACCACATTCCATTCTGGGGGTGTCGCAAGAGCCGACGAAAGGAAATGACAAAGTCGAATATCTAGCCGCCGTAGAAGGAAAACTTAAAACCCTGTGCCAACCCGTCTGGCCAGTGTGGCATAGTAGGCTAATCCTCCCTGTAATGGAAGGAGGCCCGACTCAGCGTTGGGTCATTTATGGGCTGAGTAGTGAGTAGTAGTGGCTCGGTTATCGACCTTCTCCTTTTATCGGCTTTTACGACACTCTTAAGAATGGAATTGGGTGGTGACTCTATGTTTTCCAAATCCGTCACTCCACGAACAAAGTGAGCACGGTACGTAGCTCGCAGAAAAGTCTTCGAGTGCAGTGCTGCTAACCGGTGGACCGACGACCCGGTTAAGGTCACCAGATGCGGCCTTAAATCCAACAGTGAACGTCTTTAGGCTGAAATGATGATAATTGGCTTTTGATATGACAGCGCTTGCCCCGTTGGCGGTCCGGCAGGAGATGATGCACCTACGAAGACGCTCCATTCTCAACGCCAAACTGTCTCTCTACCTCGCCTCGCAGTACAAGAAGTTTTACAAGCGGGTAAGACACTCATTCATTTCGCAGATACCTCTTAACCCTTGACAAAAATAGAGGTGTTATATTTTGACGTTTTGATATCGTTAACGGGCTGGCACTAAAGATCAGACTGGTTTGCAGTGCCTGTACTCCCGATGAAGCAAGGATAAATAAAAAAAAAACAATTAATCAAGTTGCCTCATTTGTGAGTCGGGTCTCACCATACGGTAATAAGCCTATTGTGCCACGCTGGCCAGACGGGTTGGCACAGGGTTTCGTATCAAGTTTTTCTTCTCTTGCGGCTAGGATTTCAGTCTATTGACAACTCAAAATGAATTTATCATATATAGGGTTCATGATTTCTCGAGCTTTTCAATTTCTCGGGTCTCGAGAATTCTCGAGGCTAATTTCTCGGGACTCTCGGGTTGTCGAGAAATTTACATTTTCGTACGTTTTCTCATATTATTTGGTTCCAATTGCGTCTAAAAATCAGTAGTTTTCCTCTCAAATAAAAGTATCAAATCACTACATAGTACAAAACAAAGTCGCATTCTTCTGTCCGTCCCTATGTATGCACAAATCTTTAAAACTACGCAACGGATTTTGAAGCGGTTTTTTTTAATAGATAGAGTGATTCAAGGGGAAGGTTTATATGTATACCCCACCCCCGCTTTGCACGGGCGAAGCCGGGGCGGGCCACTAGTTAATTATAAAACTTTCATCGATGTTATTCAAAAACATTAATCTTATAAATATTGTTTTATAAAATATTACAGAAAAAAATATTATTCAGGCTCATAATCATAATGACAGCACCATTTTTAGTTGGTTATTTAGAACTTAAACTAAACAAAAAATCAACATGAAAGAAAACGTAAATATTAGGTTGGGGAAAAAGTCTTTTCGCATTATAGTATGTATGAACTTGTAATAAAATCTTTAGTCCTGATCTTGCACCTTCAGATTTCCACATGTTTCTGTCTCTTCAGAATTCTTTATGCAGTGTCAGGTTAACATTACGAGAGGACTGCCAAAACCACTTGTCGCGGTATTTTGATCAGTAACTAGTCCCAAAATTTCTATAGCAATGGGATCATGTCCCTACCTACAAGATGGCAAAAACTTATCGAACAAAATGGTAGCTACATACTTTAGTTAAATGTAAATAAACGATATTAAAAAATGTTTTGAAATTTCTTAAAAAATGCGACGAAACTTTTTCCCCGACCTATTATCTTAACTTACATTACATTAGGATCACAGCATAATTTTGGGCTGGTTATTTAGAAAAAAATAATCTACTTAAATCTTGTAAACAAAATAGCTTCTATAAAACACGAAAGAAATCTTTAATATCTTAAACTCAGGTAGAAAGTAAATGTAAATTATAATTACATTACAATCATAGCACCATTTATGGCATGTTAATAGAATATAAACAAATCAAAACTCTGCAAGTTTATTTTCTACAAACGTACATGATTTCTCGAGTTCTCGACTTTTCTCGAGCTTGATTTCCCGGGAACAAAGCCCAAGGATTTCCCGGGAATTCTCGGCTCGAGAATTCCCGGGAATGAACCCTAATCATATACCACTGGTTCGGATGAAACCCTACAGAGAAGAGCCGGCGAGTAACTCTGAAGTAGTTTTTTTACAAAGCTAGCACAATAGTAGTGAAGAGCTAAACATCAGCAGCATCTAGTCAATAATAGGGACCTACGCATATGGCAGCCATCGCCCTCCTCAACCATATTGCAGGGAAGAGAACGACCCTCCACATATACATAAGATAAGATCATGTTTACAGATGATAGAGTACAAGAAGGTTGCCTGGCGACAACAGAAGACCATTAAAGAGATGACCAAGCGACAGAAGGACCAAGACGCCGCTATAGGTGACCTTTTCAACCCCCCTTCAGAAAGAGTACTGTATCTTTGATCTGTCTGTCTCTTCCATCGTAGCCCTGAACGAATGGACTAATTATGATGCGATTTTTTGTGACCTGGCAACGCTTTGCGGTAGTTAGCACTTCAATTTGATATTCGTTATTCCGGTTGCGGGCAGCAGCTGGATGCGTCAAGCTGAAGACAGGGCGCTATGACGCTCTTTAGGGGAGGCCTATGTCCAGCAGTGGACTAATGTGGGCTGATGATGATGATTCCGCGACCTCCGTGTGGTGACGGATTTAGGATATATTGTGTCACCACCTCATTTCATCCTAAGGGTGTCGTAAAGAGTCGACAATAGGAAATGACAAGACCGAACTAGCCGCATGAGAAGGAAAACTTGACACTAAACCCTGTGCCAACCAGTCTGGCCAGCGTAGCACAGTAGGTTAATTACCCTCCATGTAGCTGGAGGAGGCCCGACTCGGCAGTGGGTTTATAGGCTGAGAATTAGTAGTAATATTCTGCAGACTCTGAGAAAGTGCCTCTGGTTTACACAAAGACATTTGCCCGACCCTGGAATGACATCCAAAGGCGAACCCCTAGATTAACGAGGCTCGTTCTTCGTTCTCATTTCCCCTAAACGTAGTCTAATGTAATCCTTCCTTTATCCTTCTTCTTTAGAGCCCAGCATTCCTATCCATACAAGGTGACAGGTTAATCCAAGTACTATACACAAAATTACTCTTTAATTATTAAGCTTGATTGTTTTTTGTGTTTTTCAGCTGATCTGAAGAAACGCATTGAAGAATGCGATATCAAGTACTCTGAGATTACTCACACTAACCAGGCGGTTGGCGGGAAGGCGATTGCAGGTAAGGTATCAAAATTACCACATAAAAAAAATTACAAACATATGATATAGTTTTTTCTCCCCCATCGGACCGACGCCCGATGAGCCAGAAAAGTCGTCGAATGGCGACCGCGTTCCGGAAAGCGCAGTGCAGGTAGGCCTCCCACACGGTGGACAATGACCTGGTTAAGGTCGCCGGAAAACGATGGATCCTTGGGGGAGGCTTATGTCCAGCAGTGGACGTCTTTTGGCCGAAATGATGATGATTATGATGATGATATAGTCTGTTCTTCCTTGCCCATTTCATTAAGGCGACGGATTAAGAATACCCCACCTCATTCTAACCTGAGGGTGTAGTAAGAGTGTGGCCTCCTCCAATCACATGATAGGTAATTAGCCTAGTTCTTTTTCTTTCAAACGAAGCCCCTGCACTAGGTATAAACTGTATCGCGGGGACAGTTTACAAACATGTACTTCACGAACACAAATGACACCCAGACTCAGAGCAAGTGCCTCTGGTTTATACAAAAACACACAACAAACACACAAATATACTTCTGGCAACCCGGTCAGGCAGAATTGTAAAAAGGTTACTTAAAATAAAAAAGGTTAAATACTTTACGACTTTTTATTAATAAATACGACCGGCATCAAACCCGGTCACCCTCTGTGTCATGCTGGCCAGACGGGTTGGCTCAGGGTTTTTTATCAAGTTTTCACTCTCTTGTGGCTAGGTTATCGGCCTTGTCATTTCCTTTTGTCGCCTCTTACGACACCCTCAGGATGGAATGGGGTGTTGACACTGTATATTATTAGAACACTATATATTCTAGAACCGTCAATTCTAATTATTTTTAATTTGTCTCAAGCAAATTCAGCAGACGGTGTCGCATCGGCATCTGCCCAGCCGTTGCGGCATTTCTCCAGTCAGATCAAACTGGACCTGTCAGTGCTACCCATAGGCACGTCCAAGCGGAGCCAGAAACGTGAGTCTAGTATTTAATTATCATTTTGTTTACAACATTGTTTGTAGCCTTTGGCTGCCGAAAAAGTGTATAAATGACCCGGGCTTTACGTGAGGTGGTCCGATGATACAAATGATTGTCACATATCTAAAATCAAAATCAAAACTCATTTAATCAAGTTGGCCCGTTAGAGCACATTTGACAAGTGAAACACTAAAATAAAATTTAAAATTTACCATCTACCACCGGTTCGGAATGCACCTCTACCGAAGAGAGCCGACAAGAAACTCTGTAGTTGCTCTTTTTAGATTGCCATTTTTTGTTACAACCCTTTGATTACTTCTGGTGGGATATCACTACATAGTATAAAACAAAGTCGCATTCTTCTGTCCGTCCCTATGTATGCACAAATCTTTAAAACTACGCAACGGATTTTGAAGCGGTTTTTTTTAATAGATAGAGTGATTCAAGGGGAAGGTTTATATGTATAACCCACCAACGCTTTGCACGGGCGAAGCCGGGGCGGGCCACTAGTCATGTATATTATGTATTATGTTTATTTTAATTTAATATTTATATGTATTTCATATTTGATTGGTATGTAAATAATAATTATTACTCTTATATATGTTTACAATGTGCACCTACCATGTTATTCTCTGCACCGCCTATAGATTGACTGGTAGAGAATGCCTTTGGCATTAAGTCCGCCTCTGTACATATCTTGTGCGCAAAGTCTAAATAAATAAATATAAGACAGATTTGTGAGAGCAAACTCGTGCAATAGTCGCAAAGGGCTAACATCCAGCAGAAACAAAATAACCAATGGTTGTATAATTTTCAGTCCTCCCAAACATGAAGCCAAGGAAACCCCTAATCAAACTCCCAAGCTTGTCCGAAGACAACTCGGAACCTCCACCCAAGTTGCAGAAGACCAAGGAGAGTCGCTTCAGCCCCGCCCCCTCGTCTTCAACAGAGACGTCCCAAAGCCCCAAAACTAAGTCACAGACCACGATCGCCAAAATAAGAGGTATTACCAACGAGATTAGGCACTTGAGCAATTTGTCAAATAGTTTAAACTCTAAGCTCAAGCGCCCCTTGAATCTAAACGCAATAGATTTAAGCGCCCCGGACACTAAGAAACAAAAAATTGATTAGCGATCCTGAGCCTTATTCTTTTGGTGGGAAAGACGATAGTCGTGTACTGAGGCGAACTCGAATCTAGTGCGGCGTATTTGAGAATGATGTTGCGCGATTTTGGGTTTAAACTAGTAATAGAATATGCGATTATTACTTACATGATTAATCTTTGCTATACAATCTTACGTTCTTAAGATCTCTGAGGAAATTAGAAATTTGAGAAATGTTACGAAATATCGACTCTAAACTTAGCGCCCCTTAAGTCTAACCGACTCTCAGTCTAAGCGCCCCTGAGTCCAATCGCCCCAGTCGCAACACTAGAAGCGGTAAATATCAAAATACGGAGTGAATAAGAGTTTTGAACTTTATCTTTTGTGAGATAAAGATTACATTCACTTAACTTTTATAGAGATACTTTACTGAGTCATTATTGCGCGTGTTACGGATTTTTAATAAACCTATGTAGAAATAAAAAACCACATTTAATTATAATGTTACCTAGTTATGTCGTAAATATGCTTAAAAATGTTCTCGGGTGTCAACCATATTACCTGACCTCCCTGATTGTAATGTCTCTTACATCCCTGATTGTAATGTCACACGATGGTAATGAAAATTGACAGCCGGTACCAAATAATTACCAGTTGTCCCACTAGATTAGTCGCGTAGGGTAGACAGCAATTGCTTCGTGTGATTTGAAAATACTAAGGTATTTGAGTAATCAAAATATACATTGGAACGTGCAATAATTTACCGAGTAAGATTTGTGCGATTGTGGACTTAATTTCTGTTACGATAATGGCTAAGATTGAATACATTATGCGGCTTGAATCCTCACGATAAATCGTTTTAAGATATAAAATAGTTACTTGGTGTAAAATATTTATAACAAATGCATGATTACATGTTAATGTAACGTTTATTTTAATATAATAAATATATGTTTTTCCTTTACCCATGTATGATAGAGTATGAGAATTATAGCTATAAGGTTCAATTTGCTGCGGAATCGAAGAGATTTTTGCAACGAAATTGTACATAGTATAGTGAACTTTATGTCAACAAAACAAGGTTGTGTCTTCTGCGGAATATTCACGCATTCTTGAAAATCCCCAAAATACTGTCGGCGCCGTCTGTGGAATCTGCGGGAAGCGCCAACGGGGAGCTTCCATTCCATTCCATTCGGCGGCAATGTAAATTGAGTCTTAAACGCTATTCAGAATGTTATACAGAGTGTAACAAAATAAGTATATACATAAAGAGATTACCGATTCATACAGTGATCAACATCATTAAAGATTAAAGGCCAGTGTTGAGTTTGTCCTCCCCCAGTTTAATGGAGGGATATTTATGCAAAAACTAACAACAATTTAGTAACCTATATACCAATTCTGGCGGTCACAATCAGCGACGTACCACCACCAGGTAAACTACCACCAGGTCGAAACGTGATACCAGCTGAAAATACCTGGCTGAAGAAACAGCTTATTGTAAAATCCAAGATTTTTTTTCACACTTTTTCCTTTGGCGCGTCTGAAATATGAATAATAAGTACTAACATGTTTGGCCAGCAAAACACATAAGGCCCTAATCGGCACTTTTTGTTACACGCTGCATTACCATTTTAGACCTTCCCCGGTTTAAAATAAAGCTTAAATCTTCGAGTGTAGTTGATTCTAAAGCTCTTTTGGAGCTTTGACAAAAAACGTTGTCAAAAGTATCTGCGTATTGTGACTAAGATTATTTAAGAGAAATATGTTTTAGTATTAAAATATTACAATGGAAACTGTATTTTTTATTTTCGAATATATGATGTACCTGGTTGTGTTATAATAATCCAACATATAGTTCATTCAATTACTAATAATATAATAATGAATGACGATATAAATTACGGAAATTGGTCATTGGTGCGGAGGGTTGACTACATAAACCAAAATAATTAAGTGATATTAAATATTATAAGTATTCTTCGTCTATGCATGGCCCCAATCAAATGTAATTCATATATATCGGCGCAACAGCAACGGTTCATCACTTTTTAAAGAAGATTATTAATTAAGAAACTTGTTTAATCATTTGTTCGAGTTAAAACTAGTGTATAACCCGTTAATTAATTTAATTATGATTATTACAATGTAAAAATAACGTAAATTCACATTATTCAGTACTCAACCTCAACATTGTAAACACGTCACTATAAATACGACCGCACAGCCCACGATCGAGGCATTCTTGCTCGAGCCGTTGGACAGTGCGGACCTCTCTCATAAGTCGTTACGCTGTCAGTTGAGTAAACGAAGCTTTGGTAATACTTTTGGTGTTTTCTTTGAAAATAGATGATGAGTGATCGCATAGAAAACATTCGTGACGTCAGCATTGCTGACGTCACACTTTTTAAAAATGCAACCGAGGCTGTTTCTCCGTCATATATAATATATATGACGGAGAAACAGTATTATTGTTTACTTAATCAATTTCTTAGATTCTTATAGCATTCTCCCGCTGTTTCCAGCCATTTTTGGTCTAAGTTACCCCCTTTAATATTTAACACTAATACCGTAACAGCCTATACATATAAATGACATATTATTACATTACCATCTCGCACCTACAAATTGTTAGTCCTAATTAAATATTTAACACAAGACCCTATAAAATCTTTATATCCGATGAAAAAATTGGATCAACGATGTCCAAAATTATACAGGTTGTAACAAAACCCGTTTAGCCATCTGATAATCAATAGAAGCACTTTTACACTATAGTTACTATGTAACTATATTCAGATTTATGCAGTCTTAGATGGCCACATTCAACTATACCCACAAAATAGCTTTCAAGAAATGGATGCAATCGCGCTTTGTATGCATGTAGGGTTTTTATCACACCTCGTTGTTTATTCTACTAATTATAAGTATATTCTCATCTCTGTCATATAATACAGATATTTTCTTTTAATATACTAAGTAGCATTGCGCCTGTACATAAAAATGGATCTAAACAAGCCATCGAGAACTACAGACCTATATCCATTTTGTCTGTCTTTTCAAAAGTTTTCGAGAAACTTGTTCATAACAACGTGTATCCTATTTTCCATAATATTCTTATACAAGAGCAACACGGCTTCGTTAAGAAAAGATCCACAAGTACTAACCTCGTTCTTTTTACAACATTTCTATTTGAATGTATGGATGATCGTGCGCAAGTTGATGCAGTGTACACGGATTACAAGAAGGCCTTTGATAAGATTGATCATCAACTACTTCTGTATAAACTCGCTTTCAATGGGATTCGAGGGAATCTACTACGTTGGTTTTCTTCCTACATCCTGAACAGAACTCAAAGGGTTGTTGTGAATGGATTTAAATCAAATGAAATCTACACTACTTCTGGCGTCCCGCAGGGCTCTCTTTTAGGTCCGTTGCTTTTTATTGTCTATATTAATGATATTAAACAATGTTTTAAATATTCTAAATTTCTCCTATATGCCGATGACCTCAAAGTATATAAATCAATTAACTCTCATTTAGACTGTTGTCTTCTCCAGGAGGATTTGGATAGACTTAGTAATTATTGCTCGGTTAACAAACTACAATTAAACATAGCTAAATGTCAATCAATAACCTTCACCAAGAATAAAAATATTATAGCTGGTTCGGCATATCTGGGGGTTGGTTGGACATCTTGAGATGGTGTGGGCGTTTAGGCACAGGTATGCACGAAAATAAAAGTCTTGCAATATACTTTGATCACTGTATCACAATTTTAAAATCACAATCACCGAAATTATTTAAAAAAATACAATCATCAATAACGAAGAGAGCCAATGGGTTTGCAAGCGACCATCACGTGCGAGTCGCTCTTCGAGAATGACAACTCGCCCATCATGACACTTACAACTCCACTCGGGTGTCTATGCCCGCTCTTAAAATCAACCGGAAGTCAACGTCAATATTATTTTCAGTTGTTAATGCCAACATCACGATCAACTACCCTAATTCTAATTTACTTCTAATTTATTTAATTTTCACTAAGAATATCTATTGAAATAAGCGCGCGCCGTTACGGCCGTCCTGCATCATCACACGTCCTCGTGTGTATCGTCACTGTTCTCCTGATCATCTGCGAACAATGAAACAACCAATGTAAACGTAAACACACCGACACGCTCGGTCATTCTGACCGCCACATTACCATACCTTGAATAAACTGAGCTATTAACATTAGCTCTAACAAAAAAAAAACTTTTCTTTCTTGCCAGCTTATAAAAATGTGACCCAAGTTCATCTTTCCCGTCAACATCATCCTCGATATCGTTGCCGAAGCCAATGTATATCACCTAATTTCAGACTATATGCGCCACCAAGGCCAGTTTAAGCCACCAAGGCCAGTTTATGCCACCAAGGCCAGTTTATGCCACCAAGGCCAGTTTATGCCACCAAGGCCAATTTATGCCACTAAGGCCAATTTATGCCACCAAGGCCAATTTATGCCACCAAGGCCAATTTATGCCACCAAGGCCAATTTATGCCACCAAGGCCAATTTATCCCACCAAGGCCAATTTATACCACCAAGGCCAATTTATGCCACCAAGGCTCATTTATGCCACCAAGGCTCATTTATGCCACTAGGGCCAATTTAATTATTTTGTAATAAACAATAACAAGTATTAAGTATCGGAATAAACTTTAGGGCGCGAAACATCGCAAACCAACAGATCCACTATCTTTTGTACTCACCACTGCCGTTATGACATCCTGATGCTGTACCACTTTCGGTCTCTTCCAATGCGGTATTCAACTCTAATGGAACATAACACTCGGGCATGCGTCTCAGGCGCTCGTGCGCGTACTTATATATTCGATTAGAGTTCAATGCCTTCAGCAGATATCTGTCACCATCAAGCAGCTCGGCCACTTGAAACGGACCTTTGAACTTGGGTTCCAACTTCGTTTTATTACGCTCGTGGTTTTCTATTAAAACATAGTCACCAAGCTCAAAGTTCTTTACTTTGGCTTTGCCTCTATCAAACCAAGCTTTCTCTATGGAAGCATTTGTTTCTATAGCATGTGCTGCTCGCTCTCTAATCGAGTTTAAGTCTACGTTAATTTCTTCCGCTTCTAAAGTCATTAACTGCAAAGGTCTAGCTACTTTTCCTATTAGAAGTTCGAGAGGACTAGCTTTAGTGGTGCGATTAAAAGTGCAATTGATGGCTAGTTGTATTTCAGGCAACGCTGCCTGCCACGACTTGTTTTTTCCGGTTTCTACAGCAGTAAGCATGTTTTTTAAAGTTGACATCACACGTTCGACTTGGCCGTTCGCGCGACTACTGCCAGTTGCTACAAGATGTAGATTAACGTTATGGGTCGTACAAAAGTCCTTGAATTCTTTTCCGACAAAACATCTCCCTTGGTCTGCTATGACGCGTGTGGGGGCACCGAACAAGGAAAGGCCTGCCTGCAAAGCTCTAACGGCACTTTTAGTGTCAATATTTAGGGAATGATGCAAGAGTACATATTTAGTAAATGCGTCAATGGTTACAAACACGTACTCTTTAGTGTCCCTTTTGCCACTTAACTTTCCGGTGGCGTCCATGTGAATAGTATGCCAGGGAGTAGTTACTTTTGGAATAGGATGTAGTTCAGCTTGAACTTTTCCAGATTGCGACTTGGATACTCTACATGTAATACAATTGTCTACAAACTTTCTGACATATTTATTCATATTTGGAAACCAGTAGTGACAAAAAGCCTTTTCCAAAGTCTTCTCCCATCCCAAGTGCATAATACTCTCATGAACATGGTTTATAATAGCCCACTGAAACGCTTTTGGTACCATTGGTAACCAAAGACTTCTATTATTACGCTCAATTTTACGATGCAAAATACCTCGTCTTACTTCATAAGTCTTAGCAATTTCGTTATTAAACTCATTAGTATTAAGTTTTGAAATAAGGGACTTTATCTCTTCGTCTTTTTGCTGTTCTACTTGTAGCCACGAGTCTGAAATCTCTGTCAAATAAACGCGCTTCTGTTCGACTTTTGTAGTCGGCTTTGTCGTTACTGGTAATGGGTTACGAGATAAGAAATCAACGTGACTCATGTTCCTACCCTGGCGATACTGGATATCAAACTCAAAAGTTTGTAAGAAACACCACCACCGATGGACTCGTGGTGTGAGGTCTACTTTGGATTTAGATGCCTTAACGGCATTGCAGTCAGTGACTACTACGAATTTACGTCCGTGCAGATAATGACGGAAGTGTTTTATGGCATTCACTACAGCTAGCGTTTCCAACTCATAGGAGTGATAGCGCGACTCAGCGCCGGAGGTTCGGCGGCTATAGTATTCGATCACACGTAATTTACCATCGATGGGTTGCATTAATATGGCACCGTAACCTTCAGCGCTGGCGTCGGTATGCAATTCAATCGGCTGATCAGGGTCAAAAATAGTTAACACTGGCTTATCAGTGAGGGTCGCAATAATGTCTTTCCTAATAATCTCCAACTCCGGCGTCCACGTAATCTTTCCTTTACCTGATGTTAGTCTATAAAGTGGAGCAGTCTTTTGAGAGAATCCGGGAATAAACTGTCTAAAATATGAAGCCAGCCCAATAAATTGTCTTAACTGCGTAACTGTCTGAGGTGGTGTGAGCTCTGTCAATGCTTGAATTTTTCGTGGATTAGGACGTATTTCACCCGCGGATACATAATAACCTAAAAACTCGACTTTAGTTTTCAAGAAAGAGCATTTCTTGAAATTTAGTGAGAAACCAGCTTCGGTTAGGGCTCCTAATACTTGACGCAAGCGATCTAAGCCTTCTTCGGCTGTACGAGATGGGATAATTACGTCATCTAGATATGTCACTGCAAACGTCTCAGTCAAGGGTCCAAGCGCCTTATTTATAGTGCGCTGGTACACCGAAGGGGCATTTCGAAGACCAAAAGGCATTGCCAGATATTCAAACTGCCCATCTGGCGTTACAAAGGCAGTACGCTCTACAGAGTCTTTATGAATCGGTATTTGATGGTACCCACTTGCCATATCAAGTGAAGTAAAAAAAATTGGCACCTACAAGCCGCTGTATGTGATCGGATATAAGTGGAAGTGGGTAACGGTCGGGCACTGTATTATTATTGAGTTCCCGATAATCTACGCAGAGTCGATCGGATCCGTCTTTTTTTTAACTAATAAAATGGGACTCGCAAATGGGGAACAACTTTCCTGAATTATACCGGCGTTCAAGAGATCTTTGATTTTATCCCGCACTACTTCCCTTTCTTCTGTACTAAGCCGATATGGCCGCCTCTGTACGGTACGATTTGGATCAGCCAATCTGATTTCTAACTGGCCGGTGCTAACCCTACCTGTTGGAGTCCCTTCCACGAAATAGTCCGCATTCTCTTCGAGTAAAGCAAGTAGTTGTCCCCGAAAGTCATTAGGTACATCGGTGTCAATGCTTTGAAAATCTTTTACTTTAGAACCTACCTCACAAACCGCGATTATCTTAGTTTTCTTAAGGATAAGTTGATTCTCAGTCATTTCAATGGAAAACCCTAACGTCAGTAAATCTCTGCCTACCATAATAGCATGAGAGATGCAATGATCAGGAACAACGTGGAATAGTAACTGTATTGATAATCCTTGTATATTAACAATGGCTAATATTTGAGTGTTGCTCTGCACCCTAGATTGCCCTATACCTAGCAGAGTTACTATTGCATGCAATCTCCTACCAGGGAACTTTTCAGCTATACCTTCTCTAATTAGAGAGCATTCAGCACCGGAGTCAAAACAGAAAAAATACGTCTCACCGCTATCAGTGGCAAGTTGGTTCGAAGCTGGCTTAATGGTGCAGACATCCACTCGACGCTCCGCAACCGCTTCACTTGCTGCCTTTTGTTTCCTTGGACAGTGCGTGGACACGTGGCCTTGCTCGCCGCAGGAGAAACACTTAAGCGAGGACGGTTTCTTCGGAACTTCTGCTGGAGTTTTCGACGTAGACGCTTGAGAAGTAACGATCTTTGCATAGCAATCAATTGCCAAGTGACCGGGTCTGTTGCATATGTAACACCGACGTAATTGATCCAATCGAGGTCGTTTAGCATCACTATTCACTGATGGTTTGTCCTGCGTCGAAGGCCCTCTCTTACGGTAGGTGTAAGCCATAAGTTCTTGTTGTAATTTTACCCGCGAATCGATTTCCGTGGTGAAAGTCAGCCTTTGTAGTCGCGGTTCGATTTTTGATGCGTGTGCTAATGTTACAGCAATTGCTATTTGTTCATTAGATAGAGAGCGCCATCGGTTCAAGAGTGAGCTTAAAAATCGATTAGCGTATGATGCCAAACATTCTCCATCTTTGGGATTCTCGTTAAACAACCTGCATAATGTGGCAGCAGGTGTTTCGACATAATCAAACCGGGCAAGAAAAGAATCCTTCATTTGAGGCCAGGTTATACCGGCAAAACTATTCTGAGCCAGCCATGAGGCAGCTGTCCCTTTAAGCGCTTTACTCAGGGCTATTATTAAGTTGCTACTAGATAGTTCCTTTTCCTGCATGCATAGGTCAACAGTGGCGCACCAAGCTCGAGCATCGCTATCTTGTGATTCGGGGTAAAATTCTGGGAGAACCAATTTAGGGTCTTTCGTATTGGATTGATTCATTGTACGAATCACTTCCATCATTTGACGTTGTTGCATCTCAAATAACAACTTCCACATTTGATTATCACTGCTATTTGGATTAATAGCAGCATTCTGACCTGCGGGGTGATCCTGTGCAGTTTCTGGTAATCCCAACTCTGATATCGGAGGATCGTTTAGCTGGTTCGGCATATCTGGGGGTTGGTTGGACATCTTGAGATGGTGTGGGCGTTTAGGCACAGGTATGCACGAAAATAAAAGTCTTGCAATATACTTTGATCACTGTATCACAATTTTAAAATCACAATCACCGAAATTATTTAAAAAAATACAATCATCAATAACGAAGAGAGCCAATGGGTTTGCAAGCGACCATCACGTGCGAGTCGCTCTTCGAGAATGACAACTCGCCCATCATGACACTTACAACTCCACTCGGGTGTCTATGCCCGCTCTTAAAATCAACCGGAAGTCAACGTCAATATTATTTTCAGTTGTTAATGCCAACATCACGATCAACTACCCTAATTCTAATTTACTTCTAATTTATTTAATTTTCACTAAGAATATCTATTGAAATAAGCGCGCGCCGTTATATAGATATGCTCGAAAAAGTGCAGTCAAAATTCTTGAGATCTATGCACTTTCGGTGTCACAATAGTTATATTACTTCTTATACTAGTCTCCTTTCCATTTATAATATACCTACTCTTCGTTCTAGGCGTATAATGCTTGAATCAATGATGTTGCATGCATTAGTTCATGGTAGATTTGATTGCACTGCTTTAACTAACAAACTATGCTATCTTATCCCCCGAACAGTTCATAAGCGACAGGTATGTAAGCGTGAATTATTTGCTTTGTGTAAATGTAAATCTAACGCGGGACTTCGATCTCCTGTCCGTCGCCTTATTCAACAATATAATGACTGCTTTATTGATATAGATATATTTTGCCTTAGCCCTCATAAGTTTCGTAATTGCATTCAACAATTGTTAGATTAAAATAAGTAGTTTAATTGTTAATTCATATTATTTTGTTACCTAAGTAATTTAATTGTAATACTCTTGTTTCAATTTTCAATCATTTAATTTATCATGTTTGCGAATATTTGTAGTATTAATTTCTTCTTCTAAGCGTCTTGTAACTATGATTGTAATGATATATATTTAGTCTATAACTGTAATACGTGGATAACGCTGTGGGATACAATGTTATCAATTTTAGAAATCATAGCTTTTAAGTAATGTATACATTGTATCTCTTTGTTGTCCCAAATAAATAAAATAAAATAAAATAAAAATAAGTAGTAGTCATCACTATCACAACATAGTATAAAACAAAGTCGCTGTCGCATGTCCGTCCCTATGTATGCTTAAATCTTTAAAACTACGCAACGGATGTCGAAGCGGTTTTTTTCAATAGATAGAGTGATTCAAGAGGAAGGTTTATATATGTATAATACATGCACCCGCGCGAAGCCGGGATGGGTCACTAGTTTCTTATAAGTTAGTGATTATGCATAGTTGTTATTAGCGATAAGTCATACATTGAACTACTATTATACATAGTATTATTTATTATTTATTTATTATTATATCACAATAGTCCGTGTGGTGACGGATTTAGAATAAATAGCGTCACCTCCCAATTCCACACTGAGGGTGTCGTAAGAGCCGACAAACGGCTATGACAAGCCCGAAACGTAGCCGCAAGAGAAGGAAAACTTGATACGAAACTTTGTGCCAACCCGTCTGGCCAGCATGGCACAGGAGGCTAATTATCCTCCATGTAATTGAAGGCCCAGTAGTGGGTCATGTATGGGCTGGGTATTGGTAGATATTGCTATTGTATCTCTACTTAAGTCGTAAGTAGACATGCAATAGTTTGTCTAACTGCCGGATAGTCGATTTAGATAGTCAATTAAGTTTCCCACGACTTCGTCTGTATTGACTTAAATTTGAGTTGCAACGAAAAAATAACCTTGGCTTCTGTAGGCTGACTATTTTGTGTCGGTTTCTTAGTGCTAGCTGTCGCTCCCAGCTCTGGCCGAGTGTATATCCAATCCTGCGCCAAATACAGCTCATTATTGCTCTCTGTACGTTATTAATAATGGTTTTCTTTTGTCATTACACCGCAATATATTATTAAGGTTGCTGATAGTCGTTTCAGTAAACGGCCTTATCGCGAAGAGTTTCGACCAACATCTCAAGAAACTCTCGCTGAGTTGCTGGATTAAGGGCCTGATACAAAAGGCAGTCATCCTGGATTCGGCAAGGATCGTGAGGAGGTTCCTCTCTCTGGAGCCCTGAACCGTCGGTAGCTTAGGTCATCGACCTCGTTGTCGACGGGTTTTCTATTGTTTTATATGTATTTTTTTAATAACAATGTGTTTTTAAGAATATATGTAAAAAAATATGAAATAAAAAGATTGAAGGGGATCTTGCGTGTTCTTGAATAATAGAGAAACGCTCATTTCGGCGAGGCAGCCAGCGCGTGCGGACATCTCCACTTCTCCAGCTGAATCGGCACGCGTGGAATCGTCGTCTTCAAGCGATCTTTTCAGATCCACTTCTTGTTTCACAGAATCGATTACGATGTTTCTTGAAGCACACCATCGATAAAATAAAGTCTTCCTCCTTGCGATGTTGTTTTATTTAAAGGTAAGGTAATAGTGCGGTAACGTATGTAGGTACACGGAGGTAAGGTATGTACCCTACAAGATATACTGACAAAATAGGTTGCTGATATCTATGAAGTTAAATACTTTACCACGTTTGTCTTGTTTCAATTCTCGTGATTTCCAATTCTAGTAAATTTTAGGCTAGGGTCTCAATCACGGTAGGAAGTGGACGATAAAAAATTCATTTGTTTTTAACCGATTTATGAAAGGTGGAATCCAGTGATTTTCACCAGTTATTACCAGGAAAACTTCATACCAAACTCCGTGCCTACCGACACAGTAGGCTAATTTCCCACTGTATAGTCCGCGGCAATCTTTATGGTCGCTCTGAATGTAGCCGCATTACGCTGCGCACGACACAAAAACAGGTATCAGCGAACGTACGCGGGGCAGGGAGGCAGGGCACGTCTTCCACCCGCAAGTGCCCTCGCCACCCGCGTGTTAGTGTGAGTGCACGTTCGTATTGGTTATGAAATGTAAAGGTTCCACCTTTCTTTCTGGTCTTCCAAAGTCGGAAAGCATCGAGGCGGGTCTCCAGACTATCCTAAACTAAACCTTTTTGTCAGGTATCTAGAGCATTCAACGAGATATGTTCAAAAATGCGCAAGTTCGTACCCACAGCTACATTCAGAGCGGCCATAAAGATTGGCGCGGACTGTACTTGGAGGAGTTTTTATTTCGGATAAGCACGTGTCTTTTTGCACGTTGATGAAGATGATGATGAAATGGGCACCAGCTCTTAGATCGTTTCCACAAACCCTATAATTCTCAAATCGCTTTTATATAATTTGATTTAGAATATACAATGTCACCAACCCATACCGTCTTTAGGGTGTCGTAAGAGGCGACTAAAACAACGCAAGAGGCAGATCACCTAATTCCAAGAGAAGGAAAACTTGATATAAACCCTGAGCCAACCCGTCATGCCAGCGTGGCACAGTAGGCTAATTTCCCTCCATGAATTTGGAGGAGGTCCGACTCAGTAGTGGGTCATTTGTGGGCTGTAACGACGAATAATGTAACGAACATGAGAGAGTTCGTGACAGATCGAGATTAATTTTTCAATGAGGGTAAAAAAAAGTGGTAAAAATCATCAGTGTGGCTCTACATGTGGGATATGGAAATTTGAAAAATTCCGATGCTACTAATAAATAGGTCCACCATTAAGAATAGACGCTAGACCAAGTCTATATTTTGTGAGCACACATTTAACCAAGACCAACTCCAAGATTCACTTTGATAGACCTCAAATTCTTGCCAAGGAAAATAACTACATCCCGAGATTGATCCGCGAGGCTAATGAGATCGAAAAACATCCAAATTTCAATAGTGAGGATGGTTGGCAGGTTCCACCTGCTTGGGATCTAGTCATTAAATTAATTTAATTTCAATTAAACCTCGTGTACTATTTCTGCGTGCACAGGGAACGTTTTAAGTAAAATTAATTTATAGGCGGTAGATTCAACTATTTCTTGGTAGTTTTGAAGATAACTGTCAGCTAGTCTCTTCCGTGACCACAACTGCTGCAAAGCATTCAAAAAGTCTGCAATTAAATAATGTAAAATATACGTGATGAATCCATGTGAATGTAATTACCATTTGTGTAGTGTTTGTATCAATTGGTGAAAAAAAAGAAAACGAAGGCCCTGCACTAGGTGTAACCTATATCGCGGGGGCTGTTTACAAACATGTAATTCTCGAACAAAAATTACTATCCAGATTCTGATTAAGTGTGGTTAACACTGAGTCACTTGCCCGACCTCGGACGCGAACCGGGGACTCGTAAACCAAAGGCGGGGTCAACCCCTAGACCAACGAAACAGTGCTGATTGGTGAATAAGATTGTTTTCTGCAAGTACTGTGCTGTGTTTTTGCTGACCGGTGACGGCGCCAGAGTTCTTCGAAACTGTGAGTAGATTTACCAAGATTTTTGGTGTCACCACCCCATTTCATCCTTAGGGTGTCGTAAGAGCTGACAAAAGGAAATGGCAAGGACGAAAACCTAGCCGTAAGAGAAGTATAATCTATCTATATAAATAAAAATGAATTGCTGTTCGTTAGTCTCGCTAGAGCTCGAGAACGGCGGGCTAATTTTGGTCTTAAAATGTTCGTGGAACTCCAGGGAAGGTTTAAAAGGTGAGAAAAGAAGAATTTTTTTTTACTACGGATTATTTTTATTCCAGGTAAGGTTTGCACATATTTAAATGAAGTTGAAACATTCTGGAATTATCATTCAGGTTTTTTATTTATTGATTCTGTGGTGGTACGAAGTTTGCCGGGTCAGCTAGTAATAAATAAATATCCACAGAACGCCATCTGTCCCAAGCTAAGCAACTTAATGCTTGTGTTATGGTAACGAGATGGATGATAAACTACTTATATACTTTTTTTTTGTAAATACATACATATTATATATAGAAATGACATCCAGACTCCGAGCCAGTGCCTCTGGTTTACACAAAGACACTTGCCCGACCCCGGAATCGAACCCGGGACCCGTTGATCCAAAGGCGGCACATCTAACCACTAGACCAACGAGGTTTGATATGAAACTCGTTAACTCGTCAAGCCAACGTAGCAAAGTAGGCTATTTACCCTCCATGTAATTGGAGGAGGCTTGACTCAGCAGTGGGTCATATATTGGTTGAGTAGTATTAGTATGTACACCCGCAAAACAGGAGGACTTTAGGCTGAAATGAAAGTTTTGGATTTGAGCCAATATTGTGGCGACTAGTACGAGCATGGTGTATGGGATCGAATGGAACCCCTTTCTCTTTTTGCTGCCAGAGGCAAAAATATGTTTGTGGAGGTCGTAGCCACGCAGATCGATCTGTAGGTTAAGCAACGCTTAACAAGTTGGATGGGTGTGCAGCGACCAGCATGCTATATACCCAATTTACCCGAAAAATCTGAACTAATAACATAAAGAAATATCGTCTACAAATGCGAGAATTACCAAAAAGTCCAACACCGCGTTAGCGAAGTTTATAGAACAATAAGCACGATTAAGGAATCCCTGTCTACAGTTACTGAGGAATAGACGCCGCGGCCCCCTGCCTGCCATACCACCTGGTCTGGCTGGATGATCAAGCCTTTGCGCTTAAAGGCGTATCATCTGACCCAGTCCGTGATGGATTGAGAATACAAAATGTCACCAACCCATGCCCTTCTTAGGGTGTCGTAAAGGCTAAAGGAACGTGAGAGGCAGACCACCAAAAATTGATGCAAACGCGTCTTGCCAACGTAGCACAGTAGGCTTATTTCTCACCATGAATTTGGAAGATGCCAATTTGAATTTGAAATGACTCAATTTTTTTTTATTTTAGAAAACCCTGAGATACAGGTCGCGGGGCCAGTTTAAAAACGTGTAAGTCACGAATACAAATGACACCCAGACTCGGAGCAAGTGCTGGTTTACACAAAGACACTTGCCCGGCCCCGGAATCGAACCCGGGACCCCGTGATCGAAAGGCGGCGCATCCAACCCCTATACCAACAAGGCAGCAGTGGCTAGCTCCTGAGCTGACATGATAATCATCTAACCTTCACCGTGCTTCGGAGGGCACGGAAAGGCCAGCTGCCATTCTACCACCTATGGAAGTAGATACACGTAGTCATTAGCTAGAACTGCCAGCTGGTCTAACTAGCTAATTACCGGTTGTCCCACAATACGGGTCTTGGAGAGCAAACAGCAATCGCTCCGTTAAAAGTAGTTTTACCCCGAGGAAATTGGGTTATTGGGGGAGAAAAGTGAGAAAGAAGGGAAGCCATCGTCGTTTCAGCCCATAAATGACCCACTACTGATTCAGGCCTCCTCCAAATTCTTAGAGGGATATTAGCCTACTGTGCCACGCTGGCAAGACGGGTTGGCACTGGGTTTGTATCAAGTTTTTCTTCTCTTGCGGCTAGGTGATCTGCCCCTTACGATCCTTTAGTTGCCTCTTACGACACCCTCAGGATAGTGTGGGTTGGTGACATTGTGTATTCTAAATCCGTCACAACACGGAAATGGGAAGCCATGCCTTGTCTAAATAGGATCGGCGACGTGTGAGTAGCTACTGCTACTAATCAGCCCATAAATGACCCACTGCTGAGTCGGGCCTCCTCCAATTACAGGGCAGGCCATTAGCCTACTGTGCCACGCCGGCCAGTAGGGTTGTCACAGGGTCTCGTTTCTAAATATAAAATATATCCTTGGACATTTCACACAACGCCATCTCGTCCCAAGCTAAGCAACTTAATGCTTGTGTTATGGTAACGAGATGGATGATAAACTACATAAATACATTTTTTTTTTGTAAATACATACATATTATAGATAGAAAACACCCAGACCCGGAACAAATACTTGTAGGTCGTACAAATATTTCTTCCGTGCGGGAATCGAACCCGCGACTTGCTGCGCAGCAGTCGATCGCTCAACCACTGCGCCAACCGAGTTATCCTTCTCTTGTGGCTAGGTGTTCGGCCTTGTCGGCTCTACGACACCCTCAGTATGGAATGGGGTGGTGACACTATGTACTAAATCCATTACCACACGGACGTGAGTAGCCTTTGGCTTAATTTCTACCGCCACGGAATGTAATGAAAGCGTCAATTTCGCCTCATGACGCGGGAATGCTCAAAAATTCTCGCGGGTTCGATTCCCGCACGGAAGAAATATTTGTACGACCTACAAGTATTTGTTCCGGGTATGGGTGTTTCCTATCTATAATATGTATGTAATTACAAAAAAAATGTATATAAGTAGTTTATCATCCATCTCGTTACCATAACACAAGCATTAAGTTGCTTAGCTTGGGACGAGATGGCGTTGTGTGAAATGTCCAAGGATATTTATTTTTTATTATTATTTCACTACATTCTCGTGACTGCATCTTGAGGGACACAACTGAATGTACCTTAACATCCATTTTCAACAGCAGACACGGAACAGTATCTTCCTTCTCCTGCAGCCAGGGTATCTGCTTTGCCATTTACGTCACCCTCAAGATGGAATGGAGAGGTGACATTGCGTATTCTACACCCCGTGTTGCCACACGAACAAAGTGAAAGTGAATGTAGTGTTATCGGTTTTAATATGTGAAAATTTAATTGTATGTGTTTCGTAATTGGTACCACTTGTTTAAAAATTACCTGCCAGGTTAATCGTTATTATAGTGCGATTGTGTGAATGTAAATTTGGTATAAAAATGTGTGTCAAATGTTATTCCAATCTCTGACATTCTTGCATTGTTGAGTAACTGACGTCCGACTTTCCATCCTTCTTAATCATCAAACGCATGATGGTCCTTTTGCACCCACAGCGTTGCAGAACCGGCAGATCCGCCTAATAGTGTCCTTTTGTCGGCTCATATGACGCCCTCAGGATGAAAAGGGTATAGATTAAATTAAAAATATACAGGATGCCCCAAAAAATAGCGTCAAGCGGAAGTCCAGAGATAGAGCACCCCATGGGGTACCCGAATCACCACCTACATGGGTTTTTTTTTCTGCGATTTTTCATAGTTTTCGTGTTATGATATTTTTTATGAATTTTCTTTCTATTTTATTTTTACTAAATTTATTATTTTTAAATTGAAGACTTTTTAAATGTTTTCTTTCTCTAACTGTATCATCTTGAATTGTACTTATAGGCATACAATAATCATCTTCGTAACTTTGAATAAAATTATGAAAATATTGGTGGGAAATAAAACATTCAAAATTCAGAAAAAAAAATCATAACACGATAACTATGAAAAATCGTAGAACATACATGGGGGTGATTTTAAGTGGATTTCACGACACACTTGAATTTTTTGATCCCCAGGAATGAAAAAATAACAGGTGTCTGTAAAGAATGCTGATGCTGAGTCGATTAAAAAAATATACGTTTTCTTTCAGTGGATTTAATCAGAGCATTCAGAGCACAGAAAATGTGTATACGCGCAATGTGTGGTGCTTACTACCTGGACAGCTGTGTACCATTATTTAAAAGACACCGTATCCTACCACTGCCCTGTCTCTATAATTATGAAATGTCCATCTTTGTATACAAAACCCCTGATCTGTTTATTAGAAACTAGTGGCCCGCCCCGGCTTCGCCCATGCAAAGCGGGGGTGGGTTAAACATATAAACCTTCCCCTTGAATCACTCTATCTATTAAAAAAAACCGCTTCAAAATCCGTTGCGTAGTTTTAAAGATTTATGCATACATAGGGACGGACAGAAGAATGAAGAATGCGACTTTGTTTTATACTATGTAGTGAAGTGATATTAATGTGACAAATAGAAATAGTAGATTCCCCAATAAACTATCTGTGCCAAGCCAACGCACTACATTAAATAGTAAAAATTAATTCTGTATGGCTATCAGAATTTACAATAAACTTCCAAATGACATAAAGAATCTTAACATAACGTCATTCAGTAGGAAATTATTGACAATAACATTGTTATAGTATTAGATAGTACAATATAATTAGTACATAGATAATAAGCTTAATATTTGTACACCGATTCGGTAGAATGTATGATACCCTGAAAAACCATAAAACACCTATTGTAACCTACTACATTCTGACAAATAAACTTTTCTTTCTTTCTTTCTTTAAAAAATAGCGAAGTTACTAGTAGGTATATTTTAGTAAGTCTAAACATAAGCTTGCAATTTTTGATTCAATAGAACTTGTGTGTACAGTAAATTTGAAGACATACCCACCTGTAATAGTGTGTTTGGGGACCGTAGGCTAAAATCTTAATGATGTGAAAAGCAATTAATTGTTTGAACTACTTTTACTTCTTCTTCAAACGTGCGTTATGGCAAATATTTTAATTGCCAAACTTACATTACAGTGACAATTTCCCGCTCATTACGCAATTATGGCGGACATGTCGCACTAGACAATACTTTCTATTTTCACTTATTTTATAACTTTATTTCTATCTCGAAGGTATAAAATGTTGGTTACGATATGATTTGCGCCATTGCGCAGTTGAAACGCAGTTGTTGCACTGTTTGTATCAGTATATATGTAAATTCAATCAGTAATATTTTGGTTACTTTTTTATATTTTGGCTTTTGGTGTTCGTTTTTCTATTTGAGTTCTATTTGAGTCTAACAGAGGGGTGTTATAATTATAGACGACTGTGTGTCTATCTGCGTCATGGTAACTCCTAAATGAATGGACCAATTATGAAGTGTTTTTAGTTAAAATAAGGTTTTCTAGCGGTGTTTCATGTTCACCCGTCTCAACATTATCAACCTTACTTTTTTATTTTAGTTATGGCCCCAGAGCCTACTACTAGCACTTGAAATTCAATTTAATTCGTCACACGGTGAACAGGAAATGGCGACACTGGCAGAGTGTTTTACAAATTGTATTCCCCACTTAAAAACTTAATTCGCCTAGTCCGTTATTTTAATACTCTCCAGATTAGCAGGCAAATATTATCAACATTAAATAATCGGCTTTCCCAAAGGACCTTTGGGGTTTGGCATGTATGACGCATCAACACCTCTAAATGACTTTGAACTACTATTATTAAAAAAATATTGTGTGAGAGACATGTGAGAGAAGTTATCTTAATTTATTTTTTTAAATTTCTCGGTTGTTTGAAGATTTTTGTTTTTAGTTCCAAGTAACTATATCCGTGGGTTTTAAATTGTTGTAAGATTAACAACTATTTTGGTTTTTACAGGCATGGCGAATTAAAGTTTAAGGTAAGTGGATGTTTAGGCTTACGGGAGTTACAGCAGCGGCTTTGGATCACAGGTCTTTGGTTTGAATTCGGGGTTGAGCAAGTTTGTTTGTCAACAAAAGTTTGGATGCCATCTATGTCCTTTATTTACATGTTTGTTGAGGGACCCCGCGACAGAGACAAAAGGAGGCTCGTCAAGCCTGCTTCAAGCTAGTTTTGCTTTGTTGGTCTGTATACATAGCTGTAGCGTAGCTCTAACATGTTATTTATATTTAGGGTGAATGTTCCAGGGTAGCCACCGAAATTCAAATTTTCTTACGTTTCTTGCAATCTGCAGGTCAGTGCTAGGTTGTATGTTGATTAAAATGTTATTCGCGGCTGTAAGGCGTATGTAGTTATAGAATTATAATCATCAAAATCATCAATACAACCCTCCAAGCTCATAAAGGTGCAAGAATGACTTTGAGCTTGAAAAAGTTATGAAAAACCTTGGAACATTCACCTTAATAGCAGCTTTTCAAACTTTGGATCCTCGACATGGCCTTATCCATCTTTAATTATTGTTTAAATCATAAAATATTTAGGAGAACGTAAATAAACACAAGAAATAGGTTTAAAATAAATGTATATTATTGCGATGTCTTTCATTTCGCTCAAAAAGTTGAATACAAAATGTAGGGATACATGAACTACAATTATTTATATTCACTTTATAATTTTTACCTTAATCTTAAATAAGAATAACTTAATAAATAAATATTTTATTTTTACACTATTATTTACAAATTGCACAAAAATATATACAGTTAACAGTCTGTTTGCAAGAAATTTATCACTATGGGACAATGTACATCATCACTTAATGATACCTAATTATCTTCTTTAAAGTATCTTACAAACATCTCGAGTCAAAATATGCTTTGATCAACAGACATGCGCCAATTTGTGACATGGGGCTTTTGGTTCAAGATGTTTTTAAACTTTACAAAAGACTATTGCAAATGATCGTAACTTATATCAGCATGGTATCCACTAGGTCCGGCAGTGTACCTTACCATCTGCATCCGGCCATCTGGTAATAGCACGTGGTAACTGCCTTTGGTCTTCTCCCCGCTCTTATGCTCTTCGTGGCCGAAGTCGCTGCCGGTCTCGTGGTCTTTTACGCGGTATCCAAACTGGTAGTTGGCCGCGTATTGGATCTGGAAAAGGAAAAATAACAACATATAACCCACTAATAGCGAGAGGACCGCTAGAAGAAACTTGCAATTTTCTGTGACACAGACACGATGTGATGCTAGCACATTACTCTCTATCATCATCATCAGCCCACTCTAGTCCACTCCTGTCCACTCCTCCTCCACATAGGCCTCCCCTAAAGAGCGCTATAGCGCCGTGTCGTCAGCTTGACGCATCCAGCTACTGACCGCAACCCTTCGCAGATCGTCGCTCCATCTAGCAGAGGGCCATCCTACACTACGCTTTTCGATTCGCGGTCTCCACTCCAGAAATACCCCAACGTTTGTCGTTTCTTCTACAGATATGACCAGCCTACTGCATTAATCTACTAAGTTCAAAAGTTCTTGACCACTGCTTGTCTCATAAGCTTGTGGCATACGTGCCGAACTGACACTATAGATGTAAAAAAAACGATTTTATACGTTTAAAACCAAATGAGGCGGTTTAAAACCCCAAATAAATCGTTTTAGACGATTTAAAACTCGCCTACTAAAATAAAAGAACTACACGTCATTATCGACAATATGTGGTCACCTGACGTTACGTTTCATTATAGTTAATTAGTTTATACTTATATCTACATTACAAGTCTATGTATGTGTGCGTAATATTATTTACTAATAAGTATAGACTTATTAGTAAATAATATTACGCACACATACATAGACTTGTAACAAATCAGACAAAATGTCGCCCGTGCGCGCATAGGGTAAAACTTTTAACCGTATTATATCGAATCAAACTGATTTGGTCGGTCGAATTGCACCAACTAGAACCTAACCAAGTCAGTGTACCGATCTAGGTATCATACATTTCATTTTACAGTTTATCGGAATATTAAGAAAATGTGGATATATTTTAAGAAAAATATAGTCGTCAACACCAACCGTTTTAAATCGAAAAAAATGGCTTATTTCGTTTTAAAACCGTTTTTTTTCGTTTTAAACCGATTGATTTCATTGGGTTTAAACCGGCCTTACATCTATAACTGACACTATAGTTTTTTTTTTATTCTGGCAATCTGCCGATATTTTCAGCAACTTTTGCCAATGTCGAGTAGTGGCAACACATGTGTGAAAATCGCGTTTTTTTTTTTCCTTATATCTTTTTGTAAGTAAAAATCTTTTGGGGTCTTAAACAAACGTAGATGACTTAAATAGAACGTAGATGTTAGTAAATGTTAGGATGACACTATAGTTAGTATTGTTTAGTTACGAAAATGTCAGAATCGACAATTGACTGTTGATTTTGACTCTATTGAATTACTAAGGTTAGCCGCATGTTTTTTGAGCGCGCTATTCAGAAACCCCATAGTACTACTGATAGAGATATTATCTGCAAGTCTCCGGCAAAAATAGACAACGTTTTTCTCAGAATTTTGGTGAAAAGTGCTATAACCAGAGAAATAAACATAGAAACCGGGGTATGTGGGGCTCCGGGGCGCGTGAATATAGTCAGTTGCTCCCCGATCTACCCAATTTAAGGTGAATGTTCCAGGGTAGCCCGCGAAATTCAATTTTTCTTACGTTTTTTGCAATTTGCAGGCCAGTGCTAGGTTGTATGATGATGAACATTTGATTCGCGGTTGTAAGACGTATGTAGTTACAGAGTTCATCATCATCATCATTTCAGCCAAAAGACGTCCACTGCTGGACATAGGCCTCCCCCAAGGATCTCCACAAAGGCCGGTCCTGGACCGCCCGCATCCACTGCTTTCCGGCGACCTTAACCAGGTCGTCGGTCCACCGTGTGGGAGGCCTACCAGCACTGCGCCTTCCGGAACGCGGTCGCCACTCGAGGACTTTTCTGCCCCATCGGGCGTCGTCGGTCCTGCGAGCTATGTGCCCTGCCCACTGCCACTTAAGAGACAGGTTACAGAGTTATAATCATCAAACTCATCAATACAACCCTCCAAGCTCATAAAGGTGCAAGAATGACTTTTAGCAGGGGGAGATTTCTTAACGGTGCGTATCGCACTATAAACTTCGCTATCGCGGTGTAGGACTTTTTGGGGGTCGGTTGGCTTGGGGATTACAAGGTTACTATTGTCAACTATATCTGGCTGATGTTTGGCCCTTTGGAACTATTGCGTGAGTTTGCTCTCACAAATCTGTCTTAAAACCAGTCTTGTACCCAAATGGCGATCTAAAAAGAGCAACTACAGAGTTTCTTGCCGGCTCTTCTCTGTAGAGGTGCATTCCGAACCGGTGGTAGATGGTAAATAATTAATTTTAAATGGTAAATTTTAAATTTTATTTTTTGTTTGACCTGTCAAAAGAGCTCTAATGAGCCAACTTGATTAAATGAGTTTTGATTTTGATTTTGATTTTTGATTTTGGTAATTTTCCCATTTGTAGGCGATATTTGTTGATGTTTATCGTTCAAATTTAATTTAAATTTAAAATAAATTGTGTATAGTAGGTATGCAGCGTAATGGTCGCAACAACACTAGAGCTATAGTAGAACACAAAAAACCTAAGAAAGGCACTCACATTACAGATAATAATAATCATAGCTAGTTGGTAGGTTAAATGAATTGCTGTTCGTTAGTATCGCTAGAACTCGAGAACGGCTGGACCGATTTGACTAATTTTGGTCTTGCAATGTTCGTGGAGGTCCAGGGCAGGTATAAAAGGTTTATTTTAAGAAAACTTTTTTTAATACGCATTATTTTTGTTCCAGTAAGGTTTGCATATCACTATCACTACATAGTATAAAACAAAGTCGATGTTTTCTGTCCGTCCCTATGTATGCTTAAATCTTTAAAACTACGCAACGGATTTTGAAGCGGTTTTTTTATTAGAAAGAGTGGTTCACGAGGAAGGTTTATATGTATAACACACCCCCGGCCACTAGTATTTTAATAAAGTTGAAACATTCTGGAATTTTCATTCAGGTTTTTTATTTAATGATTCTGAGGCGGTACGAAGTTCGTCGGGTCAGCTAGTTGCTGATAAAAATCGGGTTCAGAAAAACTGAGAAGTGAGAGGCAACAGTGAGATATCGCACTCATATTTAATTATAGAAAAACTTTTAGCCCTATTCAATGTGTATTTCGGATGGTTAAGTTAAAAATATATTAAATCCTGTTTAGTGTCTTTAAAATTATTTTAGTACTTAAAGTAAAGTAAGTAAAGAATATATTCATAAAAAAATAATTTATTTAAAACCTGCCAATAATGCAAAGGAAACACATCACGTCACTATTCGTGTTTGCGTATATCTACTACCATATTTGACATTAAGTGTGGCTGGAATATTTGCCAAAAGAGACACAAATAATTGCAAACACGAATATCCACATGAATACCTTGACGGGTCCTACGTATATTGGTTCTAGTACAAAATCACAAATTATGCTGAAGAGCGATATAAATGTTCTAAACATTGTCGACATGACACACTTTTCTTAGTTATTAATTAATATGTATTTATATTCTAATTAATAAAAAGATATAATAATAAAAGTAGGATACGTATTAGATTATTCAGAGTTACGTCAACATTATGTGAAGTATTCGAAACGATTTTTTCTATGTAACTAATACTGAATAAAAATGTTATCTTACTTTCTTTCTTTTAAAAAAGTGAATATCTAAGTTATCAATCATCATCACAGGCCATAAATAACGCAAGAGTGAGGCCTCCTCCAATAAGAAGGAGGGAAATTAACCTACTATGGCATGCTGGCCAGGTGGGTTGCCACCGGGTTTTGTTTCAGGTTCAACTTCTCCTTCTTTTGAGGCTAGTTTATCCGCTCTGTTGTTTCCTTTAGTCGGCTTTTGCTACCCTCGCAGGACACGACCCAATATAAGCTAAATCCGTCACTATGATTTATAATAGTATAGATAGCTTCCCACAAAATTAGCCTAACAAATATTTCGTTAACCGTTATAACATTATGCATGTAACCTACATTTTGCTACATATGAAACGTGTTATTAAAGCCCCAGTTAGTCTACCAGTTGTGTAGACGGAAAAGACATAACATTTAATTGTTATTACGGACGAAAATGTTTAAAATGACCCGATAACATTTATTTACTATTCGAATAATGCCTGCTACTGTTATCGGTGTTAAGGTGAACGCAGACTATCGGACTATTATATCGGTTATAGATAGTAATAGCCTTCCGCTATCACTGAAGCTAGACTGCTAGGCATTACATATGGTATAAAGATGTAGTCGCCCACTATGTGCTCCGTTATAAGGTTCAACGTCACCCAAAGGGTGATTGCCTTCTCGCTAGACTCGGTGGTTCCCTGCGAGATCGAACTCGAACGAGATCGAACTCAAATTAGGAGATACGCAGAAGGACCAGAGCTACCGATATAGCCCATAGGATTGCCAAACTTAAGTGGCAGTGGGCAGGGCACATCGAATAATTGACAGCTGATAGGGCAGGAAAGTCCTCGAGCGGTCATGGTTATCTGGAAAGCACAGTGTTGACAGACCTCCCGCATAGTGGTTAACGTCGCCAGCAAACGATGGACGTGGGTGCCTTGATGGAAATCCTTTGGTCCATTGCGTCCATTGCTGGAACGCAGGCCTTCCAGCAATGGACGCAATGGACCAAAGTTGTTTAACAGAAATGACGAAGGAAGAAACTTTGTGGTTTCTTGCTGGCTTACAGCATGGGGAGAGCGAGTTCGCCAATTGAGAAAAACACGCGATACGTGTTCGTTATAATTAACAGGCCTTGGGCTAATCAAGGTCGCTGTGAGTCAATGAATCAGCTGTCTGTCAGTTAAGGGCTATTACGATGATGTTGGAAAAATGTAGTTATGTAATAGTCAAAGCTGGGTCAACTCCATAACCGTCTGACTCGGCAGTTTTTGCTCACTGTACTGACCGACTGGTGTAAAAAGAGAAATTAAGAAATTATTGACTCACATGAACTTGTGTTGAACTGATCATTTTCAATCTTACATAACATGGCCCCGTAAACTATACCGCACGAGAATTTTGACGTGTCGTGATTTCAATTGATGTATTTTTTTATTTATAAAGATTTCGAGACTTTTCAGGAAGAACGTCGTAACCGAAAATTTGTTGTTTTAACCTCAGGCAAAAATAACGTTGTTATTATGTTTGACGTGTCTATTTGGCTCCTACATGAATTATGACCAATTATAAAGAGATCGTTTTTTTTTATTCGGACTTAAACATAAAAATAAAATTGAACTTTTAGTAGACTTGCCATAAATACTAGTACTCAGTCCATAGTGAACCACTGCAGAGTAGGTCCTTCAAGTAGGGAGGTTCATAAGGCTACTGTGCCTCACTGGCCAGACGGGTAGGCACAAGTTTTCCTTCTCTTATGGCTATTGGCCTTGTCATTTCCTTTGTGTCTGCTTTTACGACACCCTTAAGATGGATAATATTCTAAATCCATCATCTTACGGACGGCATCACAGTTTATCATAATCGGGTCAGCCGTTTCAGGGTCATCAGTTCTCTTCTAATAAATAATAAATAAATATAAATAAATATCCTTGGACATTTCACACAACGCCATCTCGTCCCAAGCTAAGCAACTTAATGCTTGTGTTATGGTAACGAGACGGATGATAAACTACTTATATGCATTTTTTTTTGTAAATACATACATATAATAGATAGAAATGACACCCAGACTCCGAGCCAGTGCCTCTGGTTTAGACAAAGACACCTGCCCGACCCCGGAATCGAACCCGGGACCCGTTGATCCAAAGGCGGCACATCTAACCACTAGACCAACGAGGCAGATTTGAAGATTGTCGTAACCGAAAATTAGTCTTTTACATTTTAAGGTTTCTTTCCTAATTTAGAATTGTTTACGTGTTTTTCAAGATATGTTGATATTTATTGATAGACAAAAATATATCAGAAGCCTAATAGCGTGGACTTTTGCAGATTTTTAGACAGTTTGTTTTCGGTGAGTCGGGAGTTTACCAAAAAAACATATTTTTCACGATATTTTCTAAAATATTGTCCTGAAATGTTTACCACCGTTCTTGGTCGGGGGTCTTTGTCTTTCTCAGCAACGGACGTCATAAATTAATAAAGACATTATGTTACTTATTTGACATCAACTGGCACAGATTGAATAAAAAGTCACAAACTAGCTGTTAAGCGTGAATACGTCCGCGTTATATTTAAAAAAAATGTTCTGTTCACAGACTAGATAACTTATTAATTCTGTATTTCGCGTAAAATCACTGAAGAATATAGGAAAACCGGCTAAGTTTGCCACATAAATGTGAAAAACTCGGTAACTTTGGCCCCTGTAAATCGGGGGCGGTGGTGTCAAAAAAAGTACCCTTAGTTACTCCTTGTTACATCAGCTGTCTGCCAGTGAAAGTCCCGTCAAAATAGGTTCAGCCATTTCAGAGATTAGCCGAAACAAACAGACAAAAATTGTAAAAAGAAAATTAAATGTTTTGTACCATGTATCAATCAAATTTAATGTACTTAGTAAAAACCGGTTATTTAAATATTACAAACAGACACTCTAATTTTGTCTATTTGTAAATATATTTAGTAGTAATTAATTTACATAATATCACAAAGGTAATATTACGTCAGATCTTGTATTTCACGGGACGGTTAGACATTTAGAAGTATTATAAAACACTATTTACCTGTATCAGAGATAACTGTAATAGTTAAGCTTCATTTTTAATTCGTAGTCGTTTGTAGGAACGCACTAACGTTCTGAAGAGTTCTCCAAGGCAAGATTATTGGTGCCATGATAACCAAATCCATGTAAATAAATATACGATTACCCAATCAGAGTTTTAATACATAAATTAATTAACCATTTTTTAAATAAATATCTTATTTCCTAATAACGTTACCTCTTCCGTTTATTCTATTTTATAATAATATAAACGAAGCTATCTTTTATAATTAGTTTGTATAAGCAATTTGGAATTCATTAAATGTAATAGGTGTGGAATAACTTATGAAGACCATATGTAAGGTAATTAAGAATTGGGAAATCTTTTATTGAGTCGATTATAGGAATATTAATACTATCCTTTCTAAAAGTGCGTAATCACTTAAAGATAAATTAACTTAATAGATATCTCATATTTAAACTAATAATATCTTCTTTATAAACTGTAATTCTAAAGACAATGGTTCGAATTCAGAATTTAAAGACGTTTAAAAAGTATTTATCACGTGTCATCATCTTTAGCCAATAGAAATCCACCGTTGGACATAGGCCTCCTCAAAGGATTTCCACTACGACTAGCCTTGAGATAGCCTCATCCATCAGATTCTGGTGACCTTAAACAGATCATAAGTCCACCTTGCCTCCCACTTGCTGGACCGGCCTCGTGTACTTTGCATTATTTAATTCCCGGTGTGACTTAACTCTATATTGGCCTCGATTGCTGCAAAGCATTCGGAACGTCGGGAGTGTATAATTAATAAAACCAAATTTAACTATTATAACTTGATGATTTTGCGCAATTTTTGCAACTTGTGCAAATGTTTGGGACCTTTCCTGAATCTTTTGTGCTTTCTTTTGTAACTGTGAAGTCGATGCGGTCTAGACTTTGGCTTCGACCACTGATAAACATCTAAATGCTGTATATTCAAGTTATGATGGCCAATCAAACTTCGAAGTTGACTTTCTGTTAACATATAAACAGGTTCTAAAGAATCAACTACGCTAGACAACTCGGGTTGGAAACTATGTTCATAATTATGGCTAGGATAATACGACTGTTCGTAATTACTGTATCTATCAGAGGAAGTCCCACGATTATCATAATTCTGTCTTACTTTAAGCTGTTTAAGAACCGGTGCTTCATAATCAAATTCTTTTATATTGTCATAATCATCGTAAAATGAATCTGTGTCATCTTCATAACTATCTTCCTCTATAGGATATTTGTTAAATTGCTTCAAATATTTATAACGTTTCAATGCCTCTGGGATTGGCAAGCTGGCATTTGTTTCAATTTCATGCAATGTTTTCTCGCTTAGTAGGAACAAATTTGTTTGGTTAGGGTAAGCAGTGTCTTTAGAATCGTCAAATATATTACTGGTTTTAAATGTATCGTTTGATGGACTTTTGTCAAGTTTGGTGATATTTGTTTCAGAATTTAATGTTTCGGCACCTAAGGCAAATGGACTAGTATCAAGATCTCGTTTTCGGCGTATACTTACTTCGTCATCTCCGTACGCAGAGGTCCCTGTACCGTCTTGATTGAGATGTTGGACTCCCTGTGGTTGATGTTTTATATATTCTGTTACTTCAGCTTGTATGGGGTTGAAATGTGGAACCGGTTTTGGTAGTATTAATTGTTCGTGTTTAGGCTGGTCTTGTACCAATCCGTATTGCACCGCTGGTTTTTCTTGAACTGTGTAATGGGTAGTTGGTTTCTCAGGTAGTGTGTTATGAAGGTTGTAATTTTCATTTATTATGGAATATTGAGTACTGTATCCAAGATTTTTCAGCTGATTCTCCTTGACTGCATGTTCGATTGTGTAATAGTTGCCCTTTACTGTGGCTGTTTCCACGTTCACCGGCGTAACCACTGGTTGTGTCCCGTAGGGCACAACTTTTTTTACTTTATTAGGATCCTCTATGTCGTCAACATCTTCAGTTATAGGCTTTTCTTTGTTATAGTCAGGCAAGTATTTAGCGGCGTAAGGTCTAGGATACTGTTGAGTGTATTCGTCTTGAACTGGGTTATCTTTCAAATAAAAATATAAGTCTATAGGCTTTTCAAGAATATTCTTTTCCGGTTCATTAGTTTGCACTAGGTTATTAAATCCGTTTAGCTGCTCATGTGCTGGTTTACTTAATAAATAGTTTAAAGCCTGGATATCTTGCAACGACTGATAGTTCAACGTGTCAGTGTATTTTGGGTATACGTATTCGGTTTTACTAGGAATAGCTGCAGTATATAAGAACTTTTCATCATCTTGCAATTTATTTAGACCAATGTTACCATTAGGTTTTATAGTCACACCTTGGTCGTAAGTCGGTCCAGGTAACACCCTGATTTTACCTTTATTCTGTGGTATGTAAAGCACAGATCCGTACGACCTGTGGTTTCTATTCTTCTCAGCGACAGCAGCTCTATTAATTTTGACCGCTTCTGCAACTTGTATCTCTTTAGTTTCTTTTGCTTGCAGTGACTTTACTTCAGGTCTCCTAGGCCTTTTGTTTAGATTCGACTGCATCTGTTCCAATGCTAGCTGATGATTCTCCTGTGATTCTTGATATGCTTTCATATAACTATCAACTGGCTTTGTGATCTTGTTCAGTCTTTGCAATTGCGCTCTATGCTGTCTTACTCGTTCTGCATTAAACATGGCTTGTTGATGTTGGGCGTGTAATTTTGCATTGGCTGTTAAAGCTAAAGGATTACTGTAAGGTAGGAAAGGTCTCTTATCGTCGACTCTGGCTTGTTCATTGATGACTTCGTGGACTGGTCTTGCGATGTTCTTTGCTGTGTTTGTTAGGGTGCTCTGCATTAGAAGCAGCACGACTGCAGCTCTCATTTGACTTTGGTTCGCCATTTTATCTGGAACAAGAGACATTTGGGTTAGTTATTGTACAGTCCAGTGTTTTATGAAGTTCTCAGCGTCCTGAAGAAAGAATAGCGCTATCTACCCATTCCTTCCTTATGGTTCTGTATTATCTAAAATAACAAGATATACAAACATTACTATGTTTGTCTTTTATTACACATGACATTAAAAACTTATTAAGGATTTATCGCGTGTATTATTTTATTTGTGTATTACATTATTATTTCATTCTCGACGCACATGGAACGTTATCAATAAAATAAATTATTAGGCGGTAGTTTTATCTATTTCTTTGTACTTTTGAAGACAAATTTCATCACAGTCTTTCCCTTGACCACGGCTGCTGTAATGCATTCGAAACGTCGGGAATTCAATAATGTAATATACACGCGATAAATCCGCTAAAACGTGTTTAATTTTAATTACTATGTTCTTTTTTGCGATAGAGACAGTAAATTTGTGGTGAAACCCTGTGCTGACCGGTCTAGATAAGCGGTTTACTTTCCCTCTATAAAACTGGAGGAGAGTGGGCTTGGTAATGGAACACTTACGGGCTGAAATGGGCCATGCACATTATTTAATATGATACTTTAAGCAGCACCGTTCTACCATTAACAAAGTACTAAAGAAAGTAACTTATTAAATTATGGTAATTGTATAGTTAAATGACGATTCGTAGCCATTGGCCATGTAAGAATCTGTTATATAAATGTGTATAACACAACGTAATGTTCTAACTGTCGTTATAGTACTGTCACTAGGAAAACTGTTAGCTAAACTTGTGTTATCTACCCTGCCTTTTTCTCAATTTGACTGCCACGTTGGTCTAGTGGTTGGATGTGTCGCCTTTAGATCACTGTCCCGGGTTCGGCCGGGCAAGTGTATTTTTGTAAACTAGAGGAACTTCCTCCGAGTCTGGGTATCACTTAAGTTGGTGAATTTCATGTTTGTAAACTGCCCCCGCGGTATAGGTTATAACATACTGCAGGGGCTACGTTTTATATTAAAAAAGAAATAATATTTTTATTCATTTCATTTCATTTATATTAAGAATCATATATATTTTCTACAATATGTAATTGCAAAGGCTGGCTGCCTTGGCTGCTTCGTTGGTTTATTGGCTGCCTCGTTGGTTTAGTGGTTAGATGTGCCGCCTTTGGATCAACGGGTCCCGGGTTCGATTCCGGGGTCGGGCAAGTGTCTTTGTCTAAACCAGAGGTACTGGCTCGGAGTCTGGGTGTCATTTCTATCTATAATATGTATGTATTTTCAAAAAAAAATAAATATATATAATTAGTTTATCATCCATCTCGTTACCATAACACAAGCATTGAGTTGCTTAGCTTGGAACGAGATGGCGTTGTGTGAAATGTCCAAGGATATTTATTTATTTTATTTATAAAGTCAGGGCGAGTTGCTAGTCAAAAGCTTGAAGCTTTTAACGCCCTACTTAAAACAAATTCAATTGACGAATTAAAACTGATTCTGTTTAATTTAACTTTAGCTTTTAGTATTTTATTTAATACTAAACGACTTCGCTCGCTTGTGTTTCAAAGCCGTGTTGCACATGTAGATAAACAACGACTTAATAAACGTGACAGTTTTGTTCTCACCTGTACGGTAAGCTCAATGACCATGGGTAGACTTTCACAAACAATTACTGTGCATGTAAAATAGATGCTATACCGGTTTACCGCCCGTCCGTAGTTCACAGCTTCAGATTAAGGATGGCACTGGCCATAAAAAATATACTACTACTAAGCCCTTGTCAAATACTTTTGTGGGCTCTTACGACACCCTCAGGATGGAATAGGGTGGTGATACTATGTCGCCACTAATCGTCTAATGCGTCGCCACTCGGATAAAAATATATTAATTAATAGTGTATTTAAAATTTAGCAAGAGTGATGTACAAAAGCGGATCTAATGTCACGCGCATTCTCCACCAGCTAGCTTAATTAATGTTAAACTTAAATTTATACAAACACTAGCGACCCACCCCGGCTTCGCACGGGTGTAATGATGAACCTCTAAATTTATCAGTGTTTCTCTACAATATTATGGATGTATTATACATTTATATACCTTCCTCTTAAATCACTTTATCTATTAAAAAAACCCGCTTCAAAATCCGTTGCGCAGTTATAAAGATTTAAGCATAATACATAGGGACGGACAGACGACAGCGACGTTGTTTTATACTATGTAGTGAAGTAGTTTCTTTGAAATATGTATGTATTTCATTAATACTAGGGTGAATCAAAAAGTTCTTAGAAGTGCATATATATGAAACCTTTTTGGATCAAGTTCGATATTCAAATTAAAGAGTGTCTATCACACTATATTTATGCAGACTGTCACTTGTTTTTGTCAGTTCGTTCGCATGTAATAATTTTTTTTGTGCAACGAGTTGCTAAAAAGTCAAAATTATGGATAAAAGTGAGTTACGTGCGGTGATAAAATATCTCAGTTTGAAAAAAATGTCTACGAAGGAAATTTTTTTGGACATTCAGCAGGCATTAGGGGGTGATGCTGTACCCTATTCTACGGTTGCGTACTGGGTGGCTGAATTTAAAAGAGGTAGATCAAGCTGTAAAGATGACCCGCGTTCTGGGCGGCCTTCAACCTCCGTTACAGAAGAAAATGTCAAAAAGGTTGAGAATCTGGTTTTGGAAGACAGAAGAATGACTATAAAACATATAGCTGAGATCCTAAAGATATCTTTTGGTAGCGTTCAATCCATTTTAATTGATTCACTGGGGTTCAAAAAAGTGTCTGCAAGATGGGTGCCACGAATGTTAACCGACGAAAACAAAAAGCGACGTTTGGAAATTTCCAAGCGTAATCTCGAAATGTTCCAGCGTGATTCGGATAATTTTTGCCGTCGTCTTGTCACCATGGATGAAACGTGGGTCCACCATTTTGATCCTGAAACTAAAAGACAAAGCATGTCTTGGAAACGACCATCCTCTCCATCCATTAAGAAATTTCGAGTTGCTCCTTCCGCTGGCAAAGTTATGGCCTCTGTGTTCTGGGATAGTGAAGGAATCCTTTTTATTGATTACATGCCAAAAGGCCAGACGATAACTGGACCCTATTATGCAAATTTAATCCCGAAAGTGCGTGAAGCGATTAAAGAAAAACGTCGTGGAAAACTGTCGTTGGGCGTGTTGTTCCTTCAAGATAACGCTCCTGCCCATCGATCGGAAGTTGCGCTCAACGCAATCCGCTGTGCTGGCTTCAATGTCCTTGACCACCCACCATATTCTCCGGACTTAGCCCCAAGTGATTTTCACTTATTTCCAAAATTAAAAGAGGAAATTCGTGGAACAAAATTTCACGATAATGACGCGGTTATAGCTGCCGTAGAGGACTTTTTCGAGACTCAAGAAAATAATTTTTTTTCACAAGGAATAAGGAAGTTAGAAACGCGTTATTCTAAATGCATTGCATTGGAGGGAGATTATGTAGAAAAATAAAATATTATTATTTAAATCTTTGCATTTTTTAATATTGATTCCAAGAATTTTTTGATTCACCCTCGTAATAACAAATTAAGGTAATGATTTCTTGACGTTTTTATTGCAGTGTCTGAAACGTCTGGATTTAGATGAAAAAATCGTGACAACCTAAGACTTCATGAAATGACATAAAATTTTATATCTGTGTTATCTTTTTATATGTGATTTTGATTTTGAAACATAAACCTTTATTGCGTTCAACCCTACCTGTTTGGTAATGACGGGAACCGCATATGGGCATTAGGTGCGATATGTCTTCCGAAAGCTAGCCTATTAAAGTGTGGTTAAACTGGTATAATTTCTATGTGGTGACATGGTAAATGACCTTGGTGGTTTTATTATGGGAAATCAACAGACATGGATATATTACAGGGGTCTAATCATCATCATTTCAGCGTATGAACTACCCAATGGTATTAGGACCTTGCCGGATTTCGAATACACAATGTCACCAATACACACCATCCATTGAGGTTTTGTCGGTGGGGGGAACCCAGACCCCCCACCGGCCTCTATGGCGAGGGTAGAAGGAACGCGTAATGTTAAGTCCCCCTTTCCCCCAGACTCACTCCTTTGCAACCCACCCGGCCGCCCCCTTCTGCGACACTACGGCCTAGCAGATGGAAGCCACGCCAGCCCTCGGCTTAGCGACCAACCAGGTTCACCGTAAACCCGAGGACACTTTTTCACCGCGGCGGTTTAAGGCCCGCAAGGCAACTCTGAGGAAGTAGCGGTCCCCAGAGCTCAAACCCGCCACGACCCCGAGCGCCGCTCTTCGTCTGGCCTCTCCCTTTGGCCCCAACAGATCATGAAGGCCTCACCACGGCAAGGTAGCAGCACAGTCGAGGGGGTTGATACAAACCCTGAGCCAACCCGTCTTGCCGACTGGGTTATTACCCACCGGAACGAAAGGGACGAATGACAGAAAGATAAAGTATGCAGCATGAAAATACAGTACAGTAAAAAAAAAAAAAAAAAAAAAAAACCGTCTTGCCAGGCGGCACAGTAGGCTAATTTCCCACTGTGACTTTGTATTAGGCCCGACTCAATAGTGGGTAATTTATGAGCTGAAATTATGATGAATGAGGATTAGAACCGGCTGTCCCATCTCAAGATGGCATGAGTTGGTGAGACTGGTGACCTATTCATTATCTTTGTGATTAGCGCGCTCGCAGACACGATACAGATAAACCAGTGTCTCCCACAAATGCTCTAAGTCTCTTTGTGTAGTCAATTCCGTGGATCCCGTATTGGCTTATTAAGTCACCAAAAGAAGTGTGATAACTCTTGACGCTGTTTAAATTATCTAAAATGATGTTGTTAGACTAAATATGATGATGATAGTTATACTAGGAACTTATTAGAAGGAAACAGTATTGATAGTTCGCTAAATCAAGATTGAATGTCGACTTTTTGTTGAATTATTGTTTTGACAATAAAACGTTTCGAAATGTGATCGATCATTGTGAATGAATTGATTATTAAGTTTCATTACTGAACCCCCTGTTCAGTAATGAAACTTAATAATCAGACCGTTGGCAAAATGCAAGTCTGGGAAAAAAAACGAGCTGTATTTTTTTTAATAGTATTCACAAAACTTCGTGGAAGTGGAGGAATATAACAACAGCATATTTTTTATTTAAAAAATATATAAAAAAAATGCATCTTTTTTAATTTAGAATTTTGTTCAGAAAGGCGAAAGTACTATTAATTCTTCGAACTAAAACACAATTAAATAATATCATGAAATATTAAAACAAAAACACTAAATTAAAACTGAAATGATACATAAAAGTTCAAGATAAAAATAAAATAAAATAAAATAAACATCAGCTAACAAACAGACATGGAAACATTTTTTTAAATGTTGTTTTCGTTTTTGTTGCTTGTTCATCCGCATGCACTTAGTCCTATATCGGGTTATTTTAATATTACAAACAGACACATCCATTTTATTTAACTATTTGGGCTGAAACGATGGCAGTACTCGTATTATGATGAAAAGATTAATAATAAGCTCTATTATGCAGTGTCCTTTTTATGAATTGACTTCAATGCAGATGTTAAAGTTTTTTAATACGAGTATATTACTTTACTAGTGGCCCGCCCTGGCTTCGCCCGTGCAAAGCGGGGGTGAGTTATACTTAAAAACCTTCCTCTTGAATCACTCTATCTATTAAAACCGTATCAAAATCCGTTGCGTAGTTTTAAAGATTTAAGCATACATAGGGACGGACAAACGACAACGACTTTGTTTTATACTATGTAGTGATTACTATGCAGTATTCATATCTCGCTAATTAGCAATTATTTGCAGGTGCGAATAAAAAAAAACAATTGCTATATCAAATAAAAATGTTATCGCCAGCTGATATATCAAGTCGTTGCTATTTTTTATTGACCTATAAATTAGAAGCAAACTATTTCAATGCCTTACACTCATTGTGTGCGCAAATATAGTCTATGGAATAGAAATATTATTTCGATAAAGTTTATAATTTGTTTAAGGTGGATGCTCCAGGGTAGCCCGCGAAATTCAAATTTTCTTACGTTTTTTGCAATTTGCAGGCCAGTGCTAGGTTGTATGATGATGAACATTTGATTCGCAGCTGTTAGACGTATGTACTTACAGAGTTATAATCATCAAACTCATCAATACAACACTCCAAGCTCATAAAGGTGCAAGAATGACTTTGACGTCGAAAAAGTTTTTCTTGCACCTTTATGAGCTTGGAGGGTGGTATTGATGATGTTGATGATTATAATTCTATAACTACATACGTCTTACAGCCGCGAATAACATTTTATTCAACATACAACCTAGCACTGACCTGCAAATTGCAAAAAACGCAAGAAAATTTGAATTTCGCGGGCTACCCTGGAGCATCCGCCTTAAAATAATGTGTAAAGTGACGGATTTAAAATACGCCCGAGTGTCGTAAGAGCCTTGAAAGGAAATGACAAAGCCGAAAACCTAGGCGCAAGAGAAGGAAAACTTGAAACGATACCCTGTGCCAACCCGTCTGGCCAGCGTGGCACAATAGGCTTATGACCCACCCTTAATGGGGACAGGCTTGACTCAGTAATGGGGCATTTATGGGCTGAGTAGTAGTAGTGGATTTTTTTGGGGTGGAACGATCATTTTTTTACAGCACTAGGGTTGTGGTCAAGCATGACCCCAAGGGTCGCGGAATCTTTTTACCACATTGAGTGAGTGACGTGATTGCAGTGGCTACCTCATTAAGTCTCTCGTATTCTACGGTATCATCATTCATCATCATCATCAGACCACATTAGTCCACTGCTGGACATAGGCCTCCCCTAAAGAGCACCATAGCGCCCTGTCTTCTTCTTGACACATCTTCTTCTTGACACATTGCTGCCCGCAACCTTTCGCAGATCGTCGCTCCATCTAGCAAAGGGCCGTCCACTACGCTTGCCGATTCGCGGTCTCCACTCAAGAACTCGTCTACCCCAGCGGTTGCCGGTTCTTCTACAGATATGACCAGCTCACTACCACTTCAGTCTGCTTATTCTCTGTACTATGTCGGTATACATTTCCATTATAAGGTTTAATGACACGATTCTGTGTTAAATCGCAAGAAGCAACACAATGATTCTAGAATGTTCTCACGACTTTACTTTCAAAGTGTTTCATAACGTTGAACGCTTAGTCATGAAGTACTTTGGTTTAACGACAACTATTAAAGAAAAAAAGCAGTTAAGTCTTTTAATAATTAACTGGTCTCCAGTATAGAACGAAATCCATAAAGTGTGATCCTCATGATGCACCCATCCTCAGAGCATGAGTCTAACCTGCTTTGGCTAACAACCATTAGAGCTGATCAGAATATACCAGGATAGCATAGGATAGTAGAAGATTAGGACCAATGTTAAAATCATTAGAGTTCCTCACTGAATACCTCAGAGCTCCTTACTGAATAACAGGTGGACATATATAATAGGAAATTAGGACTTAGCGGAAAAACATCGCCCACCTCGGAGATCCTCACAAAATACCAGGACTTCATAAGAAACCAGGAGATTAGAACCTAGCGGAAAATCATCGCTCACCTCAGAGCTCCACGAAACGTATTACCACTTGCACGCTGAAGGTTGACTGCTTTGTTGGTCTAGGTGTTGGATGCGCCACCTTTGAAGAAGATTAGGACCAATGTTAAAATCATTAGAGTTCCTCACTGAATACCAGGACGACATAAGATAGTATGAGATTAGGCCCTAGCGGGAAGCCATCGTTCACCTCAGAGCTCCTTACTGAATAACAGGTGGACATATATAATAGTAGATTAGGACATAGCGGAAAAACATCGCCCACCTCGGAGATCCTCACAAAATACCAGGACTTCATAAGAAAGCAGGAGATTAGAACCTAGCGGAAAATCATCGCTCACCTCAGAGCTCCACGAAACGTATTACCACTTGCACGCTGGAGGTTGACTGCCTTGTTGGTCTAGGTGTTGGATGCGCCACCTTTGGCTTCCGGGTCCCGGGTTCGATTCCGGGGCCGGTAAGACGTGTCTTTGTGTAAACCAGTCATTTGTGTAATCACTTGCTCTGAGTCTGGGTGTCATTGTGTTCGAGAATTTCATGCTTGTATGCTTGTACCGATGATGATGTACCTAGAGCAGGTGATTCGTCTTTTATAAAAAAAGGTGCAAGGTACGTACTCTTTCAAAATTTGTGGGATTAGCACAGGACCCGATGGAGGCAAATTATATACTCCAAATGTTACGCATCCACTGATGACCACGACCCACAGTCATGAGGGACCGCCTTGAGAGAGAGAGAGTGACATTCATATTGTTATTTTTTTTATTTACCCTCTGCAAGTGAACGTAATACTTGATGGAATAAATTATCCTAGTAGCGTTGGACCTTCAACTTAAAGGTCGGAAGGTTGTAGTTAATGCCATGCGGGTTGCGAAACGAAACGAGAAATTGCAACTTTAAAATGTATATTTTAATATACGCATGCACAATGTCCCCAACCCACACTATTCTGAGGGTATCGTAAGAGGCGACAAAAAGAGCACAAGCGGCAAATTATACTTGATTGACAAAACCCTGTAGCAACTTGTCTTACCAGCGTGGCGTAGTTGGTTTATTTCCCTCCATGAATTTGGAGGAGGTCCTGGTTATGTCTATGAATTTGCGGAAGTCCATTTGGAGGTGAAGGTGTGGCCAGACGTGTTGGCACAGGGTTTCGTTCCAAGTTTTCCTGCGTCTAGGTTTTCGGCCTCGTTATTTTCCTTTGTTGGCTTTTATGACACCCTAAGGATGGAATGGGGTGGTGACAATATGTATGTATTCTAATATATACTTATTATATCTTTTACGTATATTGTAGATAGATATGAAACAGGATTGCATAGAAACAACAAAATTACAAGGCTTCTGAGTTTCTTGCCAGTAAGCCAGGAAGCGGTTGTTGTATTATTATATAAATGTTATATTATCCAACGTGACCTAAGCAAAATAAATAATTAATTTGAATTTGATCATTGATAACATTCAAGGTTTAAAGTATCTGGAGTGGAACCAATTTACTTCTGCCAGGACTGTTTTAAATAGAGCGTGAAGTTACAGAGATATAAAATACATAACTCTCGAGCTAAAAGGTGTTATAGGCTTAAGTCTGTTTGTGACATACGTCTTGAACGGATAAACTGAATTTGTTTCTCTTTTCATAATTGTATACTCATATTAAAATTAAACGTATGTATTTTGGTTAACATGCTTGTGCCGCTTGGAAACTTTGACACCTTGAAAATGTATATTGGGACTCGGAATCCATATCATTTTACAAAGAATTGTCCAGGCTCTCTATTGACTTTAACCGGTGACCAGAAAACTGGTTATTACTTCGCTCAGAGAATTAAGGCCTACGCAGACCGGGACGGCGCATGGCAAGGGATTTATTTTTTTGCTAATGGACATTCAACCGTATCGATAAAGAAATACTACATAAATTTCTATGCTTTAAAATTATGAAAGCCGCGCCACGCTTGTAAGGAGCCTGAGGAGAGGGGAAGGGCCTCCTCGTCTGCGGCGGCGTGGTTCTGCATCAGATCCCACAATGCCGCAACAGGACGCGAGTTGGAGCACCCCGGGGAGGTTTAGTGGATAGGCCCCCACTATGGGGGAGAGTCCCACACTCCCCTCGCTGGCCATCCCCGTGGCCGGCGAGGAAGTCCTTATAGGATTTTACCCCGGGTGAACAAAAGGTTTCTATGTTTATTTTTGTAACGTAACCCCTGCAGTCGCGGTGGCAGCTTACAAACATGAAATTCAAGAACACAAATGACAACAAAACACTGGTGCCTCTGGTTTGAAAAAAGACACAACATCGTGTCGCCGGGGGAATTCAATGGAAACCAGCTCATGCAATAAACTTAATGTAAATTGTATATTTGATGTAACCTTTAGTGATTGGTGTATTCAGAATTCCCAACAATAGACGTTTGAGGAAGTTCAAATGTCTAGCCAAGTAAATGTCGCAAACATTGATCCGGAAACGTGGCCATTTTGAAATTGTATAATATGACAATAGACTAGCTTCATCATTGTGATATAACTTGTATAATAAAAAATAAGGCCGTTCGTTCACGAACGCATTACTACGAAACGAGTAGATTGATTTGTTATAATGTGTTTTAGATTACAAAATTTCCGTGTCTTATGGATTTAGGCTACCATGTTACCACCCGATTCCATTCCGAACTTAGCGTAAATTTCCCTGATTTCCCCCTTGAATTTGGGGAGTCGTGATTCAGCAGTGGGTTTTTTGACGGGCTGCGGTGATGGTGACGATGGTAAGCCCTTAATGAAAATCTTTATGATTATTGTCTCTATAGTAACAATTATAATTCTTGTCGTCTCTTGTTTGTGGCATTCCGAGCCGGTGTTAAATGGTAAATTTTAAATGATTAAATTTTAATGTTATTTTAATGTAATGAGGCAAATAGATTGAAAGATTTTGATTCTTTTTCTTTTCTTTTTTTTAAATAAACGTACCTAATCCCTCCTTGCGCTGTACTCCTGTATCGCGGGGGCAGTTTTCAAAAATGTAAAATAATTCACGAACACAAATGACACCTAGACTCAGAGCAAGTGCCTCTGGCTTAGACAAAGACACTTGCCCGACCCCGGAATCGATCCCGGGACCCCTTGATCCAAAGGCGGCACATCTAATTAATTTCTTTTTCGCGGTAAGTTTCTATCGGAGGGCGTCCCGGGCAACTGGGACGCCCTGTTAGACATTGAGGCTTTCGTCGGTGGCGGGTACCCACCACCGGCCTCGCCACGTCACCGTATGGCCTCTCCCTGTGGGCCAGCCCGGCATGGGTGACCCTGAGCTGGTATAGCCCCAACGGATCACGTACCAGCACAGTTGAGGAGGATCTAGCCCCTAGACCAGTGAGGCAGTCATTTTGATTTGGATTTTCAATACAGCATTTATACAGATAGCCCTAAAGAATACTCGTACATTGATATTATAGTCATACATTTAACGCAATTGATTGATTGGCAATTAGTTAAAATTGATTCTACCATGCGTAACTGTGAAGCAATTATGAACCGAGTTCAATGTTAAACTAAGGTCATTTTACCACGTTTTTGATCTCCTCATCATCATGGCCTTCGAGACTATAATACTATAATATACACCCACAGAGAGATTAACCTAATATGCCACGCTGTCGTTCGGGTTGGCACACGTTTTCCAGAGGCGACTGGGGCCATACCAGATGTCCCGGGTATGGCACCAACGGAGGACTGACGTACCTCCGTGAGGGAATGGCGCATTCTCCCGTAATGTGCAAGAGTTGTCTGGGTCGAGATAATATAACATCTCCCCAGCACCCCCAAAACCTATAGCTACGTGGACCACAACTTAGGTCCCTCTTATGGCACTGTAGTATACAACGGGGTGAGAGACGGGACATGAGTGGGGGTTTTAGTGGGCAGGGTTGCACCCGCCCTTGCATCACCGGATTAAGGACGTAGCACACTTAACAACTCGGAAAGGGATCGGCACCGTATCAACACGAGGCGTTCAGTATTCTTTGTATGAAACTCCCTACTGCAAAGCACACTAATCGGATTCGTAACGTAAACGCCTCGCCTCGGGACAAGCTCACGAACGCCGTACGGCGCGTGGTCAACCAGCGGTCCCCGCGCTTACGGATATCGGAGTTGCGGATCCGCTTTGGTTACGTGCTTACGTTAGGTTGACGCGGGTTTCCGTGGTCCACCGTGAGGGCGGGTGTCGGCGCACGGCGGGTTGTTTTAGTGGGTGAGGGCCCCACACTACCCCGTAGTGTCCCCGGACGCGGGATGTGCGGTCAGGCTTTTTTCCCGCCAAACCAAAAAAAAAATTTGACGCCTGATTGACGGCGAGGCGAAAGGCGATACGGTGCCGATCCCTTTGCGAGTTGATATGTCTGCTACATCCTTATGGGCGTCTTCGAGTCCGCTCATAAACCTATCACCTCCACTCGCGGCGACATTTTTATCCGCGAGTGGAGGCGTTAGAGTACCCGGCAAAAAGGGTTTCCCCCACTCTAAAAAAAGGGATTTTTAAAGGGCGTCCTATTAAAACTAGGTTGTCTGCCACTTGCGTTCCTTAGTCGCCTCTTACAATACCCTCAGGACAAACCTTACATCTTTACATCTTACAAACCGCTTGTATCACATCACAAACATGTAATTCAAAAACACAAATGACAGACAGACTCACAGCAAGTGTATCACTTTACGCAAAGACCCATATTTTCCTGAGTCGGATCGTCTCCAAATTCATGGACTGAAATTGAGCCATGTCGGGTTGGTACTGAGTTTGTATCAAGTTTTCCATCCCGTTCGGCGGCTAGTTGATCTGTTGCTTGCCCCCGTTGAGTCGCCTCATACGACACGCTCAGGATAGTGTTGGTTAGTGACACTGTGTATTCTACATTGCATTATCTAAAAGCCATAAAAAATGTATGTCAATCACATTTTTATTTTATACTTTGCAATTCAAAATGTCAGATCTTGAGAGACCATCCCATAAACTAGATTTGCATAGATTAGATAAAGCAGTTAGCCTGATTTGTTTAGGGTTGGCGAATGAAAATTTCAGTTAAACATAATTTAACTGTCTGTCTATAATTCTAACATATTAATATTTTACGTATGGTGACGGATTTCGAATACATAGTGTCTCCACCCGATACTATCCTGAGGGTGTCGTAAGATCCAACAAAAGGCAACGACTGATAGGAATACGTGGTGAGCGTGGCTAATTACACCCCATGTTACTGGATGAGGGCCGACACGCCAGTGGATAATTTATGGGCTGAGTTTCATTATCAACTAGCGACCCGCCTCGGCTTGCGGTGGGTGCAATTAAAAAATATCCTTGGACATTTCACACAACGCCATCTCGTAACTCCATTTTAGAATTATTACAATAAAAAAAAAAATTTTTTTCGATACCCACTTGTGTTTAAAAAATCATATCTCAAAAATTTAAGCGATAACATATGGTTTTTTTGCTTTATTTACAATGTGTAAATTGTGTATATTATGGAAAAAAATAAAAGATACAATATTATTATTTATTTAATTAAAAATAAATTGTCATTAAAATTTGGCTGCGCGCGCAGTACTGACTTAGTTCGGCTATTTATAGATAGGGACGGACAGACGACAGCGACTTTGTTTTATACTATGTAATGATAATGATAATAGTTATAAAGTCTCTAATATAATGATGTCTTAGGTTTTCACGATCTTTACACATTGCAGGAAATGGTGGCTTCACGGTTATGATCGTTTTATTTTATTTTATTCCCAACGTTTCAGACACTTTGCAGTGTCCGTGGTCGCGGGACGACAACGTGACCACGGACACTGCAAAGTGTCTGAAACGTTGGGAATAAAATAAAATAAAACGATCATAACCGTGAAGCCACCATTTCCTGCAAGTCTCTAATATTATAATTTGTGATATATCGAATTTATTTAAGAAAATCTTCCCTACACTATTTTAAATTCTACTGTGAAAGATATATTTTTTACGAAGCGACAGCCCTATTAGCGCGGTATAATAAAATTCGCCAACGACACGCGCCGTTACGCAACCGGAAGTGACGTAACAGACTTCCGCCGTGACCTCAGGACCGTTTTCTTCTTGGCATTACCAGGACTTCATATTGTGAATATTGATATGAACAACTTGGATTAAAATTCTTGATTGTTTCAAGATGATGTTGTCTTTCTTTTCCCGGTGTAAATGTGTAGATTAAAATATGTATGGGTAATATGTGCAAAGAGCTTACTACTACTCAACAAAAATAAAGTATACAAAATACTGTTTTCAGCATTAAAATGCAAACACATTACTATGTGTTATACTTAGACGCTCACACATTTTTTCAGTAATAAATGCTAAGTGGCGGGAGGGTAGAAATAGCATCTTTTAATTAAATAAAAAATGAGCTCCTCATTTATTTTAATTACAGCTATAAGTGTGGTGAGGCAAATAAAGTTTTTAAAAAACATTATAAATTAGTCTAATATATAAATCAATAAATAAATAACATACTGTTCATTTTCCTAAAATACTGTTTAATATTCTTCATAGAGCTGAATATACTTTATTTCTTGTAAAAAAAAGTTGGCAACCTTACTCAGCCCATAAATGACCCACTGCTGAGTCGGCCCTCCTTCCATCCCAGGGAGGGTAATTGGCCTACTATGCTGGCCAGACGGGTTGGCACAGGGTATCGTTTCAAGTTTCCCTCCTCTTGCGGCTAGTTTATAGCCCTCGTTATTTCCCTTTGTCGGCTCTTACGATACCCTCAGGATAGAATGGAAATGACACTATGTATTCTAAACCAGTCACACGGCTGTATATCCTATATCGCGGGGCTGTTTACAAACACATATTTTCGCGAACACAAATGACACCCAGACTCGGAGCGGCTCTGGTTTACACGAAGACACTTGCCCCACCCGGGATTCGACCCGGGTGCCTTGGACTAAAGGCGGTACAGCTAACCCCTAGACCAACAAGGCACTCTGACTCTGAATGGGTCAAAGGTTTCTCTCAATCCGAGCACCCGTTATTTTCCGAGAAATCCATCTGAATAGGTCTGACTTTTGTTTCGTTCCGTTTATATCTTAACTAGCGACCCGCCCCGGATTCGCACGGGTGCAATGATGAACATCTAAACTTTTCAGTGTTCCTCTACAATATTATGCATGTATTTACATATAAACGATCCTCTTGAATCACTCTATCTATTAAAAAAACCGCTTCAAAATCCGTTGCGTAGTTTTAAAGATTTAAGCATACATAGGGACGGACAGACGACAGCGACTTTGTTTTATAATAAGTAGTAGTGATAGTGATGGCTTGGAGAGACAGTGGTGATGTGGTGATTGCTTGGAGAGACAGTGGTGATGTCTAAGTTTTAAAATGTCCGTTTTCAAGGTTATAAGTAAAAGTGTTGAGGTAAAATATTTTTAGGCGCAAAGGGATGATCATCCAGCCAGACGAGGTGGTATGTCCGGCTAGGGGTCGCAGCGCATATCCCCCGATAGTTGTAGTCGGGGAAATCTTAACTGTTCGAATTGCTCTTGAAATTTCGCTATCGCGGTGTAGGACTTGTTGGTAATTCTCGCATTTGTAGGCGATATTTCTTGATGTAATTAGTTCAGATTTTTTCGAGTAAATTGTGTTAAGTATGTAGCATATCGGTCGCTACATATAATATATTTGATTTCCCCGGTACAGTCATTAATATGACGATGCTTCGCGTTATTATTACAACTTTTTTAATATTCAGTTCCTTGGTGCTCGAGTTATCATGCTCACTTTAAGACTCATGGCAGTGATGGCGTCGTGTGGCGGGTGGTTCTCTTCCCTGCAATATGGTTGAGAAGGGCGATGGCTGCCCCATGCAGCATGCTTGTGAACAGGTGCCGTCGGTTGACTCGGGCATTAGAAGTTTACTATTATTGACTAGATTTAGCTGATGTTTGGCCCTTTGCGACTATTGCGTGAGTTTGCTCTCACAAATCTGTCTTATCCCGGCCTTGTGCCTAAAAATGGCGCTCTAAAAAGAGCAATTACAGAGGTTCTTGGCGGCTCTTCTCTGTAGAGCTGTATTCCGAACCGGTGGTAGATGGTAAATTTTCAATTTAAATGGTACATTCTATTTTATTGTTTGATTGATGATTGCCGACTACCGAACTTAAAGGAACTTTCTTTACGTAGCTTTTATTACAAAACTCTTATAAATCATCATATTTAAAATTACCAGTATCATCTTACGGCCCAGGGGCCGTCCCACGCTAGGTGGTAGTCTCCATACACACCTATCAGTCGTAATATCGACATTCACACACCTTTCCTCGTTATTATAATCCATCCATCTCTTTTCATTTCCTACAACCCTTGCGTCCACCCACATTCATGCTGAAAATACCACCGGTTTGGCGGTTTGGAAAATACTTTAAGCATACCGCCGCCCCTCACTGTCGTGTAAGGCTTGGGGTCTCTTCCCCAGCTCCATCTGCGGTGCGGGTCAGCCAGAGCATCCTCTTCCCTGACCCACTCCGCCGCCTCCTTCTGCGACATACGTCCTCGCAGGGGGGTTAAAACACCTAGTATTATGGTATTCATCAAACGAATTTCAATACAAACCTGAGCGACTATTCTTGTGAAATGTAAATTATAATAAAATATTTTAATACGTTTTTAATATTCAATGTATAAGCTCGATGTTCAAATTTGATATTCAAGATTAGTACGAACGAATGTTGAATAAAAATATTTTTTTGATAAAACGAAGGTCTATCTTACGCAATCACATTTGCTTTTTACGAGTCAATTATAGACGGTGTTTTAAATTACTAGTTTACGATAACTAAATTCAGTATTACGCGCGAAAACCACACACAAATTTGTGAAAATCGGCTAAGTTTGCCACAAATATGTGGATAACTTAGTAAGTATGGGATCCTGAAAAGTGGGTGATGGGGTCAAAAAGTAACCTAAGATGTTATAGCTATAACTCCTTGTTAGTGCGCTCACATTTTTCCCATCACTAGTTGTTAAATTGGAAGGCTTGAATGTTTTGTTGCCATGTTAAGCTTAAGTGGTGTCCCTATAGGTTATATGACGACACGGTTGGCGCAGTGGTTGACCGATCGACTGCTGCGCAGCATGTCGCGGGTTCGATTCCCCGCACGGAAGAAATATTTGTACGACATGTATTTGTTGTAAAAAAAAAATGTATAATAAGTAGTTTATCATCCATCTCGTTACCATAACACAAGCATTATGTTGCTTAGCTTGGGACGAGATGGCGTTGTGTGAAATGTCCAAGGATATTTATTTATATATTTGGTATAGATTTTTTTTCTAAAGCATTAGGTATATTGGGTGTAACAAAAATCCTATAGCCATAACAAAAGTATCGACATACATACAACCACACACATACATCGATAATCGCTGCAAAGTTTTAGGAAAATATAAAATAGAATTGATGAGAAAAGTTCTTAATTTTTTTGTCACCACGAAGTGCTATATAAGAATAAGCTCAGAAACCCAATGAAACCTCTTGGAACACAATTACTAAACTTATAGAATCATTGCTTTAGGTAGTTGGTCAGTTTTCTCTGGCATCCATGTTAGTGCGTAGGTCGAGGCGCTAAATTCCACATAACCGGCTAGCACTCAACTGCAGCTACTCAAGTAATCATCATCATTTCAGCCAAAAGCCGTCCGCAAAAACTGCTGGACATAGGCCTCCCCCAAGGATCTCCACGAAGGCCAGTCCTGGGCCGCCCGCATCCATCGTTTTCCGGCGATCGTTAAGGTTAACTTAACTGCCGGATTGTCTACGTAAAAACATTGACATCGCTTATCATTTCTGACCAAATATAAGCCATTGTTTTGTCTCCTCCAATAAAGTACAGGGAAAATAGCCCACTTAGCTATGCTAGCCAGGTCAATTCGCACGTGGTTTCATAAAAAATGACATTTTTTTCTGCATTTATTTTTTTAGTTCTCAATTTATGATGAGGTTTATATGTATATTTATGGTGAAATAATTTTTCAAATCGGCCGAGTAGTTTCAAATCCGTCCTTTAAATACTATTAGTTTAGATACACCTCAAATTTATGGTTAAATGATTAATTAAATCTATTATAATAAATCTAGGTTGGTAGGTAATTTGTCCTTGTTTTTGGATAATATTATTTTTTATGTGTGTCCTTTAAATCTTAAATTATTAAATCTCAATTAAACTTTTTTATTAAACTTTACCATTTTTAAAAGATGTCGCTGAATTTACGAGAATCCATAAAGATATTTGAGCAATTTAATTAATTATTAACATTATAATATTAAAAACACTTACATACATTCAATAGTATAAATAAAATAATTTAAACATATTTTGTACTTACTTGTGAAACATAAATCCAATTGAAAAGTGAATTTGAAATTTGAGCGCGCACTGTTATTCGCACATTTTATGAATGAATTTAAAATAACTATTAATTTTTTAATCACAACAAACTTTTTATCACTGACTAAAATGTATTCTGCCTCGATGCAGTAAAATTAGTACTGTTCAAGTTTCAAGTTGTTTTTCGTTTTAAATCGACGACCTCGTGCGTGGAGGTGGGAACTCACGTTTGTAAAGTGATAGCCATTTACTTTGACGTCCATTGCTGTCCATCCACATCATTTAGAATTAGTGCTAGTACAAAAAAGGTAATAGTGTTAAAAATAACACAGCGTGTCGTGAATAAGCTTTTTTGAATAATTTTATAGTAGGAAGGTTATCAGTTTTCGGTCCTTGGTGTTTCTCATCCATTCCGTTTTTTGATCTAGTGTATAGTTTAGGTTCTATTCGTAAAGAGCAATGTATGATGTGAGACTTTTTACAAAAGTGAATGTTTTAAATGTGTTAACAGTGACTAGCAATGTGTTGATCTCGGAGGTACAGGGTTCAAATCTCGGTAGGTAACGATAAAAGTTTTTACGACAATATTGATATTTTTTGTTCTCGTTAATATTTATCCAATATTTGGGTATAAAATGTTATTATCACGTGTTTCCAAAACATTACGACGCCATGATTTTTTTTTATTTCGAACCTTATTTTTGGAAAGTGGTTTCTTGCAGGAAAATGAAGTTTGAGAGTCATATTTCAAACTTGTTCTTGCAAAGAAGATTCTTTTTCAGATGTAAAATATTATTTTATAAATTTATTACGGTCCGCCCTGAGACCGTCTGTCGGTCTCATGGGTGGACCGCGAATTTGTACCAGTACCAGTAACAAAAACCACTAGAAGAAAGTCAAACTACCCATCATGGTATGGTAATTCCAGATCCTACCGCAAATATGCAAGCGCCGAACACGGACTAATAGAAGTTATGAAAGGACCACAAAATAACGAAAAAAAATACAAGCCATCGGAGTTTCGTGCCAGTTTCGCGCGCTACGTGCAATTTATAATTTAGGACCTAGAGAATCACTGAGAGAACGCTTTACAGATATAGGGATTTTAACTATAGCGTCACAGTACATTTTTTCTAATCTATTTTTTGTTAAACAAAATTATAGTAGCCTTAAAAAAATTGTGACGTCTCGTCCTCCAATATCCAGACAAGAAATAGGCTTAAGTTAGTTACACCATTCCACCGGCTACAAAAAGCACACGGTTCTTTTGTATGTTTTAATTGTGTATTTAAATGTTAGGCGGTTTAATTAAAAAAGCGTACTATACTAAGTTAATGACTATCTACCAGATAGTGACGCATGGGAGTAACGTCGGCTATGTTATGGTCTAGCTCTGATCTTTCAGCCATTACATTAGTGAAGTTTTGTGAACAGTATGTGAGTGCAGTTTCAGCACGCACCATGTAATTTGTGTAATTTCACTAATTTTTATTTTCTAATTTTTTAATATGTTACATGTTTATGCGTGTTATTGCTTTCACTAATCTGTCAGACTTGTTGTAATTGTAACCCTCTTATTTAAAAGAGCAACCATGGAGTTTCATGCCGGCTCTTCTCTATAGAATGGCATTCCGACACGTTGGTAAAAACTAAATTATTTATTTTATTTAATGATATTAATTTTTAATTTTTTTCTCTTAAAATCTTTGACTATTTGAAAGTATTCGCAAGAAATTATTTGAATAAAAAACATTTTGATTTGATTTGACTCCTTTCGGCTGTGATCGCGTTTCAAACTGGTCTAATCATCATCAGCGTCATTTCAGCCAGAAGAGTCCCCAAGGAATTCCAGAAACGCCGCCCGCATCCATCGTTTTCCGGCGGTTGAATTTTATGCCCCTGGGCGTCAGTCCTGCGAGCTATGTCCCCTGCCCAGTGCCACTTAAGTTTGGCAATCCTGTGTGCTAACTCTAGTTCAGCTGCGTATCTGCTAATTCGATCTCGCAGGGAAATACCGAGCATAGCCCTCTCGATTGCCATTCTGGTTTAACTGATCTAAATATCGCTATTAAAAATAGGGGTTGATCGTAGAGGGGTGAAAATTGAGGTATGTACTTTTGTACGCTATATAAAAAAATTAAAACAAAAAAAAATTGCTAATAATAAAATTTAGGACGATGAAAAATAGATGTTGTCTGATTCACAGACCTAACCAACAATGCGCACGAAAATCGGTCGAGCCATTTCAGAGGAGTTTAATAACAGACACCGTGACACGAGAATTTTATATGTTAAATATAATATTTTGTTAAATTTGTATGTGTCCATTGTGTCCTATGATTTGATTTTAACAGATCTGTTTTCATAGGGCTTCGAATAAATTCCCCCCTTTACCAGAGGGACCCACCTCGGGCTTGGCTGATATCTGAGGTCCAGCCTAACCTCAAAATCATAAAAAGCGTCATGATACCACCAAATTATTAAACTACAAATCACATATACCGACTGAACAATAGCGTAGATCACAATCTACTTTTTAACGCATGGGAGTTTAATTTCACTTTTTAAAAACAATACCAGCAGCCACAGATTAAATTACCCATTCTGGGAATTTACATTGTCTATGCTTTAAGGTATTTGTCTATTGAATCGGTCATAGAGTTCCTGGCGAATATTTTTATCTTTGCGGAGCATGCTTCCCCATTGGGAGTGAATCTCTACGCGCCCTGGATTCCCACATAACGCTACCAGTCCCCAATGGCTGGGTATCGTTAAAAAATGTAGACAACTTCTATAATATAGATATTGACAGTATTAGTAACGTATCATCAATAAAGTAATGTGTATCACAGTAATATGTATCACGCAAAATATTCAAATAAATACTACCTACTTATGAAAAAAAAATCGGAGTTAGGTGGTATTTATCAATTGATTTATATCACTATCACTACTCACTACATAGTATAAAACAAAGTCGCTGCCGTCTGTCCCTCCCTATGTATGAGTATGTATGAGTGTTGAATGTATGGATGTACTAGAATGTGCTTCTTAAGATTATGAATTTTGTGCCTAGTCTTTAAGTCGCTTTCAGCCGGTGGATGCGGTCTACACCGGTTTGGGTTTGAGGCTATGTATGGGATAGATAGATAGACAATGATACACTGCAGTATGCAGCAGGCTTAACAATTACGTAATTAGTTACATAGTCGACATCACAGCAGGGTTAATGTGAACATACGAGGGTCAAATTATAATTAGAAATATATTTTTTATTAATGTGTGTGACTGTTTATTTTGTATTGTTTTGCTTTATTTTTATGCATTATAAGTTAATTAATGTGTTTTATTATGGTTTTATTATAAGTTTGTTACTAAAGGTCCAACCGCCTAACGCGGTTTCATCGCGGTTGCATAGTAAACTGGAATAGCGGCTAGCCGCTAGTGCGTACAGGGTCTTATTGTTCTTATATAGTTTCATCGTAAGTACATACTATAATTTTTAACTCGCATTGATATGAATCGTGCAAACCTATAAAAACAAGTAGTAAACACCAATATAGATATATTATTATTGGTATAATTATATTGATTTTTTATTTGTATCATTGAACTTTTAATTTCGGCTCCATTATCAACCGGCTCGTTGGTCTAGGGGTATGATTTTCGCTTAGGGTGCGAGAGGTCCCGGGTTCAAATCCCGGACGAGCCCAAATCTTTTTTGGAAGTACTAGCCACAATAGAAAAAAAAAATTACTTCGGCCGTTATTAAATTCATCCTGGGAGGTAAAGAAATAATAGCGTTTTATATGTGTGTATTATCCACTTTTTTATTCAAGAGTTTGCTGTTAACTCTTCAGCTTCTAATTTAACTATCAGTACACACTAGATTTGCACTAAACAATTTGAGCAAAATGAGCTATATTGGGGGAATGTTCGCGGAGGTCTTCAACCATTCGTATGAGTTTTGCATCGGTCGTTCTCCGCTATTGGCCGACAAATGAGACACAAAAATCGACTACTCAGCAGTAAAAGCCATTGTTCTAGTTATTTTGCGGCCTTACTTGCGTTTAGATACTCATATAAGAAAAAGTATTAGAATAAATTATAATTTGTTGGTAAACGTAGGCACCGCCATCTATGTATTATTGAATCAAATTACGTATTCATGCAACTTGCTTTCAACAGATGGCGCTAGCGGTAACTAATTACACTGTTACGAAATAAAATTGCGTAGGTAGTGTTATTACTTACTACTACACTACTCTTACTACTTGGATTTTTATAATTCAACCTATTCCATCCAGAGGGTGTCGTACAAGACGCTCAAGGACTTAGAATGGTAGCTGCGTCTTATTAGGCCAATTGCCCTCCATGTAATACTCAGCTGTTTTTTTGTCAGAGTAAAACTTTTATCGGTTGATCATCAGTTATTGTAGGTAGGCGTTTCTATGATAGCTAAGTTCTTATTTTCCACTATAATTTCCACACCTAAGTATCGAATAATGATCTGGCCAATTGGGAAAACTGGGGGAGGTCTGACTGAACAATAGGTCAATACTGATTAGGTGTAGCAGAATATATAGATTTAGCTACATCTTTCAATTGAACTGAGAACATAAGATAAACGATAAATATAAAATGATTTTTAGTAGTCATTATAATAAGAAGACAGGGCGCTATGGCGCTCTTTAGGGGAGGCCTATGTCCAGCAGTGGACTAATGTGGGCTGATGATGATGATGATGATAAAGATTGACAATTGCCGCTCTACCTGTGAACCAGAAAGGTAATTTCAAAAAGTAACTACATGGTTTATTGCTGACTCTTTCGAACCAGTGATAGTTTCAGTATGAATGTGGATAGACGTAAGGGTTGTGGGGTAAGAGATGGAAGGATTGAGTGTATGAGAACATCCTGATGAAAGGTATGGATACGACACTTAATACATCCCTTAACAGCCTTTAACCGCATGAAAAGACTCTCTAGTGGTATAAGTGAAAAAATGGGAGATGCTCTTGATTTGTTTCATATGGCATATACCTCATACAGAAGGACATTCAGGAAGAACTACTTATTATTAGATGCTCAGTAATCGATCCTGAACGATTTGCTGATTTATTATTCTCAATTATCTTAATTTGTAACTTTGTAAATTAGTAACAAGTATTATTAACCCCAGTTTCTGAGTTAATTTTTATAATATTTTTTTTTCCTTTTCTAATTATTTTTAAGTAGGTATAATATATCCATTAAGTAATTTAATTTTGCTTAACATTTGCACTCAAACTGTCTAATCACAACTCTGTGCTTATTTCTTCTATAATTAAATGCTATGCATACCTGTAATTAACATAATTACTATAGTTGTCATCTTATTAATGTCAGTGTAATTTATGTTGTTGGTGTGCTCATGAAATAAATAAATAAATATGACGTCGATGGGAGTGTATGAAGGCTACCACCTAACGTGGGACATAGGCGACGATAATATTATACTATTTGCGTGAAGTGAATTTGTATTATCTTACAGGATGCAATAACAGTAGGTTATGTTAGTCTTCACAAATTTATTTTAAAGTATCCGTTCACATTCTTTCAGAGATAACGTTATTAAACCTTGTTTATCCTAATTTTTATAATTATATACACTACAATTATATCATACATTTTGGTATCCTGTCGATCAATTATATGTATTAACACAGATAATAATTATACCATACTAGTTTGAGATAGCACTAGTATTGTCAGTGCCGGATTAAGCAAGCGCGGGGCTCGTAGCATATTCTTTTATAGAGCCCTTGATCTGCTATGGGTTCTATGGGTGTAGCAGAGATGAGTGTGTTTAAATATGCGGGGCCCCCTTTCGCGCGGGGACCGTAGTAATTGCTACTCTAGCTACGTGGTTAATCCGGCACTGAGTATTAGTCAAATTTTTTTACATAACCATTCCCATAACTATAATTAAGATAAACTTATTATGTTAATAAAAATAATCTTATAGCGCCTTCTCATAACGTACCATACCACTATTAATACCACCATACCATTATTAAAATTCGCAATGAAGTTTAAGGCATTGTTAGAATTCTATGAAAATAACTTAAAAAACTAAGCGTTGTGATCTGTGATTTATATACTAGACATAAAATAGTCATCGTTCGGACAAGGATCGTTAGTATCGACTGGCTTAAATCTGTAAATTTTACCTTTAGTGCCAACTATGATATTATTTCTATGATCGAATGTCATACCAGTTATTTTAAAGCCAAGTTGACCGATCTTCACTGGCAGAATACTTTTAGTAAAGAGTCTAAATATAGAACCTTTGACTGTCACTATAGCTTCATCGTTATTGTTCAAATTCAGAATATATTTCAGCTCTCTAGTAAAACCTTTGTACTGTATTGGTTCATAGTAGTCTATGGAGAAAAAGTAAAGTCTCCCATCTATGTATTCGTAGAACGCGTTGCCTTTACTATCCAAAATGAAGCTGTACGCCTTAGGAATCTTCTCGAATCTCTTCACTGCTGCAGAGTTGTTAATGAATTTGAATATCTCATGACTAGCGCCTGTTGCTATATACATTTGATTGTCTGTTTTGTCGAAAAATATGTTTCTGATGTCATCGTCACCAATCGGCCTTTCTCCAGTGATTTCGGTTCTTGAATAATCGTAAGTAACGAGACCTTGATTGGTGCCTATGTAGATTATGTTATTAACGGCATCAATGCCAACGCACTGGCCATAGAGGTCATCGGATATTGGCAGCTGTTTGATCCCTAAGGATCCGTGTTTGAGGACGTGGATACCTTTGGTGTAGTTTCTCTTATGTAGGATGAAGAAGATGTGTTCAGTCCGAGGGTCTACAACCATTCCTGTGGGGTATCCATCGATGGTAGCGATGAGCTGTCTCTTGTAATACTCGTTTCCGATTTTGGTTCTTTCGCATTTTTCTGTGGTGTACTCTTGGGGTAGAAGTGTGAAGATTGGGAGGAGTTTGATCAGGCTTCTTATTGACAACATTTTGGTACCATTTCAACGTCCTTGTTCCTGGAATTATGCAGAAATTAAAGAAACTATAACTCTAATAACTTTGTTACTCATATTAAAGATATAATCTGGACTATAGGTTTGAAGTAATGTGGTGATTATATTACACGGAACTAGTTGAATGTAATTTATTAATCTGAAGCTAAATCTGAAGCTTCAATAATCTCAAATGCACTGCATGACATGCAATCAATAGAGGCGAAATATTTTCATTAAATCATGGCTGATCAACTGCTACATAGAGGACACTAGGCCATGATACTAGGGTTGTTTCATCAGCAACATTGGATTACAAAAGGTCCACTGCAGAGTCGGACTTCCTCCAATTAAATGGAGGGAAATTAACCTACAGTGCCACGGTGCAACGGATCGATACCAGGATCCGGAAAGTATCTTTTGGTATGGTAGAAATACGAGATCTAGATCTGGATATGACGTAAACCTTTTTGAGGTATTCTATCTTTTTAGATTTAATAATACATACCTGATTGAAGAGCGGGCTCTGGTCTAGGCTGTAATGTTATGAAGCGCAAGGAAGATACCGTTGTAGTTCTTTATAAAACATCATTCGCCATTGTGTCAAATGTCTGCTTATAAATATCCGTTTTGTTGACATTAGTTTTAAATACAGGCTGTTTGGTAGCTTAGGCTAAATTTCATCATCACCATTGTCTTCGCGGTGTCTCTCAATTTTGGTTAGTGTTACCGAAATTAAGTCTTACGTCTCAGCATTGCTGATACATACATAAGGTCACACCTTTTTCACATACTTCCACTTGCTACGATCCTGGCTCACAACTTTCGCTTCTTCCACTTTCATCAACGTCTTCATGCATGCTCGTCTGTTTAGGGTATCATCATCATTTCAGCCAAAAGACGTCCACTGCTGGACATAGGCCTCCCCCAAGCATCCCACAAAGGCCGGTCCTGGGCATCCACTGCTTTCCGGCAACCTTAACCAGGTCGTCGGTCCACCATGTGGGAGGCCTACCAGCACTGTGCCTTCCGGAACGCGGTCGCCACTCGAGGACTTTTCTGCCCCATGGGGCGTCGGTCCTGCCCACTGCCACTTAAATTTGGCAATCCGGTGGGCTATGTCGGTGACCCTGGTTTTCCTGCGTATCTCCTAATTTCTGATTCGATCTCGCAGGGAATCTCCGAGCATAGCCATTGCTCTTTGGGTGACTTTGAGCCTTCTGATGGGGCCCATAGTGAGCGACCACGTCTCTGTTCCATATGTCATCACTGGCAACACACATTGGTTGAAGACTTTTGTCTTCAGACACTGCGGTATTGTGGACGAGAAGATCTTTCGCAGCTTCCCGAACGCTGCCCAGCCGAGTTGGATCCGACGATTGACCTCTTTCTCGAAGTTGGACTTACCTACTGTTTAGGGTGCTTCTGACATTCTTCTTCTGCATTGGTGATGGGTTAGTTGATCTCTTCATCGTTACTTAACGCTCAAGACAATCATTTCAATATTTCGGGGCGTCACAGTGGAATGCGTTTACGCTAACATGTGGCGCCCCAAGAGCGCCGTGTGACGGTATACCGCTGGGGTTTTAGTGGGTAGACGAGTAGCTTCCTGAGTCCCACATTATCGCCGGCCCTACTCCCCAGGGGCGGCGGTATGCATAAAGCATTTCCCCAGGTAGACAAAAAAGGCAGTTCAAGGTTGAATACTTATAATAAATAAATAATAAATATCCTTGGACATTTCACACAACGCCATCTCGTCCCAAGTTAAGCAACTTAATGCTTGTGTTATGGTAACGAGATGGATGATAAACTACTTATATACATTTTTTTTTGTAAATACATACATATTATAGATAGAAATGACACCCAGACTCCGAGCCAGTGCCTCTGGTTTAGACAAAGGCACTGGCCCGACCCCGGAACCGAACCCGGGACCCGTTGATCCAAAGGCGGCACATCTGACCACTAGACCACTAGATAATAGTCAAGACGTTTAGGTTCTTAAGGTATTTCATATACCCAGGTATGAGACCTTTACATGGAGGGTAATTTACCTACTATGCCACGCTGGTCAGAAGGGTTAGAACAGGGTTTCGTTGCAAGTTTTCCTTCTCTTGTGGCTATGTTTTCGGCATTGTGATTTCTTTTTGTCAGCTCTTACGACACTATGGATGGGATGGGGTTGGTGGCATTATGTATTCTAAATCCGTCCACACAGAACCTCTTCTAAACATACTCAGTTAAAAAGCAACACGCTATATATTTCTGTGATGTAAAAAAATAGGCGTTCAGTGATGCAATATTGGCAAACAATCGTAACAGTTCACATTAAGATCTAAGCATTTATTCAATATAATGTCTAATCATTATATGTTTAGCCGTTCAAGGCGTAAGTGCTGTGCCGTTCAACTACATCCTCAGGTATTCTTCTCAAATCCATGTTTAATTAATAGCATTTGCTCTAGATTATCCGTGTTACCGTACGGTACAGAAACGTGGTCGCTCACTATGGGATCCACCTAAAGGCTCAAAGTCTTCCGAAGGACAATAAAGTGGGCTATACTCGAAATTTCCCTGTGAGATCGAATCAGAAATTAGGAGATACTTTATTCCTAATCATAATCATCATAATATCAACCAAAAGACGTCCACTGTGGGTCATAGGCCTTCCCCAAGGATTTCCACAAAGGTCAGTCCTAAGCCGTTTCACGGCGACCATATACAGTCCGTCGGTTCACCGTCAGGGAGGACTGCCATAACTGAGCTTTACGGAGCGCGGTCGCCACTCGAGGACTTTTCTGCCCCATCGGGCGTCAGTCCTACGAGATATAACTGCCACTTAAGTTTGTCAATCCTATAGGCAATGTCGGTAACTCTGGTTTTCCTGCATAACATCTTATTCCTGATTCGCTTACGCAGGGAATCTGCTCTTTGGGTGACTTTGAGCCTTTTGATGGAAGCCTTTTGATGGATAGTGAGCGACCTCTGTACCATATATGTCATTATTGGCAACACTCATTGGTTGAGGACTTTTGTTTTTGAACATTACGGTATTGTGGACGAGAAGGTTTTCGATTCGAGTTAATAAGACCATCCAATAGAATCTATAATTTATTTAAAACATTGTCACATTCATTAGAGCTATATTTATAAATAATGCCGCTTGTTGCCAAATACATGTCACTACCATCAAAAACCAAACCAGACGGCGCGTACTCTAAGTCCATCAGTTTAGCCGGAATCATATTATCTGGCTTCAAATGATACAATCCATCATTAGACGCCAAAATGACTCTAGATTCCGCATCCACAGTTAACGCTCTAGCAGCATTCTTTTGTATCCCCACAAATTCAATAGGTTCTTGAAAACCATTTAACAAAACTTTAACATACTTGGAATCACACTCATAGAAAATGTTATCCTTATTATCAACAGCCAGAATGAAAGCACACGGCACTTGCTCTATCTTCTTCTTCTCCTTCTTCACCAAATCAATAAGATAAACTTCATTTTCTGGGAAGAAGACAGCGTATAGATCATCATTGTGACTCGTCTTAAATACTTGAACTATATCCTCATCTTTGAAGCTATCGAAGCTAGCTTTATCCGATTCATTGAGTACATGAAGACCATCATCACTAGCTATATACACTCTATCATTTTTGGCATCTATAGCAGCAGATTGTCCATGGATGTTATCAATTTTGATTGGCTCTCCATCTCTTAATACGTACTGGTCCATTTTAGTCTGCATATAATCGTCTTGTAGTGTATCTAGATCTATGAGAGTGAATAGAAGTTCTTTTTTGTTAGCATTGTATACTAAATTGGTAGGAAGACCTCTGATTGTAAGGATTGGGGCTCTTGAATAGTGACGCCCTTCGTAAATGTAAGAGCAGTTGTCTGAAAGAGCTGCTGGTATGAGGAGGATTAGAAGTAGCGGTAGCATTTTTACCTGAAAACGGAAAATGGAAATAATAGTACGTAATCAACAAAAGGAAATGACAAGGCTGAAAACCAAGCTGCAAGAGAAAGAAAACTTGATTCGAAAACCTGTACCAAACCGTCTGGCCAGTGTGCCACAGTAGGCTAATAATTAGTAGGCATTCCAAGACGGCCCTCTGCTAGATGGAGCGACGATCTGCGAAAGGTTGCGGGCAGCAACTGGATGCGTCAAGCTGAAGACAGGGCGCTATGGCGCTCTTTAGGGGAGGCCTATGTCCAGCAGTGGACTAGTGTGGGCTGGTTTTCATATTGGACTCAAGGGAGTGGTGTCGTAGTATGGCGGGTCGTTCTCTTCCTTGCTATGCAATATGATTGAGGTGGGCTATGGCTGCCACATGCGTCATGCGTGTGAACAACGGCCGTCGCTGGGGGTCGGTTGGGTCAGGTATTGAAAGGTTACTGTTGCGTTGTTCATGAGTTTACTCTCACAAATCTGTCATATACCTGTCTTGTAGCTAAAAATGGCGGTTTAAAAGATCTTTTGAGTTTATTGCCAGCTCTTCCCTGTAGTGCTTACTTCCGAACCGATGGTAAATTTTCAATTTTATTCTATCATTAGACGTGTCAAAGGTGCTCTGATGATACAACTATATTAAAAGAATTTTAATTTGGGAAAGAGGACTTGCATCTTTGAATTTAGACAACTGGGCGATGTCGTCTCACCATACCGCGTAAAGTTCTATTTTTATTTTTACACACAATTTGTGTCAACTGAAACCAATAGGTACCTAGTATTATCCGCCTCAAGGGAAGCAGGCTGGATGAAGTATTTTATATTTAATCTTCACGAAAATATATATTTTTATTTTTAAGTTATATTTTTTTTTTTTACGAAATACATGTTTATGTAATTATGCATTTAAAAGTCACGTTAAAATAATATTTCTGAAACATAAAAAAAACACTGAATCTTTACATAGTATAAAACAAAGTCGCTGTCGTCTGTCCGTCCCTATATATGCTTAAATCTTCAAAACTACGCAACGGATTTTGAAGCGGTGTTTTTTAATAGATAGAGTGATTCAAGAGGAAGGTTTATATGTATAACCCACGCACGGGCGAAGCCGGGGCGGGTCACTAGTTAAATAATAAAAATAAATTATTTAGTTTAGTTTGTCTTTGTTTTTAATATGTTTGAGTAATAAAATATTATTTATTTATGCTTGGTCCAATAAAACAGCAATATTAACCAAGCTCACACTTGTTACAAACACGCATTCTAATTTCAAACTACGCGCGGTGTGTATTTTTTTCGCCAGCCGTACACGGAAAGAAAATGGAGAATCGATCGACTTACCAATGAGGTAAATAACAAGTGTACGCGCGAAATTTTGCCACTTAACTGCCAGTGATTTATTGCGTTAAATGCGATATCAATTTATAATGTCCTAGTTTGTTGGGTTGACTGCACTATTATCGTATTGGGCCGACAAATCAACAATTTTGTTTAGCAAAAATTATCGCTTTGAGCTACATTTGAAAGTTCCGTATTGTGTGAGGTTTCAATATACAACTGCCGCTATTTTTTACACGTGGTGACGGGTTTAGAATACAAAGTCACCACCCCGTTGTAACTTGAGGGCGTCGTAGTGCTGATAAAAGAAAACAAAAAAAAAAGAAGGCCAACTTCGTTGGGGCCCTTTTTTTACGTCGGATATCCTCATGGATACCCGGCCGTTGGGAACTGGCCGGAGTATGTGGGACTCCGGGGCGCGTAGAGATGGTAAATTGCGCCCCGACCTACCCACTAAAACCCACGGCGATCCTCGACTGCCCAAACCAGGGCCACGGGATTCACTCCCATTACGGGAGCATGCTCCGTGACCCTGGGGGCCTTGCCCCGCCTCTTATAAAGCTAGTGGCTGCTGTGCCAACCCGTCTGACCCGCGCATTAGGGTACCTTCCATGTAATGGGGGGAGGTCCGACTCAGCAGTGGGTCATTTACGGGCTGAGTGGCCTGGTAAGCAGTAATGGACGCCTATGGACGTTTTCAACACCAGAGTTGTCATTTAGCACAGCACTACCCATTACTGATGTTCCGTCTCGTCAAATCATCTGTTCCATTATTGTTGGTTGATGGACACGCTAGCAACCAGGATTATGCTCGGTCGGTTTGTGGCAGGACGGGCCCCTCGACTGTGCTGCCACCTTGTCGTGGTGAAGGGGCTTGAGTGCCTCAATAATCCGTGGGGCCATACCGGCCAGGGCCTCCCATGCCGGGCGGGCCCACAGGGAGAGGTGAGACGAAGAGCGGCACCCAGCGCCGCAGTGGACTGGGGCTCCAGGGACTCCTCTGTCCTCAGAGTTGCCCTGCGAGTCCTGGACCGCTGCGGTGCACCAACGCCCTCCAAAAGACTGTCTACGGCTGGTTATCGGCCAAAAGACTGTCTTCTGTCCTGAGCCGCCCGCATATATCGCTTTCCGGCGACCTTAACCAGGTCGTCGGTCCACGGTGTTGTTCCTCTGTATGATTTAAATAAACCACCACATAGAAAATACTTACTTCTAGTTACGGTTTCAATCCTAAACAGTCCTTTATAAGGTTCACTTTTGCACTTTTAAACTAATCGCATATAAAGTCACGTGCGTTTGTCTGTACGTCTGTTTTGAAATGAAAATGAATACACGCAATTGACGGTTTTATATACAGTGTTTTTACGGAAGCGTTCTATAGCATTTCACGTGCAGTGTCCATCGGACGGCCAAGTCTAATAAATGTCGTGAATAGATTGGGGATTGCAATAAAAAAAACCTCTTTATTTTATTACTAGCGACCCACCCCGGCTCCGCTCAGGTGCATTTAAGCATGTATTATACATATAAACTTTCCTCTTGAATCACTCTATCTTTAAAAAAAACCGCTTCAAAGCCCGTTGCGTAGTTTTAAAGATTTACGCATACATCGAGACGGATAGGCGACAGCGATTTTGTTTTTTATTATGTAGTGATAGTGAAGACCTCATATAAAGGTTATATATAAATAACTAGACATGTATTTTTCGTAGAAGGCCACGGAGAAGAGACAGCTAGAAAATCCTTGGTTATTTTGTTTTCTAATAACATTTATTTATTCTTCGGCACAGCTAATGTACAAAGGCGCACTTAATGCCTATTTTCTGCCAGTCTTGGGCGGTGCTGAAAAAAAGTTCAGAGTCTAAGAGTTCAACGACAATATTAGTTATGTACCTCTTATTTTCTGTTCTTCATTTCACTCATCTGTGTCTCACTCTGTTGCATCAAAATCAGCCCTATAGACACCTGTAGTATTATGCTTGCGGGTGGTCCTTTCCGTGTGACGGATATAGAATATATAGTGTCACCACCCCATTCAATCCAGAGAGTGTCATAAGAGCCGACAAAAGGAAATGACAAGGCCGAAAACCTAGCCGCAAGAGAAGGAAAACTTGATATGATACCCTGTGCCGTCTCGTCTGGCCAGTGTGGCACAGTAGGCTAAATAATTACCCTCCATGTAGTTGGAGGAGGCCCGACGAATTTACGGGCTTTGACGCACGGCTTTAGACGGACGGATTTAGAATGCACCGTCACTAACTTGAACTATCCTGAGGGTGTCATGGGTGACTGAATGAATATGATGGAAAATCTTGCTGCAATAAAAATAAAACTATATGCAACCCGTTAAGACAGCGTGTAACATTACCCCCCATGTAACTGGAGGAGGCCTCAGCAATGGGCTGAAATGAATACTCAAAGGAATAGAATACATATTTCCATTTATGATTTTTGTACACTATTTGATTCTGTATCTGTAGTGTATCTCATCTCTACACTTATGGTAATTCTCTATTTCATCAATTCACGGTGTATTTTCGCGACGAAACAGCCTTCCAACCTTCACGAAGATGTATGGATAACTATTTTAGACTGCCTCGTTGGTCTAGTGGTTAGATGTGCCGCCTTTGGATCCACGGGTCCCGGGTTCGATTCCGGGGTCGGGCAAGTGTCTTTGTCTAAACCAGAGGAACTGGCTCGGAGTCTGGGTGTCATTTCTATCTATAATATGTATGTATTTACAAAAAAAATGTATATAAGTAGTTTATCATCCATCTCGTTACCATAACACAAGCATTAAGTTGCTTAACTTGGGACGAGATGGCGTTGTGTGAAATGTCCAAGGATATTTATTTATTTATTTTTATTATTAGTATAAAACAAAGTCCTGTCGTCTGTCCGTCCCTATGTATGCTTAAATCTAGGAAACTAAGCAACGGATTTTAAAGCGGTTTTTTTAATAGATGAGTGATTCAAGAGGAAAGTTTATATGTATAATAAATGCATAATATTGTAGAGAAACACTGATAAATGTAGATGTACATCATTGCACCCGTGCGAAGCCGGGGCGGGTCGCTAGTTTACAATAAGGGGCATACTAACGTAAACGCACCCATTACCGCCAGTTTAAGCCGAGTTCGGATTGATGTCCAAAAAATAAGCACTTTCATAATATGTGGTGCCAATCAAAATAGTTTTTCAAGTACTGAAATTATCCATGTTTCTATTCTTATATAGAAATAGTTATACTTATAATTACTTAAAAATTAAATACAACTTAAAAGAAAAAAGGGCCATGTCCCTATTACCGATCCAAAATATAGGGTGTGTGCCTAATACCGTTTATGTGACACCTAATACCGACCACTAAATAAATGAAACCGTTAAAGTTAAATAAAAATGCTCGTGTATAGTTAGTATTTAGAATAGTTCAACTATTTATTTAAATGCTCCAATACAGTACGGAATGTTACACATAACAAATTATTTGTGTTCTTATCATATAATATACATAACAGTTCAGTCAAAAAAAACTTCTTTATACCAAACATGTATAACAAATTACAAAAGGCCAGCATTGATTATACTATAATATATAATCAATGCGGCATTTGGTATCTATTATTTACAAAATGTAACATATAAATATAAAAATACTATAAAATTTTAAGACTGGCAGTCATGTCAAATCAGAATCAAAATAGATTAACAATTAAAAATAAAATAAATTAAGAAAAGTTACCTTTGGCGAAAAAAATAAGATTAAGAAATTGATTCAACAGACTTTCAGAATGAAATCCAAGATCATATCTCGTAATCATTCTCGGAATCAGTTGTATCTTCCTTTAAAGCATCCACCTTGGTTATTTTACGTTTTGCCTTATTTAGTAGTTTTTATTTTGGATTGCCTTGTTTGCTTAATTTATCTTTTTGGTTTCTTCTCAAAATCTTCGTTTAATTTTTTTTTCTTCTATTTATAATTTTTCTGCTTCAATATTTTTCTGATATGCCATAAATTCATTTCCTTTCTTCGTGGTCTTGTTCTCGCGAAAATATAATATTCTTTTGGAATATCTTTACTGATTGTAGTAGATTTTAGTGGAGTTTTACAATATTCTGATCTATTAATAATAGTGCTATCAAGAGATTCAGAGCTCAAATTCACGCATGTACTTTGAATTTATGATGTTGATGGTTTCGGGGTTGATGTTGATGGTTTCGGAGTTGGCGTTGATGGTTTCGGAGTTGATGTTGATGGTTTCGGAGTTGGTGTCGATGGTTTCGGAGTTGATGTTGATGGTTTCGGAGATGATGTTTTAGATCTTGATCTCCGGTATAGAAAATAACATCTTTAAAAGGCGATTTTTGCATTGAGTTATGTATTACTATATAATAAAGCTTATGGTATTTTAAATTTTTATGTAAAATATGTATGTTTATAAGGGAATACTATAATGTTAATTAGGTAACTTTATGATAACTTGAAAATAAATAGGTAGTAAGGGGGTTCGTTATAAATGTACAAGTAGATCGGTAATAGGTATTATTAAAGGAAATCGTATAACCAATTACCGACCCTAAATACTTGTGGTTTTCGGACATTTGTATGATTTTAAATGGTGCGGTTATTATAAATCTTTAATAATAATCATATTTTAACTATAAAAATACAATATTAGAAAAATTATACCTCCTTTATTCATCAAAATATTTACTAAATATTTAGAAGAACATTTATATTTTTACGGATACTAATGCTCTTAAATATATGGCGTTAATAGCTCAAATACAAGTTAACATACTAAGGAACTGAGTTAGTGTATCCTCCTGCCTTTTAATTGAAGCATTTTAACAAAAATCATGGCACAAAAAAGATACGAAATGTACCTATCAGCGACATGTTTAACAACTGGGACGGTAATGGGAATAAAATTATGATTTTTGTTCCTATTACCGCCTATTTTTAATTTTGAATTTTAAGCAATATGTAATAGTATCTCAGTAAAATTAATTATTATTTGGGTTTCTGAAAGTATGAAAAATGCATCAAAAGAACTAGAAGTAACATTAAAATGCTTGAAGATATAATCTTCTGCTAAGAAAGAAACAAGAGTACTTACGTCGTCGGGAACGCCACACTATGGAAAATGCACTATCACCGGCGTTCACCGACAAATTGACCAATTATTCTTTAAATCGTTGAGTTACATACACAAACAAGATATGAACATTTGCAATACAAATACATCTTTTTTTTTTTTAAGCAACCACTTGTTTACCTTTAATACATCACATAAAAAATCTAGTTTTCTGAATAGGGCGGTAATGGGCGCGGAATTTAAGGGGTCGTTATTAGGTGCGTTTACGTTACTCCTCCAGTTATATGGAGGGGAATTAGCCTAGGGGCTGTCCATTAATCACGTGATGTTTTTTTTAACATTTTTTAACCCCTCCCTCCCCCTTGGTGATACGTGGTGAGGTTTAAGACTACCCCATTAAAAATCACGTGAGTTTTTTAGTCCCTACAAAGAATCTTACACTCAAAGCATACATACACTACATGCCGCTTTTCGGTTTAGAAATCACGCGTTTGACGAAAAATAAATACATAATCCCTTGACATATTACGTGATTTTTGCCCCTTTCGAACCTTATGGCTCAGGTTACCCTTATGGGCATTGTCATTACCCTTTGCCGGCTCTTACGACACCCTCAGGATGGAATAGGGTGGTGACACTATTTATTCCAAATCCGTCACCGCACGCATTGCATAGTAATAAAATTATCTAGACATGTTCTCGAAATGTATTTGATACTGGGCAGCTAGTACCCACGGTTTTACCCACGTGGTCAATGATGTTACAATTACTTCTAACATCATTGCACGTGGTGATAAAATTTATTTATCGTCAGATTTTTTTTCTTCTTGACACATATGGTTATATTCTGGACAATTCACACAATATCTTTATAAAATGTAGCCTATGTGTCATTCTGTAGTTGAGCTATATTGTTGTAAAGTTTCATTAAAATCCATTCAGTAGTTAACCGACGACACGGTTGGCGCAGTGGTTAAGCGATCGACTGCTGCGCAGCGTGTCGCGGGTTCGATTCCCGCACGGGAGAAATATTTGTACGACCTACAAGTATTTGTTCCGGGTTGATATTTGTTCTGGGGGTTTTCTATCTATAATAAGTATGTATTTACAAAAAAAAATGTATATATGTAGTTTATCATCCATCTCGTTACCATAACACAAGCATTAAGCTTAGCTTAGCTTGGGACGAGATGGCGTTGTGTGAAATGTCCAAGGATATTTATATTTACGCGAAAGAGTAACAAACGCCCATCCATATTTACAAAATTTCGCGTTAATAATATTAGTAGGATAGTTAAAGGATTTTGTGAATATGTATCTTTTTACATCGGCTGCACGGCAGCGCATAGCCAAGTTTAACATTTCATATTTCATCACGCACTGTGCTGTCACGCTTGGTTAGCTTTGAATAGCGTGATGTACCGGTTTTGTAACAAGAATTATACCGAAATGAATGATTGGTTGCGGAGAAATTCTTGTGCCCGTCAGTTTAGGGCAGGCTAATTTTTACCCTTTCAATAGCTTCTCATTCATTCATTCTCATCTCAGACTGTGATGATAGCCTTGGGGGCTGTCCATTAATGACGTGAGGTAAGAAAGGGGGGGTGAGGGGTTCGGCAAAAATCACGAAATATCACAAGGGGCAGGAGGGTATAGTAAGAGACAGGAACGCAAGAGGCAGATCACCAAGAAAAACTTGAAAAACTTTTTTTTTTTTTTTTTTTTTTTTGGGCCGGGGTAAAATCTTTTATGGACTTCCTCGCCGGCCACTGGGATGGCCAGCGAGGGCAGTGTGGGACTCTCCCCCATAGTGGGGGCCTACCCACTAAAACTCCCCGGGGTGCTCCAACTCGCGTCCTGTTGCGGCATTGTGGGATCTGATGAAGAACCACGCCGCCGCAGACTTGAAAAAAAAAACATAAAAAAACCAAAAAAAAAAAAAGAACCCGTGGCCAACCCGTCTTGCCAGCTTGGCACAGTAGGCTAATCTCCCTCCTTGTACTTGGAGGAGGTCGGACTCAGTAGTGGGTCATATATAGGCTGAAATTATGACGAATGGGGGAGTCCCGACTCATAAGTGGGTTATATAGTTTATTTAATTTGTGTTGTCTAAAGGTACATTAAAGAGTATTCTAATAACTGCCAAGTTCTTGTGTCAAAAGCATACGAGTAGATACGTCTCCAATTAGATGGAGGATAACTAGCCTACTGAGCCACGCCAACCAAACCCCACCCCTTTTGTGGGTACAGTGTTTCGTATCAAGTTTTCTTTATCTTGCTGCCATGTTATCAGCCTCGTAGTTTCCTTTTGTTAGCTCTTATGACGCCCTTGTGGCGTGTCAACATGTATATATTTGAAGTCTTAATTATTTTGAGTAATTAATTATTTTAATGGACACACAGACTCGTTTTATATATACCGCCGTTAGAGTTCGCACCCTTTACAGATTCCGTGCGCGGGTTCTATGACAACCAAATTTTATTGACTGTCACTTTTGGTTTTTCTGTTTACTGTTGTCTTTTTTGTTGTTGTGTTTATTTCTTTTATTTTTCTGCCGTTCTGTCCCTACTCCTGTTATAAATATATAATATAGTTAATTGTAAATACTATACGGAGTTGAATTTATTTGGAGTCAGATTCTTCTTTGACCCTCAGGGTAGCATGGGCTGAATACTTTATGGATTCTAAATTCTTGCGGTGACGGATTTAGAATGGAAAGTAATTTAAAGTCCCCGTTGACTCTCAATTTAGTTAACTCTGAATCCAATTTTATGTTTCCTTGGGGTATTTTAGATCACAGATCCATTTATCGTCAGTTGCAAGTAGGAACAATTCAAGAAACATCGAGTTCTTTAAAAAAAATAATGTTAATTTTGCAGTAATGTGGCGTCGTATCACGTGGCTCTGGCTGTCTACCTCAATCTTCGCACGATCAATTGTGAACAATAACACGATATTTCAAGCGGAGCACGTTATATTCACCTCGAACTACAACATCACTAGGTTACTAGTAACAAGTGACGACAGCATGTACGAACGTTCCGAATCTTCGGAGCTCCCATCAATCTTTTTCACAGTAAGTGATCCTAAGTTAAAGGGAAGCAGTTGTATCTACGTATTTGAAGGACTAGCGGCTTACGAAGTTCTGGAAGGCGGGAGGGACTCTACAATTGGAAATGGTGGTGATAGAAGCATATATTTCGGAGCCAAAGATGGCTTTTACAAATATCATCCAGAAATTTTATCAGCCAAAAAAATCGGGAATCTCAACGATGATATCATTCAAATACAGAAAGCTAATAAAATGGACGCTATTTACGCATTAAACGCTGATCATAAGTTGCTTAAAATTGAAAATAATGCCACTCGTAAATCAAGAATTAAAGCAATCAATTGCGCTTTAGAATTTGTTTTGGATACATCAAATAATATTTATTATATATCGTGTGACGATCATATGTTGCACATAGTCAAAGCTGATGGTAGTTTGACGAGTCTCACTGCTAGTGTCATTGAAGATTTTAAACGTATTAAGCTGTTAAGACCAGCTTTCTTAATGGAAGATTGTGTGCCTTTCTTTGGAAATGGTGCTCTTTACATTCTACACGCTAATGGTACAAGTGTCAAGAAAGACTTTTCTATAAAAGAAGAACCTAGCGCTTTTAGTGTCGACGCTGGCATATACCTAGTTGCTGCTCTTGATGGTAAAATATACGAATTTAATATAATGGAAATTATGTTAAATTCTATGTTTAAAGTTGACCATGCTTGGCCGAATGATATGATGAGAATCGTTATGTCGGTTATGGATAAAGAAAATATTCACGGATATATAGTTCAATAGAATCACGTTTGTTGCCTATATTATAGGCAATAAAAATTGACTTACCATAAGAATGGCATAATAATTAAAATTAGGAGGAAATTAAGTAAATTTTTAATGTTAAATAAATTAAAAGCATTTTTGTGTTTAACTGGACTTATTATTTTGTCCAACAATGAAAAGTCTTATCTGGACTTTGTCGTAAATGTTGTGGTTACATTTATAAAGCCCCATTTCTTAATTCCACTCTGCTTTTTGTGGAAAGATCTTCAATAGCGTCAGATTTGTCAGACAAATAGTTCTTCAGATCATCCATCATACCTTCTTCCATCAACAGAACGATTATGTTGTATTCGTAGATTTTTTTATTGTAACCGTAATACTGAATTAGTGTTGCTTCAATTCCGTAAGCTGTTGGCTTAGCTTTAATTTTAAAATCTCCCTCTTCTGAAGTACCATTAGGATAGATGATGTAAGATGCATCGTCTACGACAGCGGGAATTCCGGTTTCGAAAACAACGAGAGGTTTCAGCAGGTCAATAGAAGATGGACTAGCTTTAAGACCCTCGACCTTCTTAACACCTTCGCTGTTGTAAACGTATACTTCCTTGTTGGATGTGTAGTAGTATAAGTTGCCTACCAAGTCCAGTACAATTTGTTGAGCGTTCTCTACTTCAGAGACCTTCTCTTTCTTCGTGCCTTCTTCTGTCACTTTGTATAGAACGTGGTCTTCTGTTAGAATGTAAATCAGATCAGTGGCGTTGACTTTAGCGATGCTAATGATGCTGTCGTCGATGGTACCGTATTTCTCAGCTTTGTTTTTTTCAGCATTGTATTTGTAAATGCCGTCTTTAGCGGCGAAGTACGCGGTCTTACTGTCGTCGGTGTCTGCAGCTGCTTCCCTGCCGTTATCGAGAAGTTTTGTTGTCACATTATTCTTAATAACGTAAAGGCCTTGGTCTACTCGTTTGCCATCAGCATCTTTGTCTGCTTCGGTGAAGAAGACAACAGTGTTGATGTTTTCACTATCTTCGTCGTCATCGGCGAAGTTCAGGTCGTTGAGGGGTACTAGAATGTTAACTATGTCATGTTGACCAGTGTAGATAACTAAAGCTTCAGGGAAGAAATCTTCATCGATGACTACTTTCTCCTCATCAGTGGTAGGGGCTGAGTTGACCAGGCCTAAGAGCAGGCAAGTCCCGACGATGGCTATCAGCTTCATTATGTGTCTGAAAAAAAAAGACCATGTTTTTTATTTAGATATTGTTGTTTGTAAATTTCCAAGTCTACATTACATATGAAGTCGCGCTAGTTACACAATTTTGAACCAATTTTTGGTATTTATGATTAGTTGAATTCGTCAACACTTTGAAGAGCAGAAAAAAATATCAGAATATCCGTGTGGTGACGGCATCGTGGGATCTGATGCAGAACCACGCCATGAAACGAAACCCTGTGCCAAACCGGCTGGCCAGCGAGGCACAGTAGGCCAATTTATCATATACGAACCACTGTTGAATCTGGCTTCCCCCAATTTATGGAGGGGTCTGCATTTAACGTTAGGTAGATAGTTTAAAGTTTTATGCCAGTTTTATCACACTTCCAGCCAAAATGTACGACCAATCACAGGCTTTATACGGGTATGTATTTTTTAAGTTACCATTATTATTTTACCAATTTTTTAGCAATCAGCTGCATACCATCTTTCGTGCCATCTGTTAGAAGCTAATTGGCAAATGTGAAACATTGCAGTAGCTATAGATGGCGCTGTCACCAATAATGTGCCACGGCGAATAATTATTATTATACAGAGAACAGATTTGTATGGAAGTATGTTTGTAACGAATTGGCTCGAAAATGCTGGACCGATTTTAATGCTACATTATCACTGATTAATATATGCTATTTTAATTGCAAGAAAAAAATGAAACAATTATGTCCACCCGTGCGAAGCCGGGACGGGCCGCTAGTCGTACATAAAGTAAACATAAAACAATTCTAGGATTATAATTAAATAAACAGATAAACAATGCTGGTCTCTGACCTGAATGTTTTGATAGGCATACCAACCAATGAAAAATGTACGATAAGTTAATTGGTAAAAAGGTTAAAAGTCATTTGTATCATTTTCCATCTATCTTTGTTGTGTCATTGCATAACTAATTTAGGTAATGTGTCACAATATTAAAAAAATTGTAATATATGAAATAGTCCAAACAAACTCGTAGGAAGGGAAAATTAAAACTAGGTATACAAAACATAAAAAAACTGTGTCCATATGGTGACGAATTTGGAATACACAATGTCACAATGTCACCCACACTATCCTGAGGGTGTCGTAAGATGCGACTTAAGCAGCGTAAGAGGCCCTGTGCCAACCCGTCTTGCCAGCGTGGCATAGTGGGCTAATTTCCCTCCATAAATTTGGAGGAGGCCCGACTCAGTAGTGGGTCATTTAAGGGCTAAAACGACGACAACATAAAAAAAAACTTGGAGAGATCCACACGACGATTTCTATATTACCTTTTATTGAACTACTACTATTCAGCCCGTAGATGACCCACTGTTGAGTCGGGCCCCCAGCTACATGGAGGGTGGCCCAGACGGGTTGGCAAAGTGTTTCTTTTCAAGTTTTCCTTCTCTTGCAGCTAGGTTTTAGAAATTGACATTTCCTTTTGTCAGCTCTTACCACACCCTCAGGATGGAATGGGTTGGTGATACTATGTATTTTAAACTAGTCACCACAGGTATTGTACTACAACTACAATGTTACCTAAATTGCAAAACCGCCACACTACGTCATGACATTCTTCATGCACATTTCATTTTATGTGTGAGAGTAATAAATAAATAAATATCCTTGAACATTTCACACAACGCCATCTCGTCCCAAGCTAAGCAACTTAATGCTTGTGTTATGGTAACGAGATGGATGAATAACTACTTATATACATTTTGTTTTTGTCAATAGATACATATTATAGATAGAAAACACCCAGACCCGGAACAAATACTTGTAGGTCGTACAAATATTTCTTCCGTGCGGGGATCGAACCCGCGACATGCTGCGCAGCAGTCGATCGCTCAACCATGCTAATTATATAAACGACACAGCTGCTTGGGACTAAGCTGCTCAGTGTCAGTATTTTTATGTTATTTATTTATATTATTGTACATAAACATAAGAAATAGGAACGCAATCAAAAAAAATTACAAGCCCTCTGAGTTTCTTGCAAGTTCTTCTCGGCAGTGGTGGTAGACAGTAGACCTTTTTATTATATACTATCATCACTACATGTAGTTAGTATAAAACAAAGTCGCTGTCGTCTGTCCGTCCCTATGTATGCTTAAATCTTTAAATCTACGTAACGGATTTTGAAGCGGCCTTTTTTAATAGATAGAGTGATTCAAGAGGAAGGTTTTAATATATGCTAAGCATAATAATAATTGCACTCGTGCGTAGCCGGCTCTCTAGTTACGAATAATGTGTTGACTTTTTGTAAGTGTCCATCGTGACCTAAACAAAATAAATTATTTGAATTTGAATTCTTACGGCCCCTGTCCCACACTACGTGGTAGTCTCCACACACACCTATCAGTCGTCATACCTACATTCACACCTTTCATACACAATTCTTCACTCCTACAATCCTTCCATCGCCCTTGATCGCTCATCCTTGCGTTCACTCACATTCATGCTGAAACTACCACCGGTTCGGAAGGCTCTACAGAGAAGAGCCGGCAAGAAACTCTCTAGTTGCTTTTTAAAAAATAAAATTGTTCATGTTTACAAAAAGCACTAAACAGCATAGTGAGAGCAAGTTTGCAAGATGAGACAGATTTACATTGAGGGTAATCAGCATATTGTGTCACGCTGCTGGCCAGATGGGTTCGACAGTGGTAGTAAACGAAATATCATGCTTAAAACAATTTAATAATTCAAATTTAAACCTTACCTTTGGAAACCGCTCAGCAGTACTGATAGTGTAACGAAGACACAACTCTTTTAAATACTATAACATAATATTCAGAGCAATTATTGTCTTATCAAATTTATAACGATAACTGACCTTATGGTCACTTAACTGATTTAACAAAAAGGTTTATTCTAAAACGCTTAAACGTTTACTTTAAACCACTAGAATGTGGTGGACACACCATGTTTCCTAAGTCTTGACGGACTTAAATATAATAAACAAACTGCCCCCGCAATACCTACAGGTTATAACTAGACCAGGAGTTTAGTTTAAAAAATAAAAAGAAAAAAAAAATTTTTTTTTTTGCAATTATTTTATCGCGGGTTCGAATCCCGCACGGACGAAATATTTGTACGACCTACAAGTATTTGTTCCGGGTCTGGGTGTTTTCTATCTATAATATTGTATGTATTTAAAACAAAAGTATCTAAGTAGTTTATCATCCATCATTACCTTAAAACAAGCATTAAGTTGCTTAGCTTGGGACGATATGGCGTTGTGTTAAATGTACAAGGATTTTTTTATATATTTCAGAAAAAAACATCTCAATAAACCCTCAAGATAGAAAAAGGTTTTATAGATTGCACTTTGAGCGCTTAACGAAAACATTGAATTTTTTTATTTAAGTCTATGCTCTTACTTCGGATGGCTATAGTATTTTTGTTACACCCCGTATATTATTATAACGATCAAGCACTATTTATCAATAAGTGATGGAATCACACAAAAAAATATTCCGGTAATGTCTTCTCGTGTAAAAATTGTACAATAACATCAAGAATATTATCTGTGTAAGTGGCAGTGTTATCAAGAAACGATTTGTGGTCATCTAAAATAAAAATAATTTAACAAACCATTTATCGTCTACTAGCGACCCGCCCCGGCTTCGCACGGGTGAAATTATGAACCTCTAAATTTATCAGTGTTTCTCTACAATATTATGGATGTATTATACATAAAAACCTTCCTCTTGAATCACCCTATCTACTAAAAGAAACCGCTTCAAAATCCGTTGCGTAGTTTTAAAGATTTAAGCATACATAGGGACGGACAGACGACAGCGACTTTGTTTTAAACTATTTAGTGATTAGTGACCTGCATCGCGGGCGCATTTACGATGATCGCGACTCGGACAAGTGCTTCTGGTTCAGACAAAGACACTTGCCCGACCCCGGATTCGAACCCGGGACCCTTTGACTCAAAGGCGCCATATCCAACCCCTAGACCAATGAGGTAAAATTTAAAATTTATATTGCTCAGATAATAATTGATACCTACAATTGCTGAGAAGGACTGCCAAGAAACGCTTGTCATTTATCTTTTTATTTGCAGTCCTTTTTCATTTGCCACCTTGTATAGCAATGTGGTGAAAGGTTTAGAAAACATAGTGTCACCCACCACTCCATTCCGCAATCTGCTCGCTCCAAGTTACATGTTTGTGCCGCTTGTTGTCGAAAATTTCTGTCTGTGTTGCTCGGAATTAAAATTATTTTACAAAGGATAACCAAAAAACTGGTGATTACTTACAAAACTAAATCTGTTCGGTCCAGTGACAAGACAAATTCAATAGTTAAACAGTCGTGATAAGGTATTATTTCACGTTGAAGTTATCAAGGCGATAACCTGGCCTTAACTTTAAGTAATTATTGTAGTGAAGCTTACAAAACAACAAAAATAAGGTCTTGATTTAGATCAAGAGAAAGATAGAATTAGGTTATCTAATGGTCCGCCCGGCTAGCTACCACCCTCACATCTAAGTCCGGCGCCAAGCAGTTTTGTGGTTCGTCGTATGTATGTGAGAGCCGGTTTCCTTGAATTGCCTGCTCCATCTTAGACCATAGGCATTCAAGTAACTGTCAAAAAAATAACTCTCAAATGGTAAAGTTCCATACCCCTCAAAGAATCATTATGATCATCATTATCATGACTACCACCATCCTCGGCACCATCATCACCACCAGCACTACTATCATCACTACCATTACTATTATCATCTTACTCTAGCTCTAGCCCACTGCTGGGCATATTCCTCCGATAAAAATGACCATGGCGCCCTATCCCCAGCTTATCCCATCCAGTTGCTGCTACCTTACGCGGATCGTCGCTACGTCTAGCAGACGGGCGTCCTATAATTAGCTCAGAAAGATTTCCAAATTCATATAATATTGCAAGTAAAGTGCATTTACCATCCCTACACGGGATCAACTTCGATCATCTGAATGCTTGCTAGCAGTACGATGCAATATGTATAATAAAAATTAAATTAAAAATTTAAATAAACCCCCGACACAATAACCTTTAAAAAGTAAAAAAAAAAAAAACTGCTCGTTGGGGGACCACTCCCACTTATTTATTACCTGACCCCTGGTCCCCCAACGCGAAGTATTTTTTTTTTACTTTTTAAAGGTTATTGTGTCGGGGGTCTATTTAAATTTTTAATAAAATTTTTATTTTATACTTTTTATAGGTACACACTTATTATAATGTAGATTTTGTTAAGTTGCACGTGATGCGCTTTCATTTGAGACCCCACTCGATTATATTTGCAGACATTCGGTTATTCTTCCCCACTTTCACCCCTCATAACTTTTAAACGGCTCACCCGATTTTCATCAAACATGTCTAAGAACACTCGCCCGTAACTGACCTTTCATACAAAAAAAACTTTATTGAAATCGCTTCATCCGTTCGCGAGCTACGGTGCCACAGACAGACAGACACGTGAAACTTATAACACCCCTCTTTTTGCGTCGGGGGTTAAAAAGGATTTGTCAAACTTAGCTTTATCGTTCTTCTTCTCAGCCGGTAAGAGAGCCATTTCTGAGTTGAGCCGCCTCCAATTTCAAGAAGGAATTAGCCTACAGTGCCACTCTGGCCAGAGGGGATGCCACCACTGTGCCTATACATCTCAAGTTGTATTTCTCTTGCGCTTAGGTATTTTGCATAGGTATTTTCCTTGATCGGCTCTTACGACACCCTCAGGACGGGATGGGGTGGGGTGGTGAGTTATTTTACCAATGTCGATGTTCGAAGGCGTGTAGTGTGCAAGGGGTCTCGCAAAAAGATTTTGCAGTAGTCGATCTGGTATTATTATGTAACCACCCACAGTTTCTTCTTAAAGGATCTTAAAATTACAAAATATGTACACGTATAGGTAGTATTTTTAAAATTTGTTAATGGCATTTACATAGAGGGCCATGAAAATGGTTAGAGTTAGTAGACTATTCGTCTCCTACCAAAATTTTTCGGTGGTATGATATATTGAAATCAAAACACATTCTTGTGATTATTTTAGTTTATTTATTTAATAAATAGCTTTTACATTCATTGATCTAGATTTTACTTTTTTTGTGCTTAAGATTAGATGATGATATCTTACTAATGTCGTAATAGTTGTCTTCGAAATAATTATTATATTCTTCAAACATTCCGCCCATAATCAATTCCAAAATATTGTACTCGTAAATTTTCTTATCAAGAGCATAGTAATGGAAGATGACGGCTTCCATGGAGAAAGCAGTGGGCTTAACATTAATTTCAACGCCACCTAATTCACTGGTTCCATTGGGGTATACCAAGTAGGTATTTTTGTTCAAAACGACGGGGATACCATTGTCCAATACGTAAGGTGGTCTCACAAGATTGATCGAAGAAGCAACTGGGAGGCCCTCGATCTTTTGAACCCCACCAGCATTAACTACGAATACTTCCTTATTAGGAGTGTAGAAGTACAAGTTGTTTTCGTTGTCTAAAACGATCTGTTGAGCGTTAATTACTTCAGCCACTTTTTCTTTTTTAGTACCTTCAGCAACCACTTTGTAAAGGACGTGGTCTTCAGTTAGAATGTAAAATAAATCGGTAGCATTAACTTTGGCAATGCCGATGATGCTTTCATCTACTGAACCGTACTTTTCTGCTTTGTTTTCAGCGAAATTGTATTTGTAAATACCATCTTTAGCGCTAAAGTATGCGGTAGCACTGTTATCACTATCGGCTGTTGCGTCTGTACCTTGATCTAAGAGCTTAGTAACTTTTTTGTTTTTGAGAGCGTACAGTCCTTTGTACTCTTTTTTACCTTGAGCATCTATGTCCGCTTCGACGAAGAAAAGTGTAATGTCAAAGTCACTATCTTCGTTCTCGACTTCATCATCTGCAAAATTTATGTCGTTGATAGGTACGAGAATGCTGACGATATCGTGTTGGGCGGTAGCAACTACGAGTGATTCGGGGAAGAACTCTTTTGTGATTATAATTTTATCTCCATCAAAGGTTGGAGCGGTAGATACTAGCCCCAGAAGGAGACAAGCCCCGAATAATCCTGTCAGTATCATGTTTGCTGAAACAAAAAGAGATAGATAACTTAGTATGACTTTGGCTCACATTTCTGTGCAATTGTCTGAAGATATACAATGATGGGGAGGACTATACAAGGTATCATAAAAACCCTATTGGCCAATGCCTAACCTAAGTGGTATAGAGCCAGTCAAAAGAAGCAGTTCTTTGTTTATAATAGGTTTCTGTGTTACCTACAAAACAAGAGCTAAAGTGTAAACCAACCAACTAACAATCTTTATGGTGTTTTCTTTCTATAATATGAATGTTTTACAAAAAAAAATACTTTTTTTTTTGTAAAACATTACAAGTACCCTCACGGACTACGAAGAAACATAAATAAATAAAAATATCCTTGGACATTTCACACAACGCCATCTCGTTCCAAGCTAAGCAACATAATGCTTGTGTTATGGTAACGAGATGCATGATAAACTATAAAGATACATTTTTTTTTGTAAATACATACATATTATAGATAGAAATGACACCCAGACTCCGAGCCAGTGCCACTGGTTTAGACAAAGACACTTGCCCGACCCCGGAATCGAACCCGGGACCCGTTGATCCAAAGGCGGCACATCTAACCACTAGACCAACGAGGCACTCAATGTTAAGAAACTTATTTTGAGCTTATTTTTTTATGCATCTTAATTTTGCTTGAAATGTTTCTAACATATTTTTTAATCGTTATGGCTGCAAGTTGTTCATTACTCTTTCGCTATAGGCGCGTGGGTTTGAGCAAAGATTATTGAGGTAAAATAGCATGTCTACTCAATGATGAAATGTACACCAAATTTTAAGGTACCTAGTCGATAGCTACATACTCAGGAGGTTATCATTGTCAAACATGTCAAGTGTCAACTATGAATTGTTATTTTAATCCCTCACTATATTGTGTGCATGACTTTTAAGTATACTAACTACTATCATCTGTACAAGTTAGCTTGATCTTTTTGACAGATGTAAGTTTTTCTGATCGACTTAACTTTGCAAAGATGAACAACGGGCTAGTGATGGGAAACAGAAAATATGTAGTAGTCCTAAAAATTACGTTTTATAATACTTGTAACTGTGACTGGTTGGTTGGTTGGGTGTATTATGTGTCAAATTCTTTATTGCACTAGACATATAAAACAATGGGTAGATAAGCGACGGTGGGTCAATATTCATAATAACTAAGTAGGTACCTATTTCTTAGTACAGGGTTATTATTGGACCTCCCGCCAAATTTTAATAGGTGGTTCAGACCATGAAAGTAAACAACTTTCCCAAAGAAACACGGGCCAAAAAGTGAAAAAAAAAAATCAAACCTTCCATACGATATCGTTATTGATATCATTATTATGTCGTTTCTATGTCTAGTGCAATCAAGAATTTCGCACATACCTACTCGTAATACACCCACACCTTCTCGTCACAGTTACAAATATTTTAAAGCGTTATGTTTTGGACTATTGGATATTTTCTGTTTCCCATCACTAGCCCGTCTGTCAAAAAAATCAAGCTAACTTGTATAGGGTATACTTACTACTCGCCGCATAGTTGACCTTACATTATGGGCAATTAGCCTAATGTGCCCGTCTCTCAGGCCAGCGTTGCACAGTATTATGAATTTCTGAATTTCTTTTACGAAATTGTTGGAGTACTGTATCAACTGTGGGTCATTTATGGGGTAGGTGATTGTACAAATATAACTGGAACTCGAGTATTATAACTAGATATATTTACCTAGGTTATGCTTCTTCCAACAGTTGCTAGCCACTAACAAATTTTACAAGAAATGCATAGTTATATACTTCTGATAAGATATTGTTTATGTAAGAAACACGACCCTAAGCTATTATAAATAGGATCTTTAAAAATTATCACGAAATTAATTTCAAGAGGAACATGGTTCTGTACATTTGTGGTATTAAATTTAAACCATTCAAAGTGCTCAGAAAACTACTTCTATGTATGAATTTCATTTCTAATTTAAAGTATGAAGGAGAAACAGTTTTTTATTCAACCTTTAGTGAATAATTAATGTTATTTGAACGTTTGTGCCTAATTCTCTACTTAGAAGAATATATCGACCAGCATGCGCAACTTTACACAATTTACCCGAATAATCTGAACTAATAACATCAAGAAATATCGCCTATAAATGCGAATATTCTTCTTCACCACGGTAGCGAAATTTCAAGAGCAATTCGCACAGTTAAGAAATCCCGACTAAAACTATTGGGGGATAGGTACCTCGGCCCTCTGCCAGAAGTACCACTTCGTCTGGCTGGATGATCATACCTTTTGCGCCTAAAATAATTTAGCCACCAGCAGGGGCGTAGCTACCGCCGTATCAATTATACGGGGCCCCCAGGCCCCGACGTGCGTAAGCAAAAATTAATAAAAACTTCAGTCGACTGTCAGACCTGTCACTATTGTCCATAGAGGCAGAAACTTTAGAAAAACTAAAGTCATCATCAGCTATAAATCATTAAAAAATCAGTTGGGCGAAATAAAAAGGCAAAATTTTGGAGGAAGTGACAGATAGTTAATTATGATGAATAAATGTTTCTATGAATTTTATGCACACATTTTTTTTCTTTTGTTGTGACAAATTTTTACCATTCATAAGGGCCCGCAAATATTTTTTATACGGGGCCCCACCAAGGCACTCTATGCACGGTTAACACTATCGATACTTTCGTTAAAGATATAGGGGTATCGGCCCCTTAATAATGCACTACTAAGTCAGGCACACTCTAACTAAATTCTTCATTGACCACACTCTTTCTAACATAAAGATTTGTTGAATTTGTTATTAATATTGCGCTTTTATTTATTTGGGATATATTATTATGATTTGTAATTTTAACCTAATCAATTCTGTTTACTTGGGGCTGGAGCTGATAATCGGTGCTGCAGAAACCTGCAGTGTATACTGAGCTCCTGCCTTTTTGACTGCCTCGTTGGTCTAGTGGTTAGATGTGCCGCCTTTGGATCAACGGGTCCCGGGTTCGTTTCCCGGGTCTGGCAAGTGTCTTTGTCTAAACCAGAGGCACTGGCTCGGAGTCTGGGTGTCATTTCTATATATAATATGTATGTATTTACAAAAAAAAAATAATATATAAGTAGTTTATCATCCATCTCGTTACCATAACACAAGCATTAAGTTGCTTAGCTTGGGACGAGATGGCGTTGCGTGAAATGTCCAAGGATATTTATATTTATTTATTTTTAGACATTCGACATAATATAGATTGTGCCAAAAAAATATAAAAGTAATATAACTAGGCACGAACCAATTTTAGACACCATATTGTTACCCAAAATTACTTTTTCTGTCCGTATGTGTGTGTATAATGAACGCTTATTTCTTGCTTTCTTTCCAAATTCCTGATCCCTTAGCCCTTAGCCTATTTTGCCGTTCTGGGAAGACGGGTTTTGTATCAAGTTTTCCTTATATTGCGTTCCTCTAGTCACTCATAAGCAACCCTCAGGATGACATTGTGTATCACCGTCACCAGACGTTACACCCAATAGTTTAATTTAAAAAGTAGCGAACTTCAACCACCAGGCAGATTCATAATTATTAGGTTTCCCATTCCCTCTGGTTTCATTGGAATCAACTACAATCCATTTACTAGCATATGTTTTGAACGTGCGCTCAATCTATCTTTAGTTTGCGTTGTCTGTATGTAATTGCTAAGGTCTAAATGTTATCAACGCTCCATACCTCTTGAGCTTTAACATTACTATCTCTTTTCCATACTTTAATAATCACAAGTTGTCAGTCAACAGATTATGTTGTGTACTTATGACTTGAGTTTTGTGTGTTTGTATGCAGTATGTTAGCAATAAAGGTCTAGTTTCCTGTTTAAAAATGTTGTTTATCTAAAGTATGCTTTGCATGTTTTATAGGAAACATACTTATCTACCTGATTGAAAGTTGCGTAATAACTTATTGTGTAGATTTAGATTGATTATTTTGTATTTTCATGTTTCATGATTGTGCCAAGTAGATGATGACTGATAACATAAATAAATGAAAATATCTTTTTTGAATGAACTTTCGATAGTAATTTTTTTTTTATTAAAAAGCTTTTGTGCACATGTCAAATCATAATGGGTTGTCTGAATGAAAAGCGGAATGAACTTAAAATAAAAAAAATCTTTTATTTATAAAATCATCATTAACTATTATATTAATAAAAACATATCAAAACCTTAACATTCACATTTTAAGGCATCCTTACTTCCATTTAATGTCAACATTTTATACATTCATTAAACGCAAATATGTATACAATTACATTTCAAAAATGTCAAACATCAGCCATTTTATGCTTGAGATTTTTGTATTAAACTAAATTTAATTGGTCCAAAATGTTAAAAATTTGTGTTTCAAGCAATCATAACAATATATTTTACATAATTTGTACTAAATTTGTCATAAGTCAAAAATATGAGGAATGTGATAATTTTGGGCAATAAATCTTTATTTATCGCATTCCTCATGCAAAATGAATTATTGTACATAAACATTTCTTATTGTCTTGTTATTTTCATTTAACGTGTATAACTAATTAGTATTTGTTTAAAAATTATAAATAAAGGAACTTAACAAAAGGTGCAAAGTAAATTGAGTTGGTGTGTCTTATTCAATATAAAATACTGAAAATAGCTGCAACTTATCAGAAATAGATAATTTTTCACATGCCACAAGTTTATGCGACCAACCAAATTATAACAAAAGCACTTTTTATAAGAAAATTCGTTGTCACATAATATTATTAAGATTAATGGTAACAAAGGTTAGTAAAAAGCAATAACTTAATATTGTTCCATAACTTAAAACAAATAATTCACATTACGGCAAGGACGTTCGTGATATTTTTTCCTTTTTTTATAGCATATGAAATTATAACCATTAAATGTCAATTTTATTAATAACAGTACCAAATATGTCTATGTCACTGGTAGAAACTATATAACAAAGAAAGATCAGATAATCAATAAAATATACAAATTAAAATGAAACAAAACGAACACTCATAATTAATTAAAAATGAATTATGGACACTGAAATGAACGAATGAACGGAAAAATCTAATCACGAACGCCGAAAGAATGACACAAAAGAGTGATTAGTACCCCCCCCCGATATATACTAAATTTTTATTGACATTTACGAAATGTGTGTGTGTTACTGCCTCGTTTGTCTGTGTGTTTGTGCTATCAACGTTACAAAACAGCTGAACCGATTGATTTAGTTACTTTTTTCTAATCTGAAGATCTTTGAGAAGAAAACCAAGAGTATATTCAATTATAAGTTTTTGTAGCGAAGGGTATTCACACCCTTTGGTCCCATTCCTTAAAGATTAGCGGCAAAGGGCTCGTTCTCACTTGGAGTGTACCAGGTTTAGGAACTCCTCCCTGGTCTTGGGGTCATCGCGGAACACTCCAAGCATGGTCGATGTGACTGTCTTGCTGTTTATCTTCTGTACTCCTCGCATCACCATGCACATGTGTCTGTGAAAAGAGATAACGTATATCTATTAATAGCTGCTTCCCGCAGTTTAACCCGCGCGTACTTGACACTTATCGTTACATTCTGGATAATTTACAATATCTTTATATACAGGGTGGTCAAAAAGTCGTGAATCAAACGCAAACAGCGGTTAGATGGGGTCATCAGCAGCAAAACGTTCTACGGGAGGTCCTTAAGGTCATCCCCTGCAGATTTATTGCAATTTTGATACTGCAATTGATTTTGATTTTTAAGAAATTGTCTTTTTTTACTAAAACTTGATAAAATTCAAAAAAATCAACAGTCTGTATCGTTTTTATAATTTTCACTAGATTGGTACCTACTGATGAGCCCTTTCACACCTTTCAAACCTTTTCAGTTAGCCATGCTATTTATGGTAGTTTATTGGGTGTGCTGAAGATAATATTAAGTATTACGAAAGAAATAATTCTTAAATCAAATCTTGCAATTTACTTCGGACCCCTCTGTGAAAAAAAAACTCTACCGAAAAGTCACCCTGTATAAGTTTTGGCGCATTTAATAGGGATTCTAAAAAGGTATTACACATGGCTATGCGTGGCTCTGATATCTTTCGAGAACGATCATTCGTAGCAAGGCCTTAATTAATCCAACCATAAAACTCGGTTAGGCCTAGCCATCATTTCAGTCGAAAGACGTCCACTGCTGAACATATTCTGGCCTCCCCCAAGGATTTCCACAAAGGCCGGTCCTGGGCCGCCCGCATCCATTATTTTTTTACCGGCGACCTCAACGACATCATCGGTCCACCGTGTGGTAAGGCCTACCAGCACCGCGCTTTCCGAAACGCGGTCGCCACTCGAGGACATTTCTGCCCAATCGGGCGTCAGTCCTGCGCGTTATGTGCCCAGCCCACTGCCACTTAAGTTTGGCAAACCGGTGGGCTATGTCGGTGACTCTGGTTTTCCTGTGTATCTCCTCATTTCTGATTCTGATCTCGCAGGGATACTCCGAGCATAGCCCTCTACATTGCCCTTTGGGACTAAAGTAATTACGAACTACAACGAAAACTAACATCAACAAATATCGCCAACAAATGAGAGTGTTACCAAAAAGTCCTACACCGCATTGCGAAGTTTATAGAGCAATTCGCACGGTAAAAGGACGTAGCAGACATATCAACTCGGAAAGGGATCGGCACCGTATCGCCTTTCGCCTCGCCGTCAAACAGGCGCCAACCTAACGTAAGCACGTAACCAAAGCGAATCAGCAGCTCCGGTTCGTCGTCTCGGCTACGGCTAGGCGACGCCGCGTTTACGGATGGCCCGTAAGATAATGTTACGAATATGTTACGTCCCGTAAGCGCGGGGACCGCTGGTTGACCACGCGCCGTACGGCGTTCGTGAGCTTGTCCCGAGGCGAGGCGTTTATGTTACGAATCCGATTAAGGTGGATGCTCCAGGGTTAGCCGCGAAATTCAAATTTTCTTACGTTTTTTGCAATTTGTAGGGCGATGCTAGGTTGTATGATGATGAACATTTGATTCGCGGCTCTAAGACGTATGTAATTACAGAGTTATAATCATCAAACTCATCAATACAATCCACCATGCTCATAAAGGTGCAAGAATGACTTTGACGTTGAAAAAGTTTTTCTTGCACCTTTAAGAGCTTGGAGAGTTGTATTGATGAGTTTGATGATTATAATTCTATAACTACTTAAGTCTTACAGCCGCGAATAATATTTTAATCAACATACAACCTAGCACTGACCTGCAAATTGCAAAAAATGTACGAAAATTTGAATTTCGCGGGCTACCCTGGAACATTCACCTTAATGTGCGTTGCAGTAGGGAGTTTCATACAAAGAATACTGAACGCCTGGAGTTGATACGGTGCCGATCCCTTTCCGAGTTGATGAGTGTGCTACGTCCTTAAGAAATCCCCGACTACAGTTATTGAGGGAAAGGCACCGCTGCCAGAGGCCAGACATATTACATCGTGATCATGTCTTTGCGCCTAAACACATAATGGTATTGGGAATGTGTTTTGAGATCTACGCACAATGTGGATAGTCCAAGAAGAAGAACCAGAAGATTAAAACGTGTTCAACTTACACTCCTTCGATGACCACAGCGACACCTGCCGGGCGCACTGCTTGTGTGACAGCTACGGCTATCTGCTTCGTCAGGCGTTCCTGGACTTGGAGACGACGCGAGAAGATTTCTACAATCCTGGAATGATTAAAAACATACGGTCAAATTAGGGACGTCTTGAAAAAAGGCCAGGTCAAGGTTACCCTAAACCGAAGAGCATGTATGAAGGGAGTAATGAAAGTGGGTGAAGAGGCGTGATTATATGTATTTATGTTTGTACACGGTCCCTAAAGAGAATGTACAAAGAACGTTCGTTCCGTGGTTATCCGTGTGGTGGCGGATTTAGAATATATATTGTCACCACCCCATTCCATCCTGAGGGTCTCGTATGAGTCGACAAAAGGAAATGACAAGGCTGAACACCTAGCCGCATGAGTAGGAAAACTGGATACGAAACCATGTGCCAACCCGTCTGGCCAGCGTGGAAGAGGCCCGACTCAATAGTCATCTATGGGCTCAGTAGTCGTTTCAGCCCATAGATGACCCACTACTGAGTCGGGCCTCCTCCAAATTCATAGAGGGAATTAGCGTACTGTGCCACGCTCGCAAGACGGGTTGGCACATGGTTTGTATCAAGTTTTCCTTCCCTTTCCCGGCTAGGTGATCTGCCTCTTGCGTTCTTTTAGTCGCCTCTTACGACACCCTCAAGACGGTATGGGTTGGTGATATTGTGTATTCTACATAGTAGTCGTTGTAAATTATAGGATAATTATAGGTGCAATGATGAACCACTAAATATACCTGTGTTTCTCTACAATATAATGCATTTAATATACTTAAAAACCTTCCTCTTGAATCACTCTATCTAATAAAGAAAAATGCTTCAAAATCCGTTGCGTAGTTTTATACATAGGGACGGACAGACGACAGCGACTTTGTTTTATACTATGTAGTGAAGTGATTTCGAATTGCGATGTTAGATTAGACAAGACAAAACGCGCGATAAATTCGCCACAATAACTACAGTACGAAAGTGAAAGGGCGTACCTGGCGAGCTTGCTTAGTCCAAGGATCTTGCCTTGAGGGAGATATCCGATAGATACCTTCCCGTAGAACGGCACGAGATGGTGCTCACACATTGAGAACATTTCTATGTCTTTAACTACAACCATCTCGTCTGTGTCCTCTTCGAAGATAGCGTTGTTTAAGACATCTGAAAGGTAATTTTCTTAATTATTTTACGTTATAAAATTTGATGTCTTTTCTTTAACAATATTTTCTATTCACGTTTAACTAGTCCCTAGTTAAGTTAGTTACTTTACCTAAAGTCTCTTTAGGTTTCCCCTAAAAGTGGCGATGTTGCCAGCGATGACATACGGATCCGAGACGTGGGCGTTCACAATGGGGCTTATTAGGCGGCTGAGAGTCACTCAACGTGCGATGGAGATAGCTATGCTCGGAGTTACTCTACGTAGAAATCCGGAAATCCGTAGAAGAACTAAAGTGACCGACGTAGCTACAAGGATTGCACGGCGCCCGAAGGACCGATGGTCGTTGGGGCATAAAAGTTTTGGAGTGGCGTCCACGTATGGGAAAGAGAAGCGTGGGAAGACCCCCGACTGGGTGGACGGACGACCTTGTGAAGGTCGCCCGTCTGCACGAGATCGTGCATTGTGGAAATCTATGGGGGAGGCCTATGTTCAGCAGTGGACGTGTGGCTGATAGATCCCCTAAAACCGCGTAGATTAAAACACTTGCACATTGCACACGTACCGCGCCGGCGGTCTACTTTCCCTCCGTCTTACGATTTTTTGATCACATCATGCGTCCTGACGCGTATTTGACATTTTATACCCATCATATGAAAAGTGCTCAACGTCACTAAAGAAATTTCCACTTGAAAAGTCTTACGAATTTTCGATCAGGGTTTTCACTTTAACCGTCTAACGAATTTTCATTTTCAGATCACGTGTCCTGCCGCGTGTTTGACATGTTATATCCATACCAAAAAAAAGTGCTCAAAGCCGTCAAATAAGGTTTCACTTCAAAAAATTATAAAGATGTGGTCCTGCGCGTAAATATAACCCCAAGCCTAAAGGCCGCGTAGAATAAAAAAATCAAGATGATGGGAACAAAGTCGGCAGTAGAAACAATCTTCCTTTTTACTACCAGCGTCATGCTTATCTGTTTTACTACGGCCATGACTCGTAACTGTCATGCTGTTACAAACGTACATATGCCATGGTACCCATATCCTATCGAAATAAAGGATTAATTGATTTTTGGTGCTTACCATTAAGACTCTGGTCGTAGCCTTTGGTGAAGAAGAGCATTGCCTTGGCAGCGCGTTCCGGTGTCTTCAAAAGACCTTCCCTCTGCGGGTCTTCTCCCAGGCCTGAAAAACATAAAATACTTATTTTTTTACCCGTATGGGGACGAATATTACACTTCCCCACCGCACGCTGGGAAAAAACGCATGTTGTAAAAGTCAACAAAACCCAGCACGCTTGGTGGTAGGATTTCGTCGTGTGTATGTGAGAGCCGGTGCAGTTCAAGGTTTCCTTGAATTCATCCATCTTAGACAGCAACGCCAGGTGCTTTCAAGAGAAGGAAAACGTGGTACAAACCCTCCATGAATTTGGAGGAGGCCGGACCCAGTAGTGGGTCATTTATGGGCCGAAACGACGACGACTGGGTATGCGAGACTGACGATGCACGACTATGGTATAACCATAAATATTGCCACCTTTGTCTAAACCAGAAGCACTTGCTCTGAGTCTGGGTTTCATTTGTTTGTAAACTGCCCCCGCAATACAGGTAGGGCAGAGGTTTCGTTTTTTTTTTAAATAAAAATATATTATGTACCTGTAAGCAGCAGTCTGTATGAGTTGGCCATGTCGGGGAGTAGGGCCTCCCTGGTGGGCGGTCTGTGGTCGAGCTCCAAGTCATGGTGAAAAGTGCAGTTCTCGTGACCTGTGGACAAGGGAAAATGTGTCGGTTAGCCATTGCTTAAGGACTGAATTCACTTAATGTATTTTCAATAGAGAGAGGAGGTTCTTAATTCAATATTTTTATCGAACTCGATAAATGTATGTGGTATATGAAATAATAAACTAATAAATACAATAAAATAATAAAATGTGCATCAGTGGTAATAATCGGTATTAACAAAGTTGTTTTGAACCTTATTTAACTTGTTTTGAACCTAAGTGAAACTGGCTTAGAACCTAAATGAAACTGGTTTTGAACCTAAATGAAACTGGTTTTGAACCTAAATGAAACTTATTTTGATGAATTATACTCGTTTGGAACCTTTTATTTAGTAACGTTCATCTATACTTAGGCCAATATTCGGATAAATCGTCGCATAGTATTCAGCCCATTGTTAGCAGGCAGTAAAATTGTTTAAAATAGGCTTCACTCAATGAATAAATCAGTTGATAAGGGATGAGTTTAACTGCCCATTCGATGGCCATTTAAGTAATAAATTGGACTGAGAATTAACTTTAGACACTATGGTAGAATATGATGATTCCATAACATATAATTATAAGGAAACATTTCAGGTTTCATTACAATTTAAGGACGGATACTATGTTGCACATTTGCGGGATATCAATTTAAATCATTGTTTCCCGGCTCTGAAGATAGTGATGATTTTACATATTTTGGCTAGAGATTGCTGATGGAATAAATTATGATTGAAAAATGCGATAAAATATCAGATTGATAACTAGTCTAACATAATCTGATTGCTATGTATCTGTGAATTGACAAATCGGGTCATAGTAATCTAAATTTTAATACGTGACGCAAAAACTTAATACCTCTTTTTACGAACATTGCGCGCACGGAGGAGTATGAAATGTTATGCTAAGCGAAATATGAGTGCAGAATGCTAATATGTTTTAATACATTACACACACTACCAAGGATTACACAACAACACATTTCTTTTGTTTATTGGTAAAGTCTGTGGTAAAATTGAGAATAGAACTATATGTAAGGAACTACTACGTAACCCAGGCTCGCACATAGCTCGCAGGACCGACGCCCGATGGGGCAGAAAAGTCCTCGAGTGGCGACCGCGTTCCGGAAGGCGCAATGCTGATGAACCGACGACCTGGTTAAGGTCGCCGCAAAGCAATGGATGCGTGCGGCCCAGGACCGGCCTTTGTTCTCCTTGGGGGAGGCCTATGTCCAGCAGTGGACGTCTTTTAGTTCAAATGATGAATCATATTACAGTTTTGAAGTATATAAGTCCACCAACATTGCCGAAATCTTGTTTGAAAAGTAAAAACAAAAATGCTTACGTGACTAGCAATTAGATATCACGTGGCTATATTTTTTTGCTCTAATTAAATAACCCACTGGGTGATGCAAGGTGAGCGGAAAATTTCGTGATAAATTGTTAAGGTATCTAACCTAAACCAAGACACGATGTCTGATATTTAGATTTCAGTTATTATTAGTGACGGATTTATAAAACACGTGTCACCATCTTATTCCACCCTGAGGGTAAGTAAGAGCCGACAAAAGGAAATGCCAGCTGATAATGATACAAACTATCTGTATGACTTTAATTAATATAATAATATATGTATGTATGTAGTGTATGTATGTAGTGTATGTCTGTAGTGTATGTACGTAGTGTATGTATGTAGTATATATGTAGTATATAGGTATATTTATAAAAAAATACACCTACCACTCTTTGTCTCTGCACCACCCAAGTTAGACTGGCAGAAAATGCCTAAGGCATTAAGTCCGCCTTTGTACATTTTGTGCAGAAGTGTAAATAAATAAATAAATAAATAATCTAGCCGCAAGGAAAACTTGATACGAAACCCTTTGCTAACCCGTCTGGCCAGCGTGGCACAGTGGGCTAATTTCCCTCAATGAATTTAGAGGAGGCCCGGCCCGGCCGTAGTGGGCCATTTATGGGCTGGGTACAAAGTGACTTGTGAATTGCGTAACCAAACCATTAAATCTGTCCTTGTATACAAAACTGACGATTTAAACAAAATTTACTACAGAGTTTCTTGCCGGCTCTTCTCTGTAGAGCAGCCTTCCGAACCGGTGGTAAATGTCAAATGTATATTGAACTTGTTAAAATAGATTATTGTCTTGATTTGATAACCATAAAACATCGATAGGGGCTTCGTCGTTTCAGCCCATAAATGACCCACTACTGAGTCGGGCCTCCTCCAGATTCATGGAGGGAAATAAGCCTACCGTGCCACGCTGGCAAGACGGGTTGCCACAGGGATTAGTCCTTTAGTCACCTATTACGACACCCTCAGGATAGTGTAGGTTGGTGACATTGTGTATTCTAAATCCGTCACTACACGGTCAGGGCTTCAGTTGTGTTTATTTATAACATTGTCTTCAAATTACGTCTACTCTGTGTTTTTCATGTATCATTTGCGAAATGACCAATAAATTTGACACGGTGCACACTCGTTGAAAGTTTGATGACGGAGAAAAAAATTACAATGCCCTAAATTATTAGGTTTAGCGAAATGCTGAATGTTTAATACACTAGCTATACAATAAACCTGTTGCTATGCCACTAACTTAAATAAATTTGAAGGAGTCTTTCCATCAAATTCATTTGAACACAATTTTCTTTTCGTTCAGTATCCTTTTTGGTCTCATGCATAAAACTTTGCTGAAGATCATGTCTTGATCAAAATATGCGTAGTTTACAATTCTTTATAGGAACATACAGACAAACATTCGTTTTATTTATATAGTTGCCTGTAATGTTTTTGGCAGGCTTAAAAACCCGACTTAAAAAATGAAGGAGTTTCTCAATTGACTGTAGGTATGTTTCTTTTTGTATGTCTGCTACCGCAAATCTCCGTCTGTTATTAAAAGTTTTAGAAATTACTTTTTTATTACACTGACATTAAGGAATTCCCTCTCATAATAATAACGCGACAGTTTGTGAGAATGGATTTCGATGAAACATTACATTAATATAGCTTACACATCAAAATAAAGTTTATGAAGATATAGAGTAAATTATTCAAAATGCAACGATAAGTGTAAAGTAAGTAGGAAGAAAATTAGACGAATAAGTAAAATACTTTTATCATCATCTCACATTTCCAACACCACGCAGGTGAAACCGAGGGGCGCAGTTAGACATACTTAAAATAGCAAACAAGAGTGACGCACATAAATACCGAATACGAATAGCGAACACGAATGGCCATCCGAAATGCGGTTAGGTAACCACCGGCTCCAAATGCTGCTCAACTGAGAAGAGCCGGCAAGAAACCCTGTAGTTGCTCTTTTACTGCGATGAAGCAACCGCCGGTTAAGAATGCTCTACAGGGAAGAGCCGGCAAGAAACCGGTTTCGTTCAAAAAGACAATTAATAACATTTTGATGATATCAATGATAACATGTTTGGTTTTTAAAAATACTTGATCCAAATAATAGTATCGATTCAATCGATACAGGGCATTACGATTTATTGCGATGCAGAACATCGATACAAATTCGCTAAATAAAAAAAAGAGTGTCATGTGAAGTTGTCCCTCTTCCCAAAGTGTCACCACATCCTCAGGATGGAATGGGGTAGTGACACTGTAGTCGGTAAAAGGAAATGCCAAGGCCGAAAACCTAGCCGCAAGAGACGGAACACTTATATAAATAAATAAATAAATATCCTTGGACATTTCACACAACGCCATCTCGTCCCAAGCTAAGCAACTAAATGCTTGTGTTATAGTAACGAGATGGATGATAAACTACTTATATACATTTTGTTTTTGTAAATACATACATATTATAGGTAGAAAACACCCAGACACGGAACAAATACTTGTAGGTCGTACAAATATTTTTTCCGTGCGGGGATCGAACCCGCGACATGCTGCGCAGCAGTCGATCGCTCAACCACTGCGCCAACCGTGTCGTCAAACCCAGTGTGGAAACGAAACCCAGTGTGGCACAGTTGGCAATTTTCCCCCATGTAATAGGAGGAAGCCCGACCGATATAGTAAGATATCACGTGTATTTAATTTTTCGTGAAACGTGTCATTTCTGAACCGAAAAGTGGCGTGTTTAAGCTTCTTTGTAGGTACTAAAGGGGGGAGGGTAGTCTTAAACCTCACCACGTATCACCAAGGGGGAGGGAAGGGTTAAAAAAACATCACGTGATTAATGGACAGCCCCTAAGTTATAGGAGCAAAATTCAACAAATTGCAGTATCAACTTACCATCAGGGCACCTCCTACCTTAAAATATACTTAATAATCCCCTGAAACACCCTAAACCACACATACAGATATGTCAAACTTATTTCATATAAACCATTTCTTTCGGCATGGGTAACAAAGTAAGATCAAAATACAAACCAGGTGTTGTGGATGTTCTGGGCGTCATTGGCGTTCCAGGTACTTCTAGTTCACTTTCAGCATCAGCCAGGTTAAAATTTTTCAATGCTTCAGGTGCTTTTTTATATTTACTAACAAAAGAACCTTTGACAGGAGCGTCACCATTTTCTTTCTCCTCGGAAATCGAATTTCGAATGGAACGCGAACTGACCCTTCTGATCAAAGATGATGGTGGCACCACTGGGTCGGAATCTTTGCCGTTAACCGCCGCCATTTTGTTTTATCTAAAATTCAAATTTCGATTCTATTCAATGTCAAATTTTATCGTATTTAATTTCAAATCCGAATTTGATTACATTTAATTTCAAATTGGAATACGATTACATTTAATTTCATAAACGAACTCGATTTAAAATATTTATTTCATTTATATGCAATGCACGTACGTTGTGTAGCGTATGTGTGTTACAACTGAGGAACTAACTGACCTTAAGGTTATCGGGGAACGAATTTACTGAATTAATTTATTACAAAGATAGATATGAACGATTATATTTAATACTAGCGACCCACCCCGGCTTCGCACGGGTGCAATATTGACATATAAACCTTCCTCTTGAATCACTCTATCTATTAAAAAAACCGCTTCAAAATCCGTTGCGTAGTTTTGAAGATTTAAGCATACATAGGGACGGCCAGACGACAGCGTCTTTGTTATAAACTACTAGCGATCCGCCCCGGCTTTACACGGGTGCAATTATGCATGTATTATACATATAAACCTTCTTCTTGAATCACTCTATCAATTAAAGAAAACCGCTTCAAAATCCGTTGCCTAGTTTTAAATATTTAAGCATACATAGGGACGGACAGACGACAGCAACTTTGTTTTATACTATGTAGTGATAGTGATGTAGTGAAACGCATGTGTCGATTTCTTAAGTGGTTTGTCTTTAATGGTTATTATTATCATATAAAAAAACTACATTTTAAAGAGTATAAGTAACCAATTAATTAACTACTTACTACCACTACTACTCATTTCCCTCCATGAATTTGGAGGAGGCCCGACTCAGTAGTGGGTCATTTATGGGCTGAAACGACTACTACTCAGTCTATAGACGACCCACTGCTGAGTCGTGCCTCCCCCAGTTACATGGAGGCCAGACAGATTAGCACTTCAAGGTTTCGTATCAAGTTTTCTTTCTCTGACTAACCTAGCTTATCGTCCTTGTCATTTCTGCGTATTACCCTACAGTGGGTCATATATGGGGTGAGTAGTAGTAAAGTGACCCCACAATACAGATTATAACAGCTGCAGGAAGGGGTCATAAAAACATTATAAAAGAATAAAAAAAAAAAGATTTATGGTAATGTTTTATCATACTTAAAGTGAAAGTTATTTCATAACTTAATAAGGTTTTTATGGCAGTTTTAAGCGCAGTTTCTACCACAAATAAGGAGCTTTCATAAGTAATTACCGTACATGCGTAATTTTAGCTATAAAATGTCTTTATGCGGTCCATGATACAAATCTCCCTTTTACAGTTATGAAGTGAAAACTTCTTAATCGGCATTTTGCACTTTTCTCGGGATGGGTAGGTATAGAATTATAATCATCAAAATCATCAATACAACCCTCCAAGCTCATAAAGGTGCAAGAAAAACTTTTTCAACGTCAAAGTCATTCTTGCACCTTTATGAGCTTGGAGGGTTGTATTGATGAGTTTGATGATTATAACTCTATAACTACATACATCTTATAGCCGCGAATAACATTTTAATCAACATACAACCTAGCACTGACAATTTGAATTTCACGGGCTACCCTGGAACATTCACCTTAAAAATAAATGACTTGTTATGCATAGAATTGCTATCGATTTTAATGTTACGAATCTGTTTAGGTTTTTTGCAGTAATTAATACCTGAGTGACAGTTATTTGTTAAAAAAATTAATGGCAACTAATTAGCGTATTTTTTAAAACCCGTTTTGAAGACTAGTGTTGCGATAGTGTTGAAACAATCTAGTTTTCGGTTAAACCTTGATACTAGTTCATTTACCCGCGTTCGAAAGTTGAGGTCAGCACAAGGTTTTATTTCCTGCTTAGAATAAAGTTATTATACCTGTTTTTGCGTTTGCAGCAACATATTATTTTTGTACGTTTTAACGTGTCATGGAAACGTGATGTTACACGTGATCGTTATTATTGTACTAGCTGGGCCCGAGAGTTTACCCGCGCGTGGCTTTAATTTTTTCGTCAGATTTTTTTTCTACTTACTTGACATTTATTATTATACTAGCGACCCACCCCGGCTTCGCACGGGTGCAATGATGAACATCTAAATTTAGCAGTGTTTCTCTACAATATTATGCATGTTTTATACTTATAAAACTTCCTCTTGCATCACTCTATCTATTAAAAAGCTTCAAAGTCTGTTGCGTAATTTTAAAGATTTAAGCATTACTACATAGGGACGGACAGACGACAACGACTTTGTTTTATACTATGTAGCGATAGTGATTTTGGACAATTCACACAATATCTTTATAAATTATAGCTTATGTGCTATTCTGATTTTTAAGCTATATTATTGTAGCTATAAAAACGACTGAATGGATTTTAATGAAACTTCATTAAAATCCATTCAGTCGTTTTTATGTGAAAAAGTAACTAGCATAATAAATAATAACTAAATATCCTGGACACATAACAAAACATAACATAACTTTAGCATGCGCAAGAGTCGATTTGTGTGTCGCACATCGCGGTGATTGGTGAAGGAGCGCATAACAAACGCCATTGATGATATGCGCGAATTTACCCCCACTACAGCTAAGGCTGGGCTACACGTGGCTATTTGTCTATTGTAAGCACGAACAATATTAAAAAAAAAGAAGCAACTACAGAGTTTCTTGCCGGCTCTTCTCTGTAGACCAGTCTTCAGAACCGGTGGTAGTTTCAGCATGAACGTAGGGATTGTGAGCGATCAAGGGAGATGGAGGGATTGTAGGAGTGAAGAGTTGTGTGTGAAAGGTGTGAATGTAGGTATGACGACTGATAGGTGTGGAGACTACCATCTAGTGTGGGACAGGGGCCGTAAGATGATAATGGTGTTTATAAATATGACGATTTATAAGAGTTTTGTGATAAAATCTACGGAAATAAAGTTCCTTTCGAGTTTGTGTATTACGTAATTAAAATTGCGTCTACAAACGTGTGACGTCATCCGGTTTCCCTATTTTTACTCTACATTTGTGTGACATAAGTGATGCGGTTATAGAATTTTAATTGTCATTTAAATGTGCACGTAACTAGTTCAATCTGGTTGCAAGTAAAAGCGGTTTGATAGATGGTTATCGGTTATTAGCAACATTTTTTTGGTGTTTACCGTTGGCGGTTATTTCGCTGGGTACGTATTTGATATGATTTAATGTATAGAAAATAACGAATTTAGAATATATTGTGTCATAAGCCGAGAGAAAAAAATTAAAAGGCCGATAATCTAGCCGCAAGAGAAGGAAAACTTGTTACGAAACCCTGTGCCAACCCGTCTGGCCAGCGTGGCATAGTAGGCCAATTGACCTCCAGGTAACTGGAGGAGGCCCGACTCGGTAGTAGGTATGGGTTTTCTTTTAGTAGCTGCCTTGTTGGTCTAGATATTGGATGCGCCACCTTTGGATCACGGGGTCTCGGGTTCGATTCTGGGGCAGAGCAAGTGTCTTTGTGTAAAGAGGCACTTGCTCTGAGTCTGGGTGTCATTTGAGTTCGGGAATTTCAGGTTTTAAGCTGCGCAGGGCTTTAGTTTTTTAAAGAGAGTGAGGGGGATAGAGTCTGGTAGCCCTCAGTTAGGAAAGCTAAAGAGATATCGTTTTGTCGTTTCAGCCCATAAATGACCCACTACTGTGTCTGGCCTCCTCCAAATTCATGGAGAGAAATTAGTCTACAGCCACGCTGGCAAGACGGGTTGGTTGGCAAAAGATTTGTATCAAGTTTTCCTTCGCATACTGCTAGGTGATCTGCCTCTTACGATCCTTTAGTCGCCTATTACGACATCCTTAGGATAGTGTGGGTTGGTGACATTGTGACATGGTGATCGTTTACCCTGTATGAATTCCAGCATTTTAGATCGTGTACACCCTAGTGGTAGATGATTTTGAGAACCTCAAAAGATGTACGAACACCTATCACTAAGCCCAAAACGCACACGAATAAATGATTTATGATTTAGGATCAACAAGCGTCTATGTTGGATGGATAATGGACTATGCAATTATGTTATACTTAAAAACCTTCCTCTTGAATTACTCTATCTATTAAAAAAACCGCTCCAAAATCCGTTGCGTAGTTTTAAAGATTTAGGCATTCATAGGGACGGACAGACGACAGCGATTTGTTTTATACTATGTAGTGATAGTGATTACGGACAAAGATAACCATGTAAGTGCCCTGCATATTAAAAAAACTGTAGGTCAAATATCCGGTTCACCTCAACAACAGTTAATAGTTACTGTGAAGTCTAACTATAGTAGTAACGGCGTCCTTGCTTCAAAGAGAATGCAAGTCCTTTTAGAGACAAGACATAGCGTTAGCAACGGTGGATAAAATAATTCAGTTATACAATATGTATGTATGTTGGTCGGTGTGAATGTTAGATGGGAGGGACGGATTAAGAATACATAGTGTCACCACCCCATTCCATTCTAACGGTGTCGTAAGAGCGGACGAAAGGAAATGACACCGCCGATAATCTATCCGGAAGAGAAGGAAAACTTGATATGAAACCATTTTTTTTTTTAAAATTCTATATGGACTTCCTCGCCGGCCACGGGGATGGCCAGCGAGGGGAGTGTGGGACTCTCCCCCATAGTGGGGGCCTACCCACTAAACCTTTCCGGGGGTGCTCCAACTCGCGTCCTGTTGCGGCATTGTGGCTGTTGCGGCACTAAACCTTTTCGAGGAGGCCCTCCTCCTCTCCTCAGGCTCCTTACGAGCACTCGACGTCCTGCCGTGAGCACCCGGCAGGACGTCGCTTCCCCTCAGATCCCGTGTGGTGATATGAAACCCTGTGCCAACCCGTCTGGCCAGCGTGGCACGGAAGGCTAATCTCCCTCCATGGATTTGGAGGAGGCCTGACTCAGTAGTGCAAGTTTCACTGACTGAGGGCGTCCCAGTTGCCCGATGGGCGTCACAGTGGAATGCGTTTACGCGAACCTGTGGCGGCCCAAGCGTGGCGTGTGAGGGTATACCGATTGGGTTTTAGTGGGTAGACGCGTGTCCCGAGTCCCACATAATCGCCGACCCACCCCCGATGGGCGGCGGTATGCATAAAAGATTTTCCCAGTCACCAAAAAAATTGCTTGTGATAAAATCTACGCAAGAGGCGTTGGTCTAGTGGTTAGATGTGCCGCCTTTGGATCAACGGGTCCCGGGTTCGATTCCGGGGTCGAGCAAGTGTCTTTGTCTAAACCAGAGGCACTGGCTCGGAGTCTGGGTGTCATTTCTATCTACATTATGTAAGTATTTACAAAAAAAAAGTATATAAGTAGTTTATCATCCATCTCGTTACCATAACACAAACAGTGGTTGAGCGATCGATTGCTGCTCAGCATGTCGCGGGTTCGATCCCCGCACGGAAGAAATATTTGTACGACCTACAAGTATTTGTTCCGGGTCTGGGTGTTTTCTATCTATAATATGTATGTATTTACAAAAAAAAATGTATATAAGTAGTTTATCATCCATCTCGTTACCATAACACAAGCATTAAGTTGCTTAGCTTGGGACGAGATGGCGTTGTGTGAAATGTCCAAGGATTATTATTATTTATTAAGTTGCTTAGCTTGGGGCGAGATGGCGTTGTGTGAAATGTCCAATGATATTTATTTATTTATTATTTATTTAGTCGCCTCTTACGACACCTTCGGGACGGTATGGGTTGGTGACATTGTGTATTCTAAATCCGTCACCACACGGATAACAAACACGTTTTATTGAACGCGAAGTTTTCTGTCTCCTTTTGCATATAAAAAAATATGCAACGACAACGACTACTAGCCCATAGCGTGTTTAGAGACTACCACCTAGCGAGGGACAGGGGCCGAGAGATACGATGACATAAAAGAGTTTTTAAACCTACGTAAATAGAGTTGCTTTTGAGTTTGAAAATGACCAACAGCTGAGTCTGGTCTCCTCCAATTACATGGAGGGCAGGAGAAATCAAGTCAAATTCAAAATGAACTTTATTTACGTAGGTTTTATCACAAAACTCTTATTTAACGTCATATTTACAGTTACCATTATCATCATCTAACGACCCCTGTCCCACGCTCATAAGTTGCGGTTAAGTAGGGTTCCACGTTGTCATTTCCTATAGTCTGTTATTACGACACCCTCAGTTATGGAAATTTGGGTATTCTTGGACGACTTACCAATAAAATGTTTGTTTTTTAAATTGAAAACTTATTTAACTGCGTTGATCACTTTTTTAGGGATTCATTTGATATTTAAACTCGCGTCGGGACATGTGACCTAAGCGACAATGCATAAGACGGAGGGAGGAAGTAATAACAAATTGAAAAGTTCTGAAGTGTTAATTTTTTATGTTATCTTAGATATAAAAATGAATTGGTGTTCGTTAGTCTCGCTAAAACTCGAGAACGGCTTGGATTTGGCTAATTTTGGTCTTGAAATATTCATGGATGTCGAGGGAAGGTTTAAAAGGTGAGAAAATATTAAAATACTTTTTTTTAATACATTCAGGTTTTTTATTTATTGATTCTGATGCAGTACAAAGTTTGCCGGGTCAGCTAGTCAATAAATAAATATTATATTTAACACATAAATGCTAGTACTTTTAGACTAATATATAAAGCAATTCGTGCGAAATTATTCCGTAACCATTCCAAAATATTCAAAAATGCACAACGTTAAGGTTTTTTAAGTGGACTTATTGTTGGTAGGCCTCGCACACGGTGGACTGATGACCTGGATAAGGTCGTCGGAAAACGGCGCGGGCGGCCCAGGACCGGCCTTTGTGGTAATCCTTGGGGGAGGCCTATGTCCAGCAGTGGACGTCTTTTGGCTGAAATAATGTTGATGATATTGTTGGTAAGACCCGTTACTTTGTAAAAATAATAATAGCATTTTCTAATAATCCTTTAATACCTATAATTGACATTCAAATCAGTATGAGAAACGCATTTAAAAATGCATAAGTTAAGCAATTTTTTGTGTTCAAATATACTTTGACGTCATCAGTGCAGCAATTATGTTTATTAAATATATTTCACTGTCCTTGATTTAATTAATTTGTACAAGGTGTAAAAAAAAGTGTATCCACATACATCGAAATATTTTTGTTCCTCACCATTTGCCCAATTTAATTGGCACCAGTTTATAATATCCTTGTGGCAACGGATTTAGAATACACAGTTTAGTCCCCATTCCACCCTGAGGGTGTCGTAAGAGCTGACAAAGGGAAATGACAAGGCCGAAGGTTAGTCCAAACTGAAAATATATTTTTTGTGAGGTCAGTGATCATTTTTCTTTCTGATAAGTTGATTTTTATTTATTATACATCTACATCGTATTTGTGTTCATCATTTCAGCCAAAAGACGTCCACTGCTGGACATAGGCCTCCCCCAAGGATCTCCACAAAGGCCGGTCCTGGGCCGCCCGCATCTACTGCTTTCCGGCGACCTTAACCAGGTCGTCGGTCCATCGTGTGGGAGGCCTACCAGCGCTGCGCCTTCCGGAACGCGGTCGCCACTCGAGGACGAAGACTTTTCTGCCCCATCGGGCGTCGGTCTTGCGAGCTATGTGCCCTGCCCACTGCCACTTAAGTTTGGCCGGTGAGCTATGTCGGTGACCCTGGTTTTCCTGGGTATCTCCTCATTTCTGATTCGATCTCGCAGGGAAACTCCGAGCATAGCCCTCTGCATTGCCCTTTGGGTGACTTTGAGCCTTCTGATGGAGCCCATAGTGAGCGACCATAGGTCATCACTGGCAACACACATTGGTTGATTGGTTGGTTGAATTTGTGTTAGGTACGGTTTAATGTGAGAAAACAATCGGATTTGCATGCTAATGAATGACTAAGATATGTAGAGGCGGCAAAAATTGAATAGCCTACGGCCGGTAAATCTGTAAATCCGCCACTGTGTGTAGCGAACAGCATGCAACATACTTTACACAATTTACCCGAATAATCTGAACTATCAACTTTAAGAAATATCGCCTACAAATGCGAGAAATACCAAATAGTTCTACACCGCGATAGCGAAGTTTACAAAGAAATTCGCACGGTTGTACAGTTGTCGGTGTACATCATCCCTTTGCGCCTAAAGTAGTTTATTTTTTATATTTAGTAGCTATTTTGAAATCGGTTAAATTTTATTGTAAACTTCCTTAAAGAAAATCGGAGCCAGTGTACTAGGTAAAACCCGTATTGCGGGGGCAGTTAACAAACATGTAATTTACGAATACAAACAACACCCCGAACTCGAAATCTAACCGGGCAGCACATCCAAAGCAACAAGGCAGTCAAAGTCAGTTCCAACGGATTATTGTTTCTTTTTGTTTTCTTTTTTTTCATTGATAGAAAAAATCACGCGATATAATTATTAACCATTTGCCACATAAAGCGGAACGAATAGTTTTGTTCTGTCCAGTTTATAGTCTTATATAATTGGGACTGATATTTTAACTATTATTATATTTTTACAACTAGAGACCTGCCCCGGCTTCGCACTGGTGCAATGATAAATCTCTTAATTTATCAGTGTTCCTCTACAATATTATAAATAAATAAAATAAATAAATATCCTTGGACATTTCACACAACGCCATCTCGTACCAAGCTAAGCAACTTAATGCTTGTGTTATGGTAACGAGATGGATGTTAAACTACTTATATACATTTTTTTTTTTGTAAATACATACATATTATAGATAGAAATGACACCCAGACTCCGAGCCAGTGCCTCTGGTTTAGACAAAGACACTTGCCCGACCCCGGAATCGAACCCGGGACCCGTTGATCCAAAGGCGGCACATCTGACCACTAGACCAACGAGGCATATTATGGATTTATTATACATATAAACCGTCCTCTTGAATGACTATCTATTATAAAAAACGCTTCAAAATCCGTTGCGTAGTTTTAAAGATTTAAGCATACATAGGGACGGATAGACTACAGCCACTTTGTTTTATAATATGTAGTGAAGTGATGATGGTGGGACTAGTTCCTAATTATCCTGCCAAGTTTTTTCAAAACGTCTGGTGACGCGTGTTTGGCTAAAACAAACAAGCGAGCGATTAGCAAACCGCAATGTTTAGTGCATGAAAACAGACAAGACGTATTTAATTCAAACAAAAACTGGGAATTTAATACTTAAGGTGTATTATATAACTTGTGTGGTGACGGATTTAGAATACAAAATGTCACCATACCATCTTTAGGGTGTCGTAAAAGGCGACTAAAAGAACGCAAGAGGCAGATCACCTAGCCCCAAGAGAAGGAAAACTTGATACAAACCATTTTTTTTTTTTTTTTTTTTTGCCCTGGGTAAAATCCTTTATCGACTTCCTCGCCGGCCACGGGGATGGCCAGCGAGGGTAGTGCGGGACTCTCCCCAATAGTGGGGGCCTACCCACTAAACCTCCCCGGGGTGCTCCAACTCGCGTCCTGTTGCGGCATTGTGGGATCAATGGTGCCAACCCGTCTTTCCAACGTGGCACAGAAGGCTAATTACCGTATACCGACCGACCCAGTAGTGGGTCATTTATGGGCTGTAACGACGTCGACCTTATAACCTATTTCATTTTAATTTATCTTTTACTTGCAGATCCACGCGTTTCTGTGGCGAATGTTTTTGTTATACATATTACTAGCGACCCGCCCCGGCTTCGCACGGGTGCAATAATGAATCTCTAAATTTATCAGTGTGTCTACAATATTATGGATGTATTATACATATAAACCTTCCTCTTGAACCACTCTATCTAATAAAAGAAACCGCTTCAAAATCCGTTGCGTAGTTTTAAAGATTTAAGCATACATAAGGACGGACAGACGACAGCGACTTTGTTTTATACTATTTAGTGATATTTAACATTAGCCTTATTTATTAATTTAACTTTTAACATTGCTCCATCTATTTAATACCTAATCAATCCAGTCAACAGTTATCGCTATACATTTAGAATCGTTTGGAGCTAACATATTATTGTGACTGTCAAATAATAGACAAACAACCTCTATTTCTTCTGTTCGTTAATCTCGCTAAAACTTGAGAACGGCTGGAGCGATTTGGCTTTTTTTGGTCTTGAAATATTCGTGTGAGTCCAGGGAAGGGTTAAAAGGTGAGAAAATATGAAAAAAATATCATTCAGGTTTTCTATTTCTTGATTCTGAGGCGGTACGAAGTTTGCGACAATAAATTAAGATGTAAGCTATCCTATCTTTCGAATTTGGATTGTGGAAGGATGGAAGTTGTCATTACATATCGTAATTTTTCAACAAGCGAAATAGTTACTAATCAGTAACTAATACAATCGAGAGTAAACTAATGTTTAACCAGTTTTCGCTAAATAAACAACTTAGAAACTAGAGTGGTCGAAACAACATTTAATGGCAACAAATTTTAATAGATTGAAATTAAACACTTTTCTAACGGTTTTATCGCGTGTATATTACATTATTTAATTCCAATAAAACAAAATTATTTTTCATAAATTTATTTCTAACTAGCTGCGCCCCGCGCTTACTTATTGTCGTACTGCGAGTGACGCCGCGGGGCGAAGCTAGTCTAAAAAAAGCCTAAGTTACTCCTTATATTATCAGCTTCCTATCAGTGAAACTCCCGTCAAAATCGGTCCAGCCGTTCCCGAGATTAGCCGGAACAAACAGACAGACGGACAGACAGACAGATAGACAGCCAAACTTTAAAAAAATGTTATTTCGGTCTATGAACTGTTCGTACGCATTTAGTAAAAAGTGGTTATTTTATTATTAAAAACAGACACTCCAATTATATTTATTTGTATAGATGAATAAGTTAGTTATATCAATAAAACAAAATTATAAACGGTAGAATTTAACTGTTTCTTTGTACTTTTGAAGACAACTGTCATCTAGTCTCTCCCGCGACCACGACTGCTGCAAAGCATTCTAAACGTCAGGAATTAAATAATGTAATATACACGCGATATATCCTACTAATATTATAAACGTGAAAGTTTGTAAGTATGGATGGATGGATGGATGGATGGATGGATGGATGTTTGTTACTCTTTCACGTAAAAACGACTGAATGGATTTAAATGAAACTTTATAATAATATAGCTTATACATCAGAATAACACATAGGCTACAATTTATAAAGATATTGTGTGTAAATTTATAGAGATATTAAGTTAAATTTAATTTTTAATTGTCAAATTTTCAGCCATATTTAAATATAGACAACATAAGGTTTCGCTGTCAGTTGCGGTTTGTTATACCACGTAGGTATTATATCACATTCTACGGGAACGGGATAAAAATCTTAGGTATCCAATGTCCGACTTTCTTTTAAATATAAAGATGTTGGACAATTCACAAAATCATACTTAATATTATAAACGTGAAAGTGTAAATGTGTGTAATCCCGTTCCGTGATATAAAACATAGTTTATCAAAATGCAACTGCTGGAATAACAAAACTTCACCGACAGCTAAACACTATGTTGTCTATAGTTTGACAAATTTGACAATTAGACATTTTGAAGTTGACCGGTTGATGTATTTATTTCGAGTAAATATTAGCTTATTGTGCCGAACAATAAAGAAGAACTAAATAATGCAGGTGAAGGTCACCGCATTAGTATGGCTTGAACCCGTGCTTCTCAATCACAAGAGCAAATCGAGGCAGCCCGTGAAACGGATCGGTTGGAAATGCAAAATCGTCGAGCAAATTTAAGAGATCAACAACTAGATAATTTTCGAGGCACAAGAATAAATTTATAAAGTAGGTACTACATAATTTGGATCGAGCAACGTTTCGATACGGTGGCAGCACTAATTACTGCTTGCATACTTGCGTCCACATTGGACCAATAGATGCCATGTAATATTACAAAACACTCCTCAGCGGCTAAAGTTTTATCAAAATGGAAAATCGTCATCTGGGACGAATGTACAATAGCGTATACACGTGCATTGGAAGCACTTATCCGAAACGACCGAACACCTACGCAAGGACTCGAGATGTTTTGGAGGCGCAATGATTTTACTGTCTGGCTATTTCTGCCACTAATTCCAAGATCGACTGCTGCCGCTGAAATATGCGCTTGCCTCAAATCATCGAAATATGTGGATTGATTTTATTTTCTCAGAATTTCTGTTCATCGAAGGACGAACTCACAAACACAAAAATAATGAATGGTTGACTAAGCGAGCTGTTTTGGCGGCTAAGAATAAATATGTAGATGACACAAAGTAACTAACATAATTCAGAATGAAATCATTGGTTCAAATATAATGACTGTGTAAAAAAAAGACTCCTTGGATGTGCCTGGCTTACCACCGCACAATTTACGACTAAAGGTTGGCTACGTACTAAGTTTGCTTCCAAATATAAACCAAAACCACCAAACCTGTGCAATGGAACGAGTTTGGTGGTGAGTGAATTGATGAACAATGGAATATACTCAAAATAAAGTTGGAAGGTGAGGAAATTGTCATCCGAGGATCCCGACGATATTAACTGATATACCGTTTTAGTTTTAATGATTTCCGATCCGTCGTGCATTCGCCGTGACCATTAATAAATCACAGGGCCAATCCTGGAAAGTTTGTGGCCTAAATCTAGAAAATTCATGTATTTCCCAAGATCAATTATATGTGGCATGTTCCGGGTCAGAAGACCATCTGCGTTATTTGTTCATGCGCCTGATAATAAACCGAAAAATGTCGTCTGTCTTGTGACAGTGGTGTGGTGATTCACTGAAAAGTGCAGTTACTAAAATAGATGGCCAGTAAAGTATAATTAAAATCATAGATGTTTTATTTATATTTATCCTGATAAAAAATTGAAGTTAATAAAATAAAAAATCTGCTCATTTATTGCCTTTAAGGCGAAACAAAGTTCGCCGGGTCAGCTAGTCCGTTATATAGGGTTTAATTTCAATGTGTAATAATCGCGAAAACCTGAGAAATCATTAAATTTTAATAGCTAACCTTTATGAGTATTGTGGAGCCCTAAAAAATTATCACACAAGTTAATCACTACCGAGTACCCTCCCCCGATTTCATGGAGGGATGAGCCTTCTGTGCCATGCTGGCCAGACGGGTTGGCACACTTAAGGGACACCGTTGGCGCAATTACCATCTCTTCGTGCCTCGGAGTCCCTAATAACCCGGCTGGCGTTTAGCGGCTGGGTATCCATGACTTCCGGATGTACAACGTAAAAAATAAAAATTAAATTAAAAATTTAAATAAACCCCCGTCACAATGACCTAAGTACCCTTTAAAAAGTAGAAAACACGCTTATTATGATGTAGATGTATAAGTTGTCAGCTGATTTTCATGGAATATATTATTTTGTAATGGGCACGTGATGAGCTTTCATTTGAGACCCCCCTCGATTATATTTGCAAACTTTCGGTTATTTTTCCCCACTTTCACCCCCCATAACTTTTAAAGGACTTAACCGATTTTCATCAAACATGTCTAAGAACACTCGCCCGTAACTCACCTGTCATACAAAAAAAAAATGTATTGAAATCGCTTCATCCGTTCGCGAGCTACGGTGCCACAGACAGAAAGACACGTGAAACTTATAACACCCCTCTTGTTGCGTCGGGGGTTAAAAAGTGTTTCGTTTCAAGTTTTCATTCTCTTGCGGCTAGGTTTTCGGCCTTTTCATTTTCCTATATCGGCTCTTACGACACCCTCATGATGAAACGGGGGTGTTATATATTTCATCGAAACACTACATCAAACCATTACAATACTGTTTTATAATTATAAATAATAATAAATAAATATCCTTGGACATTTCACACAACGCCATCTCGTCCCAAGTTAAGCAACTTAATGCTTGTGTTATGGTAACGAGATGGATGATAAACTACTTACATACATTTTTTTTTGTAAATACATACATATTATAGATAGAAATGACACCCAGACTCCGAGCCAGTGCTTCTCGTTTAGACAAAGACACTTGCCCGACCCCGGAATCGAACCCGGGACCCGTTGATCCAAAGGCGGCAAATCTAACCACTAGACCAACGAGGCAGTCAATTCGATAGATGACATTAGTAACAATTTTCCTTTCTGAACGGTCAACTAAAGAGACATAAATGTCACGTGTTCTCAACAACCCGTTGAAACCGGGGCGAGTAGCTAGTGTTAATGCTCTAGGTATATTTTACGAATGACAAATCAAAACATTTAGAAAACACTTCTGACGTAAACCAATTTAATTAATCATCAATTTATTGTAATTGCAACATTGTTTAAATAATAATTTTATTAATGATTTGCCAATATTGGTATGGAACATTAAAAAAGTTTTTGTATAACTCTATGGTTGTATCGATGTTTTGATAAACAATACGCCACTGACCTTTTTAGTGTTGCTTATAAATAAACAAACAAATTTTAATGCAATAAACTCTTTCACCTCGTTTGCTATGTTGAATTAAAAAACATTTTATTGACTCGGATCAAAGCTTGCTATAGATTAATTTATTTAAATAAGGAACCGGAAAGATCCGTAACATTGACCGAGTTTTTTTTAATATCCGCTCGAGTTCGATTTTTGATAAAACGCCGTACACACAAACGCACACTGAATGTTTTTCTACTTACGAAGCGCGAAGATTGTTTTTTTAAACACAAAATAAAACTAAACTTGTTTATGGTGGTACGCGTTGCCGCGCTAAAACACTATGGCTGACTGAATGTTGTCACATTCAACAGATGTTTTAAGTACTAACCACAGCGCGTGCGTGGAAACTTGAAGATCGATATGCAACCGAATGACGTACGCATTCGATGTTCGAATCCGATACGCTTTAAATCGATATATCCGATCAAGTTTAGTTTTTAATTAAAAAAAAAACTATTGCCCGGCAGAGCGAGAATTAATAATGTCTTAAAATGTCTAGGGGTTGGGTGTGCCGTCTTTGGATCAAGGGGTCCACGGTTCGATTCCGGGGTCAGGCAAGTGTCTTTGTGTAAACCTGAGGCCATTGCTCCGAGTGTGGGTGTCATTTGAGTTAGTGAATTTCATGTTTGTAAACTGCATCCGCAATACAGGTTATCCCCTGGTGCATGGGCCTCAATAAAGGCTATGTAGTTTCCCGTACGGCAAAATGACACGGTGACAACAGTGGTAGGTTTTACTGGGTAAACCGGTTCGCAACTCACCATCTCAACGCGACCGGGACTCCCACATACCCCAGCCCCATCCCACCGGCTGGGGACCTATAAAAGGTTTCCCCCACTATAAAAAATAAATAAAAAAACGGGGCCTCAATAAAAAAAACAAACCTAAGTTAGCGACAAGTTAGACTGAAAATGCCATTGTACCTATGGCAATACTATAATATGTAGTTTGACGCCAATTTTAACTCATAAATCATTTATTCATGTGACCCTATCATTTAAAATAGCAACCATGTAGTTTCTTTCCGGCATTTCTCTGTGGAATGGCATTCCGAATCTATCTATCTATCAGCCACAGATGTCCACTGCTGAACATAGGCCTCCCCCATAGATTTCCACAATGCACGATCTCGTGCAGACCGCATCCACCGACTCCCAGCGACCTTCACAAGTTCGTCCGTCCACCTAGTCGGGGGTCTTCCCACGCTTCTCTTTCCCGTACGTGGACGCCACTCCAAGACCCAGCGGCCATCCGTTCTTCGGGCCACGTGGCCTGCCCATTGCACTTCAACTGTGCAATCCTTTTAGCTACGTCGGTCACTTTGGTTCTTCTACGGATTTCCTAATTTCTGATTCTATCACAAATCTGATTTCTGATTCTCTCACAAATCTGTTATATCCAGTCTTGTACCCAAAAATAGCGATCTAAAAAGAGCAACTACAGAGTTTCTTGGCGGCTCTTCTCTGTAGAGGTGCATTCCAAACCGGTGGTAGATGATAAATAATTAATTATAAATGGTAAATTTTATTATATTTTATTTTTTGACTTGTCAAAAGAGCTCTAATGAGCCAACTTGATTAAAATGAGTTTTGATTTTGATTTAATCGCGTAGAGTAACTCCGAGCATAGCTCTTTCCATCGCACGTTGAGTGACTCTCAGCCGCCTAATAAGCCAACGTCTCGGATCCGTATGTCATCGCTGGCAACACGCACTGTTCGAAGACTTTTGTCTTCAGGCACTGAGGAATACTGGATGAGAAGGTATGACGTAGCTTCCCGAACGCTGCCCAGCCGAGTTGGATTCGACGTTTGATCTCTTTCTCGAAGTTGGACTTACCTAATCGGACCAATTGTCCCAGGTATACATACTCGTCAACAACTTCGAGAAGAGAATTCCCAAAGGCAATCGGGTACGGTGCAAGATGGACATTTGACATGATTTTCGTCATAACCATGTTCATTTGTAGACCCAGTTGTTGGGAAACTCTATTGAGGCCTCCAAGCATTGTACTTAATTCCTGCAGCGACTCCGCTATCACCACGATATCATCTGCAAATCTTATGCCAGCAATACACGTTGGCCGAGCTTAGGCCAACGCGAGCGTAGGCAATTTAATACAAGGCAAGTGCTACTGTGGGCAAGTGTATCGAAACCAACTAGACGAGCGACACCGAGCAATGGCCAGACAATGCAAATATACCGTCTATACGTTGGTATTGGCGTTCACTCGGCAATGCTAGGCCAACGTATATTGCTGGCTCTATATGAGTGAGGTATTTGCCGTTGATGTTGGTGCCAAGTCCGTTCCAATCCAGCTGCTTGAACATGAGAGATTGAGCTTGAGATCCCGAATAGTCCAGTGCAATTACGGAAATAAATAAACATACAATTATGTAGTTTGGGGATTATGAAGGATCGATAGAGGGTAACCCCTTCTATAGATCCTTCTGAGCATATATTCTAATTTGAGGGATTCTGGCGAGGTCAATTTTATTAAAAGTTACCGATTATCAAAGTGTAGATATATTCATTATGAACAACTTTTTTCTTAAACTTTTTTGTTGTTGTCACTGGTTATTGTGTTAATAATGATGTTTAAAATGTTATTTAAAAATATGCTAATCGTGTATAGCTTTGGAACTGACACGGCTTTATACGTAGATTTTCAAAAGAGGCAATTTTTTTTAATAATAACACTTGGTATAACCAGTATCCGTGTGGTGACGGATTTAGAAAACACAATGTCACCAACCCATGCCGTCTTGAGGGTGTCGAAAGAGGCGACTAAAAGAACGCAAGAGGCAGATCACCTAGCCGACAGAGAAGGAAAACTTGGTACAAACCCTGTGCCAACCCGTCTTGCCAGCGTACAGTAGACTAATTTCCCTCCATGAATTTGGAGGAGGCCCGACTCAGTAGTGGGTCATTTATGGGTTAACCAGTACTGCGGGGCGGTTCAATACTCAAACTTAAACCCAAAAGGAACTTTATCCCAAAGTTCTTATAAATAAAATAAATAATAAATAAATATCATTGGACATTTTACACAACGCCATCTCGTCCCAAGCTAAGCAACTTAATGCTTGTGTTATGCTGCCTCGTTGGTCTAGTGGTTAGATGTGCCGCCTTTGGATCAACGGGTCCCGGGTTCGATTCCGGGGTCGGGCAAGTGTCTTTGTCTGATCCAGAGGCACTAGCTCGGAGTCTGGGTGTCATTTCTATCTATAATATGTATGTATTTACAAAAAAAAAAAAATGTATATAAGTAGTTTATCATCCATCTCGTTACCATAACACAAGCATTAAGTTGCTTAGCTTGGGACGAGATGGCGTTGTGTGAAATGTCCAAGGATATTTATTTATTATTATTTGTTTATGGTAACGAGATGGATGATAAACTACTTTTATTTTTTTTGTCGGTACATACACATTATAGATAGAAAACACCCAGACCCGGAACAAATACTACCACTTCTAATTCTCGGCCCATAAACAGAGCCTCCTCCAGTTACATGGTTAGTAATTACCCCACTGTGCCACGCTGGCCACTCGGGTTGGAATAGGGTTTCTTATCAAGAGCGTCCGATGGAATGGGTTTACTCGAACCTGCGGCGCCCAGAGCGTGAGGCTATACCACTGGGGTTTTATTCGCTATACGAGTAGTTTACGAAGTCCTACATAATCGCCGACCCCAGCGCCGAGGGTTGGCGGTGTGCATAAAGAATTTCCCCAGCGAAACAAAAAAAAAGAAAAGGTTTCTTAAAAAAGTTTTCGTTCTCTTGCGGCTGGGTTTTTCAAAACTCAAACTCAAATCATTTATTTCAATTGAACCTATTTACTGGTGTTTTTGAAAAGTCAAAAGTGAAGTTAGGAATCTAGTTGCATGTTCCAAAAAGTAGATCCTATGGAGAAGAACAGACAAGAAACTCCATGGACACTCTTTTTATCATATTTTCTGTTACAAGCATCTGATTGGGTTACATTGATTTCGTGTTTATTTATAGTAAGCTAAGATGTGAGGACAATGTAACATATTGCACAACAGAAGTGTCCAGGAGATCAATATAAAGCTATGTAGGTATGTCAATAGCAGTTAAGAGATGACCGGCCCCAACTGGCGGCACCCGATCACGAGCATGACGCATGTGCGAGCCATCCTGGGGGATGGCTGGCACATGCGGTGCTGGCACATGAGGTGCTCAACCATATTTTAGGGAACCGAAGGACCCGACACACACGACACCACCAGCATGACCTCTATGCGGTTGTCGGCCGTGTCATTGCTTTTGGGGGATGAAATGGGTCACGACTCTATGTATTCTACGTTAGTTAAGTCAGTAGACGCAAGGGTTGTGAGAGATCAAAGAGATGGATGGATTGTAAGAATGAGGAATTGTGTATGAAAAGTGTGACTGTAGATATGACGACTGATAGGTGTGTATGGAGACTACCACCTAGCGTGGGACAGGGGTCGTAAGATGATGATAATGGTAACTTTAATTAGAATTATGTCTTAGGTTTTCACGATTTTTACACATTGCAGGAAATCTCTTCACGGTTATGATCGTATTATTTTATTTTATTCCCAACGTCGTTTCAGACACTTTACAGTGTTTGAAACGACATTGCAGATTCAACTTTAAATATGACGATTTATAGGAGTTTTGTTGTTAAACCTACGTAAATAAAGTTCCTTTTGAGTTTGAGTTAGAACACGGACAATTATTATGCATTTATGCGCGCAGGAAACTTATATGTTAGAAAAATATTGGTGATCATTCAATTGGTAGATAAAGATATTTTAGCATTTTAACACGACACTTTAACATTGAACATACCTACTTACAAAAATAAAACTGCAGTGACCTTGTTGAAATGTCAAAAAATTATTTCGGTTTTTGTCTGTTGTCAACCAGGTATCGTTGCCACCTATTTTGCAGACAAATTACATTGGTTAATAAAGGTAAGAAGGTATTTTACATGGTATCCCAAAATAGTTCAATTTATTTGTACTCACATAAACACTAACTTAAGTAATAAAACAAGACTAAAAATACCAATTAACCTAAAACTTAAATACTAAAATATATTGTTTAAAGGAGTCCCTTTAGGCAAGGTTCCGAAGATACTGGCAGCGGTCCCCCTTTGAATCGCTAGACTGATTCTTTGTCCGAGGTAGCTACCAGCTCTTCGGTCTCCTGTGATGTCGACTAACCTTTTTGCTATTTCCTTAAAAAGGCTTATAGCGCTAGGACCCCACGGACCAAGGGTCTCGATTCTTCAATTTACTTTTCTTTATTTATTCGAAGTGAGGTTGCGTTAAGAAATTGCTAAAATCCTTTGCATAAGTGATGTGGCGCGGCCGAGTGCCTACTCCTATTAATTTTGTTAATTTCTTACGACTAAACTTTACGGAATCCCAAAGAAATCAAATCATGCGAAATATACATTATTTTCGTGTAATTTATTGTTCTCATCACTACTTACCACAACTAGGTGGCAGCACGGTCGAGGGGGTTGTTGAAAACTTCTACCCTTATCCCTTCTATCCCCCACGACAGCCGAGCAAAATACTTTGAACCCCGACCCACATACTATTTTACCACAACCAAGGTCTACTTAGGGAGGCCAGCATCGCCCTTACTTGGCTCCCTAAAAAAATAACTTTCCCTTCATTTGAAGGGTAGTGGATTGTTTTGTTATAACTTTTGTATCTTATTTATTTCGATGTACCTAATGAACTGCTGAACAAAATTTACGTATCTACTGAGAAATAGTGTTATTTGTCACTGTGTTACACGCGTTATCCGTGAAGGATTCAGAATACATAGTGTCACCACCCCATTCCAGCCAGAGGCTGTCGTAAGAGCTGATGAAGGGAAAAGACAAGGCCGGAAACTTAGAAGGAAAACGTGATACGAAGCCCTGTGCCAACCCATCTGGCCAGCGTGACACAGTAGGCTGATGACCCTCCCTGTGATGGGAGGAGACCCGACTCAGCAGTGGGTCATTTATGGGCTGAGTAGTATGTTACACGCAGTTTTATGTAACATTATTTTTCTTTTTTAATTTTTGGTCTGTATTTATCCTCACTAATCTCTCCGCCATGTTTGTGCCACCATCAAAGTAATGAGGATACTTGGAGCTCCATTAATGAGGCTGGTAGAGCCCCCAAGGTCACGGAGCATGTTACCCAGTCTAGAACCGCCGTTGGTTTTAGTGGATGGGTGGGTCGTAGCGTGAGGGGCTGCTTTTTTATCCAGTTACTTGAATGCTTTTAACCCTACGCTTGCGTGATGGAAAGCACCGCCAGGGTTTAAGATGGAGCAGGCAACTCAAAGAAATGCCCTGTCGGGCTCCGGCTCTCACATACAAACGACGAAACACAGTAAAACTGCTTGGCGCCGGATTTGGATGTGAGGTCGGACCATTAGATCCTAACACCAAGCGTGCTGGGTTTTGTTGACTTTTACAATACGCGTTTTTTTTCAAGGGTGTGGTGGGGAATTGTAATATTTTGACCTCTCCCCACACGAGTACACGGGTATTACGTGCCAAAACTTGCCCGACTCAACATTAGGTATTTTACGGAGTAAGAAGAGAAGAGAAGAATAAGAATTAGCATTTTTTTTAAAGTCAACCGTTTTAAAAACGTACTCACGTAACGATGGCTTGTGTACTAAATAGCTTTTTAATTGCCATATGTATATTGTAGAGTTTATTATAAAGATAATGTTTGTCATTAATTTCAATGAATTGTTATTTATTAGAGAGCTCTGCGTCACCAAAACTAACAGACAGATTCTGTCAGACAGAAAGTGTGTGTATAAATAGTGTATGACTGCCTCGTTGGTCTAGTGGTTAGATGTGCCGCCTTCGGATCAACGGGTCCCGGGTTCGATTCCGGGGTCAGGCAAGTGTCTTTGTCTAAACCAGAGGCACTGGCTCGGAGTCTGGGTGTCATTTCTATCTATTATAATTATGTATTTACAATATATATATATAAATTTAAAAAAGAAACATTTGGCAAAGGTGTTGCGATTTTTCGTCGGTAAGCCCTCCAGGGACGGGGAGCATGCATCGGCAACAGCAGTGGATCCGGGGAATCAGGGACTGCCGTCGGTTTTTAGTGGGTAGGTCGGATTACTAAATACTTTATTCCGCGCCCTTAGAATCCTACATAACCCGGATAGTCCTTACGGCCGGGTATCCATAAAGTTTTTCCATCGAATAAAGGCTTTTGGCAAAGGTTGCTTTTTTCAAACGTTGCACATGAAAATCCGATCGAACGATGAGGAGTTGGAGATGGCATTCAGAGTTATATGACACATACACACAAACTTCTTCCATGTTTTCTTTCCGACGGGGGCGAAAACTAATATAATAATTATTTTCATTCCATTCGAAGGGTGTCTTTAGAGGCAACAGAATGAACTTGGCAACAGAGGCAACCGAGGTGACTGTTTAAGAATACATAGTCGTCGTCGTTTCAGCCCATAAATGACCCACTACTGAGTCGGGCCTCCTCCAAATTCATGAAGGGAATTAGCCTACTGTGCCACGCTGGCAAGACGGGTTGGCACATGGTTTCCCTTCTCTTTCGGCTAGTGGCCTCTTACGACACCCTGAAGACGGTATGGGTTGGTGGCATTTTGTATTCTACATCCGTCACCACACAGACCAGAATACATAGTGTCACCACCCTATTCCATCAGGAGGTTGTCGTAAGGGTCGACAATAGTACATCAAAATAAGCGCAGTGCTGGTAGGCCTCCCACACGGTGGACCGATGCCCTGGTTATTGCCGGCCTTTGTAGAAATCTATGGGGAGGCCTTTTCCCAGCAGTAGGTCTTTTGGGTGAAACGATGATGATAAGAACACAAAATTAGGCAGTCAACATGCAGCTTTGAGCGGTTATCCTTTAAGACAGGCGGTTTAATTCCACGGGGATTTATTCTACATCTAAGTAATGACGTAGTTGACAAAAACCCCGTACTGTTTTCCTCTATCACATTTGAAATGGACAAAGTAAAGTACTTTGTCCATTTCAAATGTTGTTGTTTACTGTAATGACTGTATTCAAGCCTACAAAACAGGCTTTATTGGTATAACTAGTGACCCGATAGGGTGCAATGATTAACATCTAAATATATATATGTTTTTTTCTACAATATTATGCATGTATCCTACTAATATTATAAACGTGAAAGTTTGTAAGTATGGATGGATGGATGGATGGATGGATGGATGGATGTTTGTTACTCTTTCACGTAAAAACGACTGAATGGATTTAAATGAAACTTTATAATAATATAGCTTATACATCAGAATAACACATAGGCTACAATTTATAAAGATATTGTGTGTAAATTTATAGAGATACTAGCTGACCCGGCGAACTTTGTTTCGCCTTAAAGGCAATAAATGAGCAGATTTTTTATTTTATTAACTTCAATTTTTTATCAGGATAAATATAAATAAAACATCTATGATTTTAATTATACTTTACTGGCCATCTATTTTAGTAACTGCACTTTTCAGTGAATCACCACACCACTGTCACAAGACAGACGACATTTTTCGGTTTATTATCAGGCGCATGAACAAATAACGCAGATGGTCTTCTGACCCGGAACATGCCACATATAATTGATCTTGGGAAATACATGAATTTTCTAGATTTAGGCCACAAACTTTCCAGGATTGGCCCTGTGATTTATTAATGGTCACGGCGAATGCACGACGGATCGGAAATCATTAAAACTAAAACGGTATATCAGTTAATATCGTCGGGATCCTCGGATGACAATTTCCTCACCTTCCAACTTTATTTTGAGTATATTCCATTGTTCATCAATTCACTCACCACCAAACTCGTTCCATTGCACAGGTTTGGTGGTTTTGGTTTATATTTGGAAGCAAACTTAGTACGTAGCCAACCTTTAGTCGTAAATTGTGCGGTGGTAAGCCAGGCACATCCAAGGAGTCTTTTTTTTACACAGTCATTATATTTGAACCAATGATTTCATTCTGAATTATGTTAGTTACTTTGTGTCATCTACATATTTATTCTTAGCCGCCAAAACAGCTCGCTTAGTCAACCATTCATTATTTTTGTGTTTGTGAGTTCGTCCTTCGATGAACAGAAATTCTGAGAAAATAAAATCAATCCACATATTTCGATGATTTGAGGCAAGCGCATATTTCAGCGGCAGCAGTCGATCTTGGAATTAGTGGCAGAAATAGCCAGACAGTAAAATCATTGCGCCTCCAAAACATCTCGAGTCCTTGCGTAGGTGTTCGGTCGTTTCGGATAAGTGCTTCCAATGCACGTGTATACGCTATTGTACATTCGTCCCAGATGACGATTTTCCATTTTGATAAAACTTTAGCCGCTGAGGAGTGTTTTGTAATATTACATGGCATCTATTGGTCCAATGTGGACGCAAGTATGCAAGCAGTAATTAGTGCTGCCACCGTATCGAAACGTTGCTCGATCCAAATTATGTAGTACCTACTTTATAAATTTATTCTTGTGCCTCGAAAATTATCTAGTTGTTGATCTCTTAAATTTGCTCGACGATTTTGCATTTCCAACCGATCCGTTTCACGGGCTGCCTCGATTTGCTCTTGTGATTGAGAAGCACGGGTTCAAGCCATACTAATGCGGTGACCTTCACCTGCATTATTTAGTTCTTCTTTATTGTTCGGCACAATAAGCTAATATTTACTCGAAATAAATACATCAACCGGTCAACTTCAAAATGTCTAATTGTCAAATTTGTCAAACTATAGACAACATAGTGTTTAGCTGTCGGTGAAGTTTTGTTATTCCAGCAGTTGCATTTTGATAAACTATGTTTTATATCACGGAACGGGATTACACACATTTACACTTTCACGTTTATAATATTAAGTATGATTTTGTGAATTGTCCAACATCTTTATATTTAAAAGAAAGTCGGACATTGGATACCTAAGATTTTTATCCCGTTCCCGTAGAATGTGATATAATACCTACGTGGTATAACAAACCGCAACTGACAGCGAAACCTTATGTTGTCTATATTTAAATATGGCTGAAAATTTGACAATTAAAAATTAAATTTAACTTAATATCTCTATAAATTTACACACAATATCTTTATAAATTGTAGCCTATGTGTTATTCTGATGTATAAGCTATATTATTATAAAGTTTCATTTAAATCCATTCAGTCGTTTTTACGTGAAAGAGTAACAAACATCCATCCATCCATCCATCCATCCATCCATCCATACTTACAAACTTTCACGTTTATAATATTAGTAGGATTAAGTTAAATTTAATTTTTAATTGTCAAATTTTCAGCCATATTTAAATATAGACAACATAAGGTTTCGCTGTCAGTTGCGGTTTGTTATACCACGTAGGTATTATATCACATTCTACGGGAACGGGATAAAAATCTTAGGTATCCAATGTCCGACTTTCTTTTAAATATAAAGATGTTGGACAATTCACAAAATCATACTTAATATTATAAACGTGAAAGTGTAAATGTGTGTAATCCCGTTCCGTGATATAAAACATAGTTTATCAAAATGCAACTGCTGGAATAACAAAACTTCACCGACAGCTAAACACTATGTTGTCTATAGTTTGACAAATTTGACAATTAGACATTTTGAAGTTGACCGGTTGATGTATTTATTTCGAGTAAATATTAGCTTATTGTGCCGAACAATAAAGAAGAACTAAATAATGCAGGTGAAGGTCACCGCATTAGTATGGCTTGAACCCGTGCTTCTCAATCACAAGAGCAAATCGAGGCAGCCCGTGAAACGGATCGGTTGGAAATGCAAAATCGTCGAGCAAATTTAAGAGATCAACAACTAGATAATTTTCGAGGCACAAGAATAAATTTATAAAGTAGGTACTACATAATTTGGATCGAGCAACGTTTCGATACGGTGGCAGCACTAATTACTGCTTGCATACTTGCGTCCACATTGGACCAATAGATGCCATGTAATATTACAAAACACTCCTCAGCGGCTAAAGTTTTATCAAAATGGAAAATCGTCATCTGGGACGAATGTACAATAGCGTATACACGTGCATTGGAAGCACTTATCCGAAACGACCGAACACCTACGCAAGGACTCGAGATGTTTTGGAGGCGCAATGATTTTACTGTCTGGCTATTTCTGCCACTAATTCCAAGATCGACTGCTGCCGCTGAAATATGCGCTTGCCTCAAATCATCGAAATATGTGGATTGATTTTATTTTCTCAGAATTTCTGTTCATCGAAGGACGAACTCACAAACACAAAAATAATGAATGGTTGACTAAGCGAGCTGTTTTGGCGGCTAAGAATAAATATGTAGATGACACAAAGTAACTAACATAATTCAGAATGAAATCATTGGTTCAAATATAATGACTGTGTAAAAAAAAGACTCCTTGGATGTGCCTGGCTTACCACCGCACAATTTACGACTAAAGGTTGGCTACGTACTAAGTTTGCTTCCAAATATAAACCAAAACCACCAAACCTGTGCAATGGAACGAGTTTGGTGGTGAGTGAATTGATGAACAATGGAATATACTCAAAATAAAGTTGGAAGGTGAGGAAATTGTCATCCGAGGATCCCGACGATATTAACTGATATACCGTTTTAGTTTTAATGATTTCCGATCCGTCGTGCATTCGCCGTGACCATTAATAAATCACAGGGCCAATCCTGGAAAGTTTGTGGCCTAAATCTAGAAAATTCATGTATTTCCCAAGATCAATTATATGTGGCATGTTCCGGGTCAGAAGACCATCTGCGTTATTTGTTCATGCGCCTGATAATAAACCGAAAAATGTCGTCTGTCTTGTGACAGTGGTGTGGTGATTCACTGAAAAGTGCAGTTACTAAAATAGATGGCCAGTAAAGTATAATTAAAATCATAGATGTTTTATTTATATTTATCCTGATAAAAAATTGAAGTTAATAAAATAAAAAATCTGCTCATTTATTGCCTTTAAGGCGAAACAAAGTTCGCCGGGTCAGCTAGTTATAAATAAAATCCTTCCTCTTGAATCACTCTATCTATTAAAAAAACCGCTTCAAAATCCGTTGCGTTGTTTTAAAGATTTAAGCATAAAAAGGGACGGACCGACGACGCGACTTTGTTATAAACTATCTAGTGAAGTGATAATAGTGATTATTGTTATCCTAGTTATATCAAAATCTGTTCCTCAAATCAGGAGTTACTGTGCCAAATACAGACAGACAGACAATCCTCTTTTCCGATGGAAACTAAACCAGTTATTCTAGTTACCACAGATAACACAATTTTCACAATCGAACCAAATATTGCACCACCTAAAGACCTCCTAACACGTGTTTTGTTTTATAAATTTACATACTTGGCCATCTACTTGACCATGTTCATTAAAACCGTAGAACCTGTTCCGTGGTCTGTCAGACTTGTTGTTGTTGTACCACCATGTTACTGGAGGAGGCCCGACTCTGCAGATGGGCTGACTGGTATAGTCTTATAACCCACCACAGACGGGTATGTATTAAGGTTCCTATGTATTTTCAAAGTAAAAATGAAGTCATATGGTAAACAAAATGTACCTTGTTCATTTACAGTTAAGGAGGAAAACAGTACGGTGTTTTGTTTTAAACTACGTCATTGCTCAGAGGTGCGAGAAATCCCCGCGAATTGAAACAACATATTTCTTAGAGGATAACGGCTCATAACTCCATAAGACAAGTTTAAGAGTACGTAATTTTTTTCCGTGTGGTGACGGATTTGGAATACATAGCGTCACCACGCCATTTAACCTTAAAGGTGTAGTAAGCGCCGACAAAAGGAAATGTCAAGGCTGATATGACTGCCTTGTTGGTCTAGGGGTTGCGGTCCTGGGTTCGATTCCAAGGCCGGGCAAGTGTCTTAGTGTAAATCAGAGCAAAAATCACGAAACATCACAAGGGTAATAGTAAGATATCACGTGTATTTATTTTTTCGTCAAACACGTGTTTTTTGAAACGATAAGCGGTGTGTTTGTGGGTACTAAAAATACACGTGATTTTTAATGGGGGGGGGGATTGTCTGAAACCTCACCACGTATCACCAAGGGGGAGGGAGGGGTTAAAAAAGGTGAAAAAAACGTCACGTGATTAATGGACAGCCCCTAAACGTGGAGGAATGAAGCTTGACACAGCAGTGGGTCGTTTATATGCTGAGTTATCGACGCAATAGCAATAAAAGACACACGAGATTCATTGATGAGATAGGTAAATAAACTTAGCTTTCAACTATCGCTGGAGAGCAATGAAATTCTATCTCTAGTAACCTTAATTACTTGCGCAAACACCACAGAGTAGGCAGATCGTTTTTCTTAAAAGGAACTCTTAAAAAGAACTCTTAAAAAAGAACTCTATGGAATCCTTATAACGTGAAGCGAAAACTTTGTCCCCTTTTTACGAAAATTGCTCGGGTATGAAATGTCTTACACTTACAATTTATATAGAGTAGGAGTCATCATCATTCATCATCATTTCAGCCAAAGGACGTCCACTGCTGGACATAGGCCTCCCCCAAGGATTTCCACAAAGGCCGGTCCTGGGCCGCCCGCATCCACTGCTTTCCGGCGATCTTAACCAGGTCGTCGGTCCACCGTGTGGGAGGCCTACCAGCACTGCGCCTTCCGGAACGCGGTCGCCACTCGAGGACTTTTCTGCCCCATCGGGCGTCGGTCCTGCGAGCTATGTGCCCTGCCCACTGCCACTTAAGTTTGGCAATCCGGTGGGCTATGTCGGTGACCCTGGTTTTCCTGCGTATCTCCTCATTTCTGATTCGATCTCGCAGGGAAACTCCGAGCATAGCCCTCTCCATTGCCCTTTGGGTGACTTTGAGCCTTCTGATGGAGCCCATAGTGAGCGACCACGTCTCTGTTCCATATGTCATCACTGGCAACACACATTGGTTGAAGACTTTTGTCTTCAGACACTGCGGTATTGTGGACGAGAAGATCTTTCGCAGCTTCCCGAACGCTGCCCAGCCGAGTTGGATCCGACGATTGACCTCTTTCTCGAAGTTGGACTTACCTAACTGGACAGTGTGTCCCAGGTAAATGTAATGGTCAACAACTTCGAGGGTAGAACCTCCGATATTAACAGGAGTGGCTTGAACATGGATATTAGACATGATCTTCGTCTTCTCCATGTTCATCTTAAGGCCGACTCGTTCGGAGGCTCCACAGAGGCCATCGAGCATCGTAGTGAGGCCCTCCATGGTCTCAGCCATTACGACTATGTCGTCAGCGAATCGAAGGTGAGTGATGTACTCGCCGTTCACGTTAATGCCCAGCCCTTTCCAGTCCAGAACCTTGAAAACATCTTCCAGTGCAGCGGAGAACAGTTTCGGAGAGATAACGTCTCCCTGTCTAACACCTCGCTGCAACTGGATCGGTTTCGAGGTCTGGTCCTGGAGTCGGACTGACATGGTGGCGTTTTCATACAAGCACTTCAACACTTCGATGTACCGATAGTCGACTTGGCACCTCTGGAGAGCCTGCAATACTGCCCACGTCTCGATCGAATCGAAGGCTTTCTCGTAGTCCACGAAAGCCAGACAAAGTGGCAGGTTATACTCCTCGGTCTTCTGTATAACCTGCCGTAGCGTTAAAATATGGTCTACGGTACTGAAGCCTTTTCGGAAACCGGCTTGTTCGGGAGGCTGGGAATCGTCAAGCCTGCACGCGAGTCGATTCGTGATGACCCTCGAGAACAACTTGTAGACATGGCTCAGAAGTGAGATGGGTCTGTAGTTCTTCAATAAGGTGTTATCTCCCTTCTTGAAGAACAGCACCACCACACTTCTGTTCCATGCCTTTGGCGTTCGTCCTTCGAGTATGACGGAATTGAATAACTTCTGAAGGGCCCTAAGGATCGGTTCTCCACCCGCCTTCAGAAGTTCTGCGGTAATTCCGTCATCACCCGCCGCCTTGTTGTTTTTAAGTTGCTCGAGAGCCATCCCGATCTCACACAGGCTGACGTCCGGGAGGTCTTCTGTGTAGTGCCGGGTTAATCTAGCTCGTGGGTCGTCTGCTAGATTTATGACGGGTTCCTGTGTAGACTTGTACAGTTGTCCATAGAAACTCTCGACCTCACCCAAAATCTCGGACTTCGACGTGACGATCCTGCCGTCATCAGTCTTCAGCCTGACGAGCTGGCTTTGCCCAATAGACAGATCCCTGGCAAAAACCTTGGAGCCCCTGTTACGTTCAATAGCCTCTTCAACACGATTCGTGTTGAATCGGCGTATATCACGCTTCAGGGACTTTGATATCTGTCTATTGAGCATCCGAAGCTGCGTCGCATCATCTGTAGACTGCAGAACCATTTTCCGTCGCTCGTCCATGAGATTTAGGGTGAGGTCCGAGAGCTTTTTGGCCGTTTTCAGGCGTTGGGTCTCACAGAACTTCGACCCAACTTTGCGGACAGTCTCCACGAACCCGTCATTATAATCGTCCACGTCAACGCCTAGGCTTATAAAGCGGTTTTGCAGTTCGAGCTGAAAGCTCTCCGGGTTTTGAATTTGAACTGGCACGGGACGCAGCGTAGACCTCACCAGGCGCGACCTTTCAAGCTTAACGTCGATATTCAATGTGCCTCGTACTAAGCGGTGATCGCTTCCGGTTTTGACCATATTGATCACGGAGACATCATTGAATATGTGCTTTTCCGTCGACATGATGAAGTCTATCTCGTTTTTTGTGGTGCCATCCGGACTCAACCAGGTCCATTTCCTCTGTTCTGGTTTTTTGTAAAAGGAATTCATCATATAGAGTCCCTCCTTCTCCAGAAAACCAGCCAAAGTCTGGCCCCGTTGGTTCCGGTGTCCAAACCCAAATTGCCCCACTTGCAGCTCATCTCCGCTCCGCTTGCCCAGTTTCGCGTTAAAATCCCCCATGACAACGGTGTAGTGCGTTCTAGAGCCATGTATGGCCGAGGAAATGTCCTCATACATTGTCTCCACCGCTTCGTCGGGGTGTGCCGAGGTCGGTGCGTATACCTGTATGACCTTCAGCGAATAACGCTTGGTTATTCTGAGTATAAGGTACGCCACCCTGGTCGACACACTCTCGATTTTAACAACGTTGTTCACAAGGGACTTGTGGACGATAAACCCAACACCACCTTGGGACTGTTGGTCGCCCTCCCGGAAGTAGAGCAAGTTGCCGGATTTGAGGGTTATCGTGTCCTCTCCCTCTCTTCGGACTTCAGACAACCCCACTATATCCCATCGCAACTTGCTCAACTCTTCCTCGAGTTCTACGATCTTCTCGTCAGACCGCAGTGTCCGTGTGTTATATGTTGCCAGGTGCAGCCGTCGTTTTTTGTGGTAGCCGGATCTCTGCCGGAGATTGTTCGCACCCCCTGCCCCACCGTTACCTTGGCTGCTACCGTGGCCGAAGGAATAGTGGGGCTGCCGGGGACTGGGGGCCGTTTTCCTGTTTGTATCCATTCATTTATGGGGGGGGTTTGCCATAATCGCCACGCTTGGCAGGCGGGTTGGCGATCGCAGTGATGGATGGTGTGTTTTGAACAGAGCGTCGCTGCTGCCCAACGTCTGTTGTCCCTTAGTCGCCTTCTACGACACCCACGGGAAGATATGGGGTGGTAGTATTCTTGCTCCGCTACCACACAGAAATACCACACAGAGTAGGAGTGCATTATGCTAATATTTTGTTTAATTATGCTTATACAATACATTGGTATCATTCTTCATAGCATATCATTACTTATCTAAAATTCTACTGTACGTAAACTACTAACTCCTCCTAAAAGGCTGGACTGATTTGAATTGTTCTTTTTGTATGCGCTTGGGTGGCACCGAGGTTGGTTTAGATTAAAAAATCGGCCCGACAGATGGCGCTGCAGTGGGTAATCGAATATCGTGCAGGACAGTGTATTTGCGCTTACATCGCAAGGGTATATTTAGTATCAGCATTGCACTCGTGCGAAGCCGGGGTGGGTCGCTAGTTTAGTATATATTGATTGTTTGTGTATTATGTATGATTCTTAATTTGTTTGATTCATTCACTACACTTGATTTTAATTGTTTCAGTGCATTTAGCCCATGTTATTCTTTGCTCCACCCAATGGTTGACTGTTAAAGAATGCCTCTAGGCATTAAGTCCGCCTATGTACCATGTTTATATCTGTAGACGAACCGACAACCGCGGTGGTAGACGAGTTCTTGAGTGGAGACCGCGAATCGGCAAGCGTAGCGTGGGACGGCCCTGTGCTAGATGGAGCGACGATCTGCGAAAGGTTGCGGGCAGCAGCTGGATGCGTCAAGCTGAAGGCGCTATGGAGCTTTTTAGGGGAGGCCTATGTCCAGCGGTGGACGTATGTGGGCTGATGATGATCAGGATATAACATGTTGCATAAACAATTGAAAAAAAAATATATTCAAAAGATGCGTTGTTTCCCTTTAAATTTTGCGCACATCTATATCAGCAGTAGTATCGATATTGTCGTTATGGTTATGGGGTCTCTGTTGCATCCTGTATATTGTTTATAATTTTACTTACGCATTTAGTAAAAAGTGGTTATTAAATTATTACAAACAGACACTCCAATTAAATTTATTTGTATAGATAAATATCGTACTGAATATCGGAACATACAAAGTCTGTGGTTTCATATTTATCTGAAAGATATTAATAAAATGTGGATTGAGTTAAGAACACCCCAATTGCGGTTTATGGTTAACCTAACGGTTAAAATTACATCGTAACCAAGACATTTAACACTTCTAGATGTAACATGCACTTTAATGCTACAATGTTGTCAGTACTGAGGGATTTTGTAGCGTGTAGCAGTGGGTACAACCGTTGGCTCTTAAATACTTGTGTACTCGTTTTTCCCCGTGTGGGAACGGGGCAGAATATAAAACTTACCCACGCAAGCTAGGAAATCTTATTTAAAATATCTAAAAATATTATATCCGATATCCATATACTAAAAAAAATGTAAACCTGTATCACTATCACTACATAGTATAAAACAAACTCGCTGTCGTCTATCCGTCCCTACCCTATGTATGCTTATATCTTTAAAACTACGCAACGGATTTTGAAGCGGTTTTTTTAGTAGATAGAGTGATTCAAAAGGAAGGTTTATATGTATAATACATGCATAATTACACGCGTGCGAAGCCGTGACGGGTCGCTAGTGTATAAATAAATAAAAAAAATAACGCGTGTTGTAAAAGTCAACAAAACCCAGCACGCTTGGTTGTAGGATCTAATGGTCCGCCCGGCTAGCTACCACCCCCACATTTAAGTCCGACGCCAAGCAGTTTTACTGTTTCTCGTCGTGTGTATGTGTGAGCCGGTGCCCGACAGGCATTTCCTTCTATTGTCTGCTTCATCTTAACCGGCTCCGCAACGCAAGCCTAGGGTCAAAGGCAATCAAGTCAAAAAAACATTATATTCTTCCTCGCGGTTTTCCTAACTTTCACTGGGATCGACACCAGTCTTACCTAATTTGACTTTTTAATTATTAATTTTTAAATATTTGACCAGTATTTACACTAAAGCGCGTCGTCCACGGAGAGAGAATAGAGCTAGACAGCTTGAAGACTAATCTAATCTATACTCTAATTTATACCTACACGTAGAGATCAATAGAGCGCCCTATTGCCCTATCGTAGGGTAAATCTATCATAGTGACATTTTGGCCTGCGTACACTACCCTACTCGTAGACTAGATATTCATGTTTAAACAGTAAACTTCAGTTGACTACGTCTCATTACGAATACGACTATAGCTAGACTGATCTATGACATGTTGGTCTAGTGACTGCCTCGTTGGTCTAGTGGTTAGATGTGCCGCCTTTGGATCAACGGGTCCCGGGTTCTGTTCCGGGGTCGGGCAAGTGTCTTTGTCTAAACCAGAGGCACTGGCTCGGAGTCTGGGTGTCATTTCTATCTATAATATGTATGTATTTACAACAAAAAAAAAATTATATAAGTAGTTTATCATCCATCTCGTTACCGTAACACAAGCATTAAGTTGCTTAGCTTGGGACGAGATGGCGTTGTGTGAAATGTCCAAGGATATTTTGTCCAAGGATATTTATGTAGATAATTCGAGAGCTCTCTATTCGTATCGCTTGTCTCGCTCTCGTACCTGCGTCCACGACGCCTTCCGAGAATAGTTAGCCGAGCCTGTCTACGTAGACTGTGGTGATACATTAGCTAGGGTAGTCTCACTAATGTGTAATTTCTGCTCTCCGTAATTTTAATCTATCGTAGATGGACGAGGCGCTTAAGTGATTGCCGTCTGTCCACCGCCACCGCTACCGATCTAGTGAGACAATGGCTAATGATAATGGTTGTAATTTGGCTTTATGAGTTTTTTATGTTGCCATTCTCACTAAAATTTAACATCATTAGTGACATATGGTGACGGTCTTACAATACATAGTGTCACCATCCCTTTCTGAAGGTGTTGTAAGAGCCGACAATTTAAATGACAAGGCCGTTAACTTAGCGGTAAGAGAAGGAGATACAAAGTCTCATCACCCCATTGCATTCTGAGGGTGTTGTAGGAGCCGACAAATTAAGTGGCAAGGTGGCGACCTTGCCACTTAATTTGTAAGTAAAGGAAGACTTGATACAAGACCCTGTGCCAACCCGTCTGGCCAGTGTGGCACATTAAACACCCTCCATGTAAATGAGGAGGCCCGTCTTAGCAGTGGGTCCTATAAGGGCCTTCTCAGCCCAGTGAGCGAAAACGAATATCCTTGAAGTCGGTGGAAAATGAAGATGTGGTTAGAACGCTAGTTTTCGGAAAACCAGTTATTTCATTGTTATCTACACAAATAAATAAAATTAGATGAAAATATATATATAAATATTATTAAAAATTACAAAAATAAAGAATATAAAAAAATTAGAGGGTCTGTTTGTAATATTAAAATAACAAATATGTTGTTTTGGTACATATTATACCAAAACAACATATTTGTCTGCCTGTTTCGACTAATCTCTGTTAACGGGACTTTCACTGACAGATAGGTTTTTTTTTTTTTTTTGCTTCGGAAATCTTTATGGATGCCCCGCTGTTGGTGACTGGCTGGGGTATGTGGGACCCGTGGAGATGCTAATTCAAGAGGAAGATTTAAGTGTATCATCATCATCAGCCCACATTAGTCCACTGCTGGACATAGGCCTCCCCTGTCTTCACCTTGACGCATCCAGCTGCTGGCCGCAACCTTTCACAGATTTATTGTAGAGAAACACTGATAAATTTAGATGTTCATTATTGCACCAGTGCGAAGCCGGGGCGGGTCGCTGGTTCTTTATATATAAGATTAAAATATATTTTATTTACGCGACAAAACAGTTATGGTCGAGTTACTCTAGTGAGTGACTTTACCTTAAAGAAATAGTTAATCATTCTGTCGGTCACTCTACGCTCTGATTCGCGCCAAGGATGAGCGATGTTCGCAATTATGTTACATTGAATAACATTGTTAACTATGGTCTGACCTCATCATCATCACGGTCAATACCCATGAAACACCGACTCTCATAATTTAATTTAGTTAGTCACGCCTGTAGATGAGTTTTTTTACACTATTGGCGCTAAACACAACTAGTTAGTTAGATGTATTGTAGCGGCCAGCATTCTACGTACTTTACACAACGTGAACGAAAAATCGACTGTGCCGAAGAATAAAGACCTATCTAATGAGGAATTGAGTTCAAAATGGTTTCAAAGCAGTAACTATTGCAGATAGCCCAAAGGGCAATGGAGAGGGCTATGCTCGGAGTTTCCCTGCGAGATCGAATCAGAAATGACGAGATACACAGGAAAACCAGGGTCACCGACATAGCCCACAGGATTGCCAAACTTAAGTGGCAGTGGGCAGGGCACATAGCGGGCAGGACCGACGCCCGATGGGGCAGAAAAGTCCTCGAATGGCGACCGCGTTCCGGAAAGCGCAGTGCTGGTAGGCCTCCCACACGGTGGACCGATGACCTGGTTAAGGTCGCCGGAAAACGATGGATGCGGGCGGCCCAGGACCGGCCTTTCTGGAAATCCTTGGGGGAGGCCAATGTCAAGCGTGGACATCTTTTGGCTGAAATGATGATGATGATGATGATTGCAGGTAGGTCCTTATTCTTTGGAACCGCGAAATTTAAACTATCGACATCAAGAAATATCGCCTACAAATGCGAGACTTATCATAAAATCCTACACCGCGATAGCAAAGTTTACAGAGCAGAATCAGAAGAAGAAATCCCCGACTACAGTTTACAGTGGGCAGGCGCCGCGGCCCTCGCCAGACATACCATCACTTTGCGCCTAAACAGTAACTGTATTATGGCGTTTAAAAAGTCCACTAAGTTTCTTCCGCCAGGTCTTCTCGGTTAGTGCCATCCGACCTGGTTTTAAAAAAAATGTATTCGTTGACGATTGTGAACGCCATAATTGGTTTCACTACATAGTATAAAACAAAGTGGCTGTCGTCTGTCCGTCCCTATGTATGCTTAAAACTACGCAACGGATTTTGACGCAGTTTGTTTTAATACATAGAGTGATTCAAGAGGAATGTATTTATGTACAATACATGCATAAATGCACCCGTGCGAAGCCGGGGCGGGTCGCTAGTATACAATAAAGCATTTTTCTATTCTAAAAGGCCTTGACGGCGTAAGCGGCTGCAGCCGTATAAAAGTATCTTATATAAATTAATCTCAATTTTATTGGCGTTGGCCGGTATGATCTGATGGCCACAGAGTGATTCATCATCATGAATGTGTCACCCCATTCCTTCCTAAGAGTATCATATCATTAAAGTCGACAAAAGAAAATGACAATGCCGATAACCTATCCGTAAGAGAAGGAATCTTGATACAAAACCCCGTGCCAACCCGTCTGGCCAGCGTGGCACAGTAGGCCAATTACCCACAGTTGAGTCGGGCTTCTTCCAGTTATATTGAGCATAATTAGCTACTATATCATGCTGGCCAGACGGCATACCGTATTAAATTTTCCTTCACTTGCGACTAGGTCACTTGTGTCCAAGGATATTTATTTATTTATTACCCTCAGTATAGAATGGGGTGGTGACACTATGTATTCTAAATCTGTCACCACACGAATCACTCTCACTACAGTTAAAAACAAAGTCGCTGACGTCTGTCCGTCCCTATGTATGCTTAAGGTGAATGTTCCAGGGAAGCCCGCGAAATTCAAATTTTCTTAGGTTTTTTGCAATTTGCAGGTCAGTACTAGGTTGTATAAATACATAAATATCTTTGGACATTTCACACAACGCCATATCGTCCCAAGCTAAGCAACTTAATGCTTGTGTTATGGTAACGAGATGGATGATGTGCCTCTGGTTAAGACAAAGACACTTGCCCGACCCCGGAATCGAACCCGGGACCCGTTGATCCAAAGGCGGCACATCTAACCACTAGACCAACGAGGCAGTTAAAACGTTATTCGCGTCTGTAAGACGTATGTAGTTATTATAGAATTATAAACATCAAAATGATCAATACAACCCTCCAAGCTCATAAAGGTGTAAGAAAAACATTTCCAAGCTCAAAGTCATTCTTGCAAAAAACGTAAGAAAATTTGAATTTCGCGGGCTACCCTGGTACTTCAACTTAAATCTTTAAAACTACGCAACGGATTTTGAAGCTTTTTTTAATAGATATAGTGATTCAAGAGTAAGGTTTATATGTATAATGCATGCATAATATTGTAGAGAAACACTGATATATTTAAAGGTTCATCGTTGCACCCGTGCGAAGCCGGGGCGGATCGCTAGTTGAATAATTATTATAGTATTTTAGCATTAAGATAAATATTTCGTCAGTATTTTCAAATGCATTAGCTGAAATTGTTTATTTTACACTTGACTTGACCTTGTTCGCGGTTATCAGTCAATTTAACATATTAATCTCATTACTTGTGCTTACAAATGTGACCTTATCATCATTTCAAAATCAAAATTAAAATCAACTTTGTAAGTATGGATGGATGGATGTTGGTTACTGTCGCGTAAAAACTACCGAATGGATTTTAATGAAAATCTTTAATTTATAGCTTATACATCAGATTAAGATTAAGATTAATCAGATTAAATAAGTGGGAGTGGTCCCCCAACGCGAAGTATTTATTTTTTATTTTTAAAGGTTATTGTGTCGGGGGTTTATTAAAAATTTTTATTTAATTTTTAATTATGCATTAATAATATATTCTTTCAATAAAAAACATTACATATTTGACATACGCACTTTATAAACCCTTTTGTATGTGATCAAATTGAGAATAGAACTATATATTTATAGAACTATCATACAATTTTTTTTAGCAGTGACTTAAGTGCCTTTGGCCCTAGCCTTGCCCGATGGATAGCAACGACAGGGTCTAAGATGGAGCGGGCAATTCAAGGGTATTGTCGGGCAACGGCTCTCACATGCACACGACAGAACACAGTAAAACTGCTTGGCGCCGGACTTAGATGTGAGGGTGGTAGCTACCCGGGCGGACCATTCGATCCTACCACCAAGCGTGCTGGGTTTTGTTGACTTAAAATTATTAAGCACCTACGTAGACCGAGACGGCATGCTAAGGGACTTATTTTTTTGCTAATGGACATTCAAACGTATCGTTGTAAAAAAGCAACTACAGAGTTTCTTGCCGGCTCTTCTCTGTAGAGCAGCCTTCCGAACCGGTGGTAGTTTCGGCATGAATGTGAGTGAACGCAGGGATTGTGAGCGATCAGGGGAGATGGAGGGATTGTAGGAGTGAAGAGTTGTGTGTGAAAGGTGTGAATGTAGGTATGACGACTGATAGGTGTGTGTGGAGACTACCACCTAGTGTGGGACAGGGGCCGTAAGATGATAATGGTGTTTGTAATTATGACGATTTTTTGCTAATGGACATTCAAACGTTTCGTTATAAAAAAAGCAACTACAGAGTTTCTTGCCGGCTCTTCTCTGTAGAGCAGCCTTCCGAACCAGTGGTAGTTTCGGCATGAATGTGAGTGAACGCAGGGATTGTGAGCGATCAGGGGAGATGGAGGGATTGTAGGAGTGAAGAGTTGTGTGTGAAAAGTGGGAATGTAGGTATGACGACTGATAGGTGTGTGTGGAGACTACCACCTAGTGTGGGACAGGGGCCGTAAGATGATAATGGTGTTTGTAAATATGACGATTTATAAGAGTTTTGTGATGAAACCTACGTAAATAAAGTTCCTTTTGAAATTTGAGTTTGAAATACGACTTATAGTGCTATGCTTTAAAATAATGCCGTGGCATCGAAAGTTACTTCATTTGCTTTATTAACGCATAGCAGTTTATGTCGTATTTATTTATCGATACGTTTGAATGTCCATTAGCAAATAAATCCCTTGCCATGCCGTCCCGGTCTGCGTAGGCCCTTAAGGTCGCATTTTGACCACTGGTTGTCATATAAGCATGTCTGCTTACTTTGTTGACAGTTAACTGCACATAAAACTATGATTACAAATGATAACAAAGGTCAACATCGTATAAACTTTGACTTCTAATTTTCATATCAGTATTAAACCTAATCATTACGAAGTTCGCAACAAATTATGCCTTATTAGCTGACCCTTAATCCAACTTAATGGATGGATGGATGTTTGTTATTCTTTCACGTAAAAACTACTGAATGGATTTTAACGAAACTTTACAATAATATAGCTTATACACCAGAATAACACATAGGCTACAATTTTTATAGATATTGTGTGAATTGTCCAAAATATAACAATAAGTGTCAAGTAAGTAGAAATCGAATCAGAAATAAGGAGATACGCAGGAAAACCAGGGTCACCGACATAGCCCACCGGATTGCCAAACTTAAGTGGCAGTGGGCAGGGCACATAGCTCGCAGGACCGACGCCCGATGGGGCAGAAAAGTCCTCGAGTGGCGACCGCGTTCCGGAAGGCGCAGTGCTGGTAGGCCTCCCACACGGTGGACCGACGACTTGGTTAAGATCGCCGGAAAGCAGTGGATGCGGGCGGCCCAGGACTGGCCTTTGTGGAAATCCTTGGGGGAGGCCTATGTCCAGCAGTGGACGTCTTTTGGCTGAAATGATGATGATGATGATGAAGTAGAAATAAAATCTGACGAAATAATAAGCTCTATCACCACGCGGGTAAAACATTGGGGCAGAGCTAGTCGCATCATATTGGCCGTGTGGTGACGGATTTAGAATACACAATGTCACCACCCCGTTCCACCTTGAGGGTGTATTAAGAGGCGACTAAGGCATATTACATAGCAGAAATCCTATATAGTCCCAAGAGAAGGAAATCTTGAAACAAAACCCTGTGCCAACCCGTCTGGCCAGCGTGGTACAGTGGGCTAATTTCCCTCCATGTAATTGGAGGAGGCCTGACTCAGCAGTGGTTATGGATATTTCTATATAAGACCCACTGCTGAATGAAAATGAATGCTGAATACAACCTAGCACTGACCTGCAAATTGCAAAAAAAACGTAAGGAAATTTGAATTTCGCGGGCTACCCTGGAGCAATCACCATAATACACGGTTTAACGTCGGTCGAAGCGACATCTTCCTCGTAAGTTCAGGCGAATTGTGAAGTCATCACATCTAAGTAGATATACTAGAGAAGAAGATCATACTAAGAAATCGTTAAGGTAAGCTATTTTATTTTATTCCCTATGTATACGAAGTAAGGTCCACGCGAGCAAAGCCGCGCTTCGCAGCTATTGGTTACCTAAAATATTTGACTGTTCAATAAATTGAACCGAACCGGTTTGTATTTAACCTTAATTCAAGGTTAAAATTAATTCCTTTAGTTATTTGTGAGGAAGTAACTATTATTACCCGTTACAATAAACCAGTTTAAATTGTCAGTTAAATTGATTGGTTCCGTGATATTCATGAGTCTTACAGTTATTTAGAGTACACTGTCTTACCACCCCATTCCAGCCTGAGTGTGGTGTAGGAGTAGAGGAGATAAGGGGGATGATAAGGCAGAATACTTGAAAGCAGTAGGGCTAATTACCCCCCTCCATCGAGGGTGGTGGAGGGACTCCACCATTTATAATACCCTTTTTTTGGGTTGGCGGGAAAAAACACTGACCGCACTCCCCGCGTCCGGGGAGACTACGGGGTAGTGTGGGCCCTCACCCACTAAAACAACGCGCCGTGCGCCGACACGCGCCCTCACGCGGCGGACCTCGGGTACCGCGTACATGGCTACCGTGGTCCTCAGGCGGCAGCCCCATCAGGCACCCTCTCGCCTTTAAGTATACCCTAGGCAAATAATATCATCCTTGGCTGGTGGGGCAAATAATTGTAAAAATATTTTTTATTACGAACCAATAATAACTATTAAATAATTATTACGTATGCATTAAATATAGTAAACACAGCGACACAAGAGCGAAGAGCAGCTGACTGTATCTATCTCGCTCGCGTACACTCGGCGGTCCCGAGTTCACCCGATCGAGCCTTTCACCTCAGAGCGTGACGGATCAGCCTAACTTACTACCTACGGAAAAATCTGTGTGCGGTGCACCAAAAGAAGTTTTCACTTCAAAAACTTTTGCCTATAGCAGATTGAGGTAGTAATAGTTATATTGTGTTTGATGGGCGCTTCAATAGAAAATAGCATAAAAAAAGTGAAAGGATTTATGTTTGTTCAAGGAAAAAAGCTTGCAGTTTTACATAGTAACACGAAGAAATCAGGAAATAGAATTAAGTTTGGAACGCTGTCAATGTCAATACTACCAAAGTATGCGTTCTGAAATCCACTTAGTTAGACACCCGGTTCTGTCTGCCCGGGATTAAAAAAAAGTGTTTAATCTGAATTTAGAACGGTCGAATCAATCCCGCTACTTTGGGCCTTTCGCTTAGCATTGATAAAAAATTTAAGACACAATTCCTATATTGCTGTAGAGACGTTGGGACCGTGGGGCCCGGCTGCCCATTAAGTCTTCTCCGATTTGTCAAGCAGACTCCTTGAGGTCACGAGGGAACTAAAGGCTGGCTCATATCTCGCACAGAGATTGGGTATCTCTATCCAACGCGGGAATGCGGCCAGTCTTTTGGGAACTCTAGTTACCTTGCGACAGTGGTTTTGCACATGTATATAATTTGTAAATATTTATTTCTAAGTAGGTTATTTTCATCTTAAATTATATTTTATTATTTAGTTTTATTTAAATTTTACTTTATATTACCAGAATGTTTACAAATCAATTAATTACATGTATACCGGATCAGGGCTGATGATGATTTCGTAGATCTAAATTCCTATATTCTTATATTAGCGACCCGCACCGGCTTCGCACGGTTGCAATTATATTATACCTATAAACATTCCTCTTGAATTACTCTATCTATTAAAAAAAAACCGCTTCAACATCCGTTGAGTAGTTTTAAAGATTTATGCATACATAGGGACGGACAGAAGAATGCGACTTTGTTTTATACTATGTAGTGAAGTCTATTAAAGAAAACTCATTCCTATATAAAAATCAATTACGAAATGTTGGCACATTGCACTTTTACTGTTAACTGCAGATTACATAAGCCTCCCCCATTACATTGAGGGTAATGCTACTGTGTCCCACTGGCCAGAAATGTTGGCACAGAGCTTCGTAACAAGGTTTCCTTCTTTTGTGGCTAGGTGTTCGGCCTTGCAATTTCCTTTTGTCGGCTCTTCCAGAACACTCAGTATGGGATGCGATGGTGATCCTATGAATTCTAAATCTGAAATCACATGGTAAAACCCATATGCATCCACAAATCTTATTATTTTATGACAGGAACCCCATACTGTCTGCTTTTATGGCCGGGTAACATGAGATGCGGTCTCAAACGAAAATATGGCGGTGGTTGTATGTAATCTTATGCAAAAAAAGGTTTACCGACATCAATAAAATAAAAAAAAACAATAAAACTAATAATAAGATACTAATAAATAAAATTGGCGTGTCTGTTTGTAATATTAAAATAACCACTTTTTACTAAGTGCATTTGGATGTATACACGGTACCTACATATACCAAAACAACAGTTTTTCTGTCTGTCTGTTTCGGATGTTGTTTCAGCTAATCACTGAAATGGCTGGACCGATTTGACGCGAATTTCCCTGGCAGATAGCTAATATAACAAGGAGTAACTTAGGCTTACTTACTTTTATTTACATTCCCCCGCTTTTTAGGAGACCGTAGTTAATGAGTACCCCCTTTTTGTGGGAATCTGACTTAGATTCTAATTAAGCCGCAATTTGTAAATAGTTTATCGCGTTAACATTTAAAACAGCGACATCTATTTTCAATAATAGGAACTAACCCAATTTAAACTCAACACAGTAACAGATAGTGCAAGGTAAGATCAAGTTACTAATCTACGACTAACACCATTCATCTTCAATTAAAATTTAATTGCCAGTTTAATTAAAGTAGTTACCAATAATTGCTGGTCCTTCATTATGTTATACAGTGATATTGAAACATAAATCTGTCACGAAGTACTCATTATGTTGTTAAGTATCACAGCTAGATTCCATTCCATTTATAGCCATGGAATGAAATTTTGCACAGAAACCCGGTTACAATACCTAGCTAATAAATCTAAATCCATAAAGAATATAATATAATACTAGCTCGTTGGTCTAGTGGTTAGATGTGCCGCATTTGGATCATCGGGTCCCGGGTTCGTTGCCGGGGTCGGGCAAGTGTCTTTGTCTAAACCAGAGGCACTTGCTCGGAGTCTGGGTGTCATTTGTGCTCGTGAATTACATGTTTGTAAACTGCCCCGCGACACAGGTTATATCTAGTACAGGGGTTTCATTACTTAAAAAAAAACAACTTATAGCCAAGGAATGAAATTTTGCACAGAAACCCGGTTACAATCATCATCATCAGCCCACATTAGCTGCTGGACATAGGCCTCCCCTAAAGAGCGCCATAGCGCCCTGCCTTCAGCTTGACGCATCCAGCTGCTGCCCGCAACCTTTACAACCATCGCGGTTACAATACCTAGCTAATAAATCTAAATCCATATAGAATATAATATTAAAGAAAAAACGTTTTATTTGTATCAAATACACTCATGACATACAGTTACAAAAACAGTATAAACGAGAAGAAGAAGAAATTACAATCTAGCAATTACATGTACAAAGGGCAATGGAGAGGGCTATGCTCGGAGTTTCCCTGCGAGATCGAATCAGAAATGAGGAGATACGCAGGCAAACCAGGGTCACCGATATATCCCACAAGATTGCCAAACTTAAGTGGCAGTGGGCAGGGCACATAGCTAAGTTACTCTTTATATCATCAGCTAAGAACCAACCAGTGAAAGTCCCGTCAAAATCGGTCCAGCCGTTCCAGAGATATGCCGGAACAAACAGACAGACAGATACATACTTACGCAAATAGTGAAAAGTGGTTATTTTATTGTTACAAACAGACACTCCAATTTAATTTATTTGTATAGATTAATAGATACGTGAAAAAAAAAATTGCACGGATTGAGGAATATGCAATTTCCCACACTTTTTAAGTTTTTAAAGAGAAGGAGTAATATATTTTTAAATTATACATCATCATCATCATCACTACATAGTATAAAACAAAGTCGCTGTCGTCTGTCCGTCCCTATGTATGCTTAAATCTTTAAAACTACGCAACGGATTTTTATACGGTTTTTTTTTAATAGATATAGTGATTCAAGAGGAAGGTTTATATGTATAATACATGCATAATATTGTAGAGAAAAATTGATAAATTTAGATGTTCATCGTTGCACCCGTGCGAAGCCGGGACGGGTTGCTAGTTATAATTGGGTTTAATCTATACTAACCACCTCACGTGATAGATTTTTGGGTATATTCCCTATTTTTCGATTAAAAGTGCTGTTTTCAAGTCTGTAGATTTTATTGTTCTATCAGTTTATTTTAGTCTTATGATAGGTAAACTTAATAACCAGTGTAACAAACCCGTTTTAAGTACTATACTAGAATTAAGTTCCTTTATTTTAATATTATTAATTAATTTTTAATCAACAAACAGTTTAAAATAACTTACCATTGTCCGTTTTTTTCTTAGTCACCAAAACTCCGTTCGACTCCAAACTGGTTGACACTCCATTCAGCTCCTTCATCGTGTTCCAAATTAAAAAGTTCGCAAAAAACGAAAAAATAAACGTTCACAATATTTCGCGCGCTTTCAAACGTCACTTTGACACTTGGGTTTGGCGCGAACTGGGCAAAGACTGCGTTTCAGACACAAGGCAATCTCGATTACAATAAAAAAGTTTTAGTTATTTATAATTGCTTCGGTACGCGTCTATTGTAAAAAAAGATTATATAAAAAAAAACTTAGGTCTGACCGTGTGCACGTCTCAGACAGGAATGGTACGTTGGACTAACGCTACATATATTTATACATAATTATTTAGTTCCATAATTTCCATAGTATTGTGTAATTTCATGTGTTCTGTTGTCATCCACGTGGGGTTTCTTTAACTTAAACAGCGGCAGACAAAAAGAGTAAATAAAATATTAAATATTTCGTGATCACTCATCCCACAAAATAACCCACTGGTGAGGCTCTCCCCATTACAGGGAGGGTTATTACCCTACTGTGTCACGCTGGCCAGACGGGTTGGCACAGGGTTTAGTATCAAGTTTTCCTTCTCCTGCAGCTAGGTTTTTGGCCTTTTCAATTTCTATTGTTGACTCTTACGTCACCCTCGGGATGGAAAGGTGTGGTGACACAATGTATTCTATATCCGTCACCACCCAGACTTTTATACCATAGGAGGGGAATAAGTACAGATAACCCAAACACATGTGGAATGCAGATTATAAATCTTGTAGGATCATGATATCTTTTTAATCATGATCATCTTAGCTCCCTGCTGCTCAAAAGAAGTGAACTTCTGGAGTAAGAATTTCTAGCCCATGAATGAACCGCTGAGTCCGGCCTCCCCCAAATTCATGGAGGGAAATTAGTTGTGCCACGCTGGGAAGACGGGTTGGCACAGGATTTGTATCAAGATTTCCTTCTCTTGCGGCTAGGTTTTTCGCCTTTGCGTTCCCTTATTCGCCTCTTACGACACCCTCGGGATGGTACTACAGGGAGCAGTTGGCAGGGTGCAGTTGGCAGTTGGCAATACTGTGGGTGTCGTAAGATTCGACAATAGGAAATGACGACTTGATAGAATAGAATAGAAAAATGCTTTATTGTATAAACCAATTATGGCGTTCACAATCGTCAACGGATACATAAGTTTTAGAACACTACTACCAGGTCGGAACGAGGCACCAACCGAGAAGACCTGGCGGAAGAAACTCGGAGGGCTTGTCTTTTTTTTAAATGCCATTTTACAATGACCCTGTACATAAAACTAACTAGTTTCGTTCGGTTCCGAAAGGCGCTCAACTGCAATATAAATTTTATATTAAGAATAAAATTTATAGAATTATATATAAATAATAAAAAACTGAAATACAAGTCTTGAATCCAGTGAGCCGACCACCCCCAAACAGCGGCACCTGTTCAAAAGCATAACGCGTGTGGCAGCCATCGATCTCCTCAACCATATCAAAGGGAAGTGGTCGACCCGCCACACGTCGCTACCACTGTCCGAAGTATTTTAGATACGATACCCTGTTCCAGCAAGTTTAGCCAGCGTGGCACAGTAGGCTAATTACCCTTGATGTAAATGGAGGAGGCCTGATTCAGCAGTGGGTCATTTATGGACTGAGTAGTAGTAGACTGCCAACTGCCCTTCGCGACCTCTTTAGTAAGACCACCCGTAATTATACGGTTAAACCAGCTGTATATTTTCACGCTACTGAATATGTGTAACGACTGCTATAGATGGTTAATAGCAGCCCAGACTGGCTTTACGTGCCCTCCGGAGCATGGAGAAGGTCAGACATTACACACATGGACACCCATACAACTTCCACCTGGCGTCACTATAGTTAGCCTTTCGAAACGAATCCTAGAATTTAGATGATTACGAAACAGCCAATGGTGACGGATTTAGAATATAAAGTGTCACCACCCGATTCCTTACTGAGGGTGTCGTAAGAGGCGACAAAAGGAAACGACATTTTTCTTTTTTTTTAATAAACGTAACCCCTGCTGTATGTTAACCTGTGTCGCATGGACAGTTTACAAACATGAAATTCACGAACACAAATGTCACCCAGACTCGGAGCAGGTGCATCTGGTTTACACAAAGACACTTGCCCGGCCCCAGAATCAAACCCCCCGTGATCCAAAGGCGGCACTTCCAATCCCTAGGCCAACGAGGCAGTCAAAACTTGGCCGATGATTTGGCATGAACTGGCTGGCATTGGCTGAACTTGGCATGACAAACCGTCTGGCTAGCCAAGCACAGTAGGCAAATTATTCTCCATGTAACTGGAGGAGGCTTGACTCAGCAGTGGGTCATCTGTGGGCTGTGTAGTATTATGTAAATGGTATCACTATAGTGCTGGTAGGCCTCCCACACGGTGGACCGATGACCTGATTAAGGTCGCCGGAAAACGATGGATGCGGGCGGCCCAGAACCGGCCTTTGTGGAAATCCTTGGGGGAGGCCAGCAGTGGACGTCTTTTTGCTGAAATGATGATGATGATGATCACTATAGTGAACCTTTACGACGATTTCGAAACGACTCCGTCTAGAATTTAGATGACTGCGAAACAGGCTGTGCTGACGGATTAAGATTATTAACTGACATCACCCGGTTCCTGACTGAGGTTGTCATAAGAGTCGGCAAAGGAAATGACAAAGCCGATCCACAAGAGCCTAATGTCCCACTGTGCCACGCTGGCCTAACGAGTTGGCACAGTGTTTCGTATCAAGTTTTCCTTCTCTTGCAGCTACTCGTAGATAATCAGCCGTCATTTCCATTTGTCGGCTCTTACGACACCCTCAGGATGGAATGGGATGGTGACATGTGCTCTAAATCATCAAACGGACGTCGGCATGTTTCTTTTTTCGAAATTCTTAATATTTTTTTCAATATGTTGGCTAATTTACTAAAGTCTAAAGCACCTTTATACTAGAAAGTGAAGAAAATAAAAAACAGCATTTTATTTCCATCTACTGAGACAATCGGCAATTAATTATATCTTGATACTGAAACTGGGGGAGGGATATCAGCCCCCCCACCGGCATCCATATTACCACATTTTTAGCATTACGCAACAACCTAATATTATTACAGCAGAATTTTATAATTAGAATATCGATTAACATTTGCTGATAAAACAAGCATCTACTTTTATTACTAATCTGAAATATCTGGATGACCGAGCTTTGGTCGGTATTTTTTTTTTATAATTTTGTTTTTTGGAAATTATATTTAAGTACGAATTACGCAAACACTCATTGACTTCGTGTTACTTGACAACGCCATCTGCTGTTGTGCTCACAAAAAAGTAGTATTATTATTCGCCAATAGATGTCAGGATTCCTAGCTAGATCGATTTATCGCCCCCGAAACCCCCTATGTACTAAATTTCATGAAAATCGTTGGAGCCGATTCCGAGATTCCAATTATATATATACAAGAATTGCTCATTTAAAGATATAAGATTTAGCCCATACATGACCCACTACTGAGTCGGGCCTCCTCCAGTTACATGGGGGGTAATTAGCCAACTGTGCCACACTGGCCGGACGGCTTGGCACAGATTGTCGTATCAAGATTTTCTTCTCTTGCAGCTAAGTTTTCGGCCTTGTCATTTCCTTCTGTCGGCTCTTACGGCACCCTCAGCATGGAATGGGGTGATGATGACACTGTGAAAATTCCCAAAACAAGAATGGATGACTAAATATGTAGTCACCCGCCTAATTTATGGTGGTCGTACGACAAAGACCGCCATATAAAGCTGATGTAGATCCCTGTAGATACGTTTGTGTCGTATTTCCAAAATTCGACAATAAATATGTAGTCCGGGTGGATTTATAATACACTATGTCGTCGTCGTTTCAGCCCATAAATGACCCACTACTGAGTCGGGCCTCCTCCAAATTCATGGAGGGAAATTAGCTTGACACTTGACACGCTGGCAAGACGGGATGGCACAGGGTTTGTATCAAGTGTTCCTTCTCTTTCGGCTTGGTGATCTGCCTCTAGCGTTCTTTTAGTCGCCTCTTACGATTCCCTCAAGATGGTATGGGTTGGTGACATTGAGTATTCTAAATCCGTCACCATTCGTAAGAGGTGACTTTATGAATGCAAGAGGTAAATCATCTAGCCGCAAGAGAAGGAAATCTCGATAAAACCCTGTGCCAGCCCGTCTTGCCAGCGTGGCACAGTAGGCTAATTTCCCTCCATGAATTTGGAGGAGGCCCGACTCCGTAGTGGGTTGAAAGGCTGGTCTAATAACAGTATCGTTGAAAGAGTTCACCGGATTGCATTTGTTGTTAAAACCCTATTTCACATCACATTCACACTGACCATCGAGTTCGGACACCTAGATCTTGGTACACGCAAGCGAAGCCGTGGACAGTAGGTGGTAGCAAAATTTCCATTGCGCAATTCAATCCTACCATTGCCAGATTAGAAATATCGATAAACGTCTGTTGATATATTTTTTTACGAACTTTGATCTTAGTAATGGAGATAGTAACATTGTTAGGGAACACAAATCATATATCTTCATGGGTCATTCCAGGGTCACTGACATAGCCCACCGGATTGCCAAACTTAAGTGGCAATGGGTAGGGTACATAGCTCGCAGTACCGACGCCCGATGGGGCAGAAAAGTCCTCGAGTGGCGACCGTGTTCCGGAAGGCGCAGTGCTGGTAGGACTCCCACACGGTGGACCGACGACCTGGTTAAGGTCGCCGGAAAGCAATGGATGCGGGCGGACCAGGACCGGCCTTTGTGGAGATCCATGGGGGAGTCTTTTGACTGAAATTATTTTGATGATGAACTACTTAATACTTATTAATACTTAATTTCGTTATGGACACCACTTCTTTTTTTGAAAGAAAGAAAGAAGAAAGAGGAAAGACGAAAGAAGAAAGAAGAAAGGGGAAAGAAGAAAGACAGAATATGTTTATAAGACAATAAAATCTTAACAGAAGGTAAGGTATACTTTTATGTGTCGAAATGCTGCAGCTACAGCTTCTGTTTTTCAAATTGAATACAATTCAAATTCAAATCATTTTTTTTGTATTGCTCACGATGGACACTTACAGATAGTCAACACATTATTCATAATCATATTATACAAAAAGTAATAATCAACCGTCTACCACCAGTTCGGAACGCGATCGCTGCTGAGAAGAACTGGCAAGAAACTCATAGAACTTGTCTTTTTTTTCATTGCGGTATTATAATAAATAAATAAATATCATTGGACATTTCACACAACGCCATCTCGTCCCAAGCTAAGCAACTTTATGCTTGTGTTATGGTAACGAGATGGATGTTAAACTACTTGTATATTGTTTTTTTGTAAATACATACATATATAGATAGAAAACACCCAGACCCGGAACATAAAATGTTCGCTGGGGAAATGTTTAATGTATACCGATGTCCTAGGTGATGGGGTCAGCGGTTATGTGGGATTCCGGAACACTTGACTACCCACTAAAACCCCAGCGGTATACCTTCACACGTCGTAAGTGACGTAATTGACTGACAAAATAACATGACAAATGAAAACCTATGCAGTTATTTTCCTTCACAATATACTATGCGGGCCTAGGAATCCCCAGTATGAACCATTCTGGTAAATTTCCTGAATAAGGATATTGTAGGGTTATACTTCTTTTAAGTTCGGTAAACTGACTCATTTATTACCAGCCTTGCATATGCGGAATTCAATTTTCTGGGAAGTCCATTTGGTCACTTGTCCAAGCTTTTTTTTTGGGGGGTTACCTACCAAAACCCCATCTGTGTCACCATCCCACGTCACGCTTGAGAAGCCTCGGTCAACGCAGTCTACTGTGGCAGATTAAAGCAGCTGAAAAATCTGCCGAAATTAATTTCAATTCAATTCGTCTTTTATGACAATACTTCACAATTCACAATCACAATACACGTGATGTTTTTTTAACATTTTTAACCCCTCCCTCCCCCTTGGTGATACGTGGTGACGTTTAAGACTACCCCCATTAAAGTCACGTGTTTTTTTTTACCTACAAATTATCTTACACTCAAAGGTTACTAAACGCCGCTTTTCGGTTTAGAAATCACTCATTTGACGAAAAAATTAATACACGTGATATTTTACTATACCCCCTTGTAATATTTCGTGATTTTTGCCGAACTCCTCCCCCCCCTTTCGAACCTCACGTGTGGACAGCCCCCAAGAATAATCCGCGAGGCTACTGCGATTAAAACACACAAATTTCAACAGAGAGGATGGTTGGCCAGTACCTCCTGCTTGGGATCATTAAATCTCACGCTGAACATTCATCTCCAAGACCTCTGGACACCTTGAGCGTCTGTGTGCACAGGGAACGTTATAAATAAAACTAAATTATAGGCGGTAAATTTTACTGCTTCTTTGTACTTTTCAAGACAACTGTCATCTAGTCTCTCCCGTGACCACGGCTTCTGCAAAGCATTCGAAATGCTGTTAATAAAATAATTTACACGCGATAAATCCGTTAAAAAGTGTTATTTTCAACAAGCTAAGACTTAAGTGGGGAGGTTTATACTTAGCATTAGCCCTTCACATTTCCACCTGTTTTGGTCTCTTTAGAATTCTTTAGGCTGTGTCTGGATAACATCAAGAGAAGACTGCCAAAACTACACACAGGGTTATAAGCCTTTAGTCACCTACTACGACCTCCGGATGGAATGGCGTGGTGACAAAATGTATCGAAACATGGTATTAGTATAAGAACATTCCAATGCGTCCAAAAGTCCAGACGCATTAAAAGAACCAGTTCTAAATAATCTAGTAAGTGTGCTTTGAATATGTAATTTGTGGTTCCGTATACATTTAACTCGGGGAATATGAGAGGTGTCACGGAGCAAGCTCCCGCAATGGGAGTGAATCCCGTGGCCCTGGTTCGGGCAGTCCAGGATCGCCGTCGGTTTTAGTGGGTAGGTCGGGGAGCAATTTACCATCTCTACGGGCCTCGGAGTCCCACATAATTCAGCCAGTCCCCAACGGCCGGTGATCCATGAGGATCTCCGACGATATAAAAAAGGAACTTTTAAGGGAGGTAGGCATATACCACTTTGGGCCGTTTTTTGTTAAATATCAAGAACACAGTGGTATTTAGTAGCCTCCACTTTTTAGTAGAACTGTTTTTTAGTAGTAACGGTCCGGTTTTGCAAACGACCATTTTACTACTACTTTTCCGCCCATAAATGACCCCCTATTGAGTCGGCCCTCCTCCAATTACATGGAGGGCAATTAGCCTACTGGACCACGCTGGCCTGACGGGTTGGCACAAGGTTTCATATGAAGTTTTCCTTCTCTTGTGGCTAGGTTATCGACCTTGTCATTTCCTTTGGTCGGCTGTTACGAGACCCTCAGGATGGAATGGGGTGGTGACTCTATCTTTTCTAAAACCACTCCCACACGGGATTAGTGTTTTGCGGACCCCTAATATTGATTATTGAGCTTGACCGAGATTTTTTCCTTCAAACTTTTTAACAATCACTCCATTTGCGCTAGCATTTCACGGTCATTGGTTATATAACCGTACAGAGAAACATATACTTCAGTAGCTCAACTTCTAACAAACACAAGGGTGCAGACGCGGTATATGACAGCTCGAGAGCGGAACACAATTTAATAAATATATATTAAGCAATTCCTATTATGTAATGTTCAATGTAATCTAAATATTAATACGTAAAGCAAAACCTTTCAAGCAAGAGCTTGAACACCATAAGTATGTGTGTAATGTTCCACACTTATGTCAAAAACTCAAAACTCAAATCATTTATTTCAATTGAACCTATTTACTGGTGTTTTTGAAAAGTCAAAAGTGAAGTTAGGAATCTAGTTGCATGTTCCAAAAAGTAGATCCTATGGAGAAGAACAGGCAAGAAACTCCATGGACACTCTTTTTATCATATTTTCTGTTACAATCATCTGATTGGGTTACATTGATTTCGTGTTTATTTATAGTAAGCTAAGATGTGAGGACAATGTAACATATTGCACAACAGAAGTGTCCAGGAGATCAATATAAAGCTATGTAGGTATGTCAATAGCAGTTAAGGGATGACCGGCCCCAACTGGCGGCACCCGATCACGAGCATGACGCATGTGCCAGCCATCCCCCAGCTCAACCATATTTTAGGGAACCGAAGGACCCGACACACACGACACCACCAGCATGACCTTTAAGCGAGCATGACATACTCTCAACTGCTTGTTTATATGATAAGTTATATAAATACGGTGACTACATAGTGCTCACATTTACAATTCCAAACTTCTAAACAATTATACAAAATAAAATGATAAAGGTCCTGTATAATACGAAGGTCCTGTATACTCGATAAAAAAAAAAACAAAGACAAATTAGTCCTACTCAGTGGTAAAAAAAACAAGGAACATGAATATTTAATAAATCCATGATGTCAAAAATAATATTATGAGATAGGTACATGTCAATAAAAGACCTAGTGAAAGGCCGGAATTAAATAATTATTACAAAAAAAGGAGTAGCAAAATATGAAGACCACATAAGACTATTTCAGTGTGGCTGCGGAGCTGGACCAGCATTTCGCCAAGCATTTTTATCATCTACATATTCATCTAATTTATAATAAGCCTGCCTATATAGTATAGTGTGCGTTTTACACATATTTTAAACATCTTCTCGTTTAATTGAAGGATGTTGGAAGGTATTTTATTGTAAAATTTAATGCAGGTCCCCATAAATGAAGTTTGCACTTTTGATAATCTAAATTTTGGTTGAACTAGTTTATTTCCATCTCTAGTAGTATAATGATGTCGTTCGCACTGTTTACTAAATAAATGCAAATTTTTCCTAACATACATGATGTTTTCATATATGTACTGACAAGGCACTGTTAGGATGCTAATTTCTTTGAACAGATCCCTAAGGGAATCGCGACTGCGTAGATTGTAAATAGCTCTAATAGCTCTTTTCTGCAGAATGAAGATTGATTCAATGTCTGCAGCACGTCCCCATAGCAGAATACCATAAGACATGATACTGTGGAAGTAACTAAAGTACACCAGTCGTGCAGTGTCTATGTCTGTTAATTGGCGGACTTTCCGAACAGCATACGCTGCGGAACTTAGCCGCTTAGAAAGAGATGTTATTTGGGGACCCCATTGTAATCTAGAATCAAGCGTTATCCCTAAGAAAACAGTGTCCTCTACTAAATCCAATTTATCATTATTCAATACCACATCACACTCACTATGTTTAACATTAGGTAAAGAAAATCTTATACATTTTGTTTTATTCCCATTTAATACTAAATTATTCGCAGTGAACCAACCATGTACTTGATTAATAATTTTATTTATATCGTCATAGTTTTTAGCACGTCTATCTACTTTAAAAATAAGTGAGGTGTCGTCAGCAAACAAGACTATCTTGGGTTGATTATGCAATGAATGGGGAAGGTCATTAATGTAAACTAGAAAGAGAAACGGGCCTAATATAGAACCCTGTGGCACGCCCATTATTACGTTTGAGCTCATTGAATTGACACCGTTTATCTGAACCTGCTGCTGTCTATCACTCAGATATGATTTAACTATACAAATGGCCTGCTTACAAAAGCCGTAATGTTCAAGTTTGAGGAGCAGCGTTTCATGATTTACACAATCAAATGCTTTCGAGAGGTCGCAAAAGATCCCAAGAGCATCATGTGCTTCCTCCCAGGCTGTAAAAATATGCTTTAGCAAGGACACACCGGCGTCAGTAGTGCAACGCCCTTTGGTGAAGCTGTATTGCTGATCATGCAGGATATTGTTTATGTTGAAGTGTAATAGCATTTGATTAAGCATGATCTTTTCGAAAATATGTTGTATACGAGGGTGAATCAAAAAATTCTTGGAATCAATATTAAAAAATGCAAAGATTTAAATAATAATATTTTATTTTTCTACATAATCTCCCTCCAATGCAATACATTTAGAATAACGCGTTTCTAACTTCCTTATTCCTTGTGAAAAAATATTATTTTCTTGACTCTCGAAAAAGTTCTCTACGGCAGCTATAACCGCGTCATTATCGTGAAATTTTGTTCCACGAATTTCCTCTTTTAATTTTGGAAATAAGTGAAAATCACTTGGGGCTAAGTCCGGAGAATATGGTGGGTGGTCAAGGAGATTGAAGCCAGCACAGCGGATTGCGTTGAGCGCAACTTCCGATCGATGGGCAGGAGCGTTATCTTGAAGGAACAACACGCCCAACGACAGTTTTCCACGACGTTTTTCTTTAATCGCTTCACGCACTTTCGGGATTAAATTTGCATAATAGGGTCCAGTTATCGTCTGGCCTTTTGGCATGTAATCAATAAAAAGGATTCCTTCACTATCCCAGAACACAGAGGCCATAACTTTGCCAGCGGAAGGAGCAACTCGAAATTTCTTAATGGATGGAGAGGATGGTCGTTTCCAAGACATGCTTTGTCTTTTAGTTTCAGGATCAAAATGGTGGACCCACGTTTCATCCATGGTGACAAGACGACGGCAAAAATTATCCGAATCACGCTGGAACATTTCGAGATTACGCTTGGAAATTTCCAAACGTCGCTTTTTGTTTTCGTCGGTTAACATTCGTGGCACCCATCTTGCAGACACTTTTTTGAACCCCAGTGAATCAATTAAAATGGATTGAACGCTACCAAAAGATATCTTTAGGATCTCAGCTATATGTTTTATAGTCATTCTTCTGTCTTCCAAAACCAGATTCTCAACCTTTTTGACATTTTCTTCTGTAACGGAGGTTGAAGGCCGCCCAGAACGCGGGTCATCTTTACAGCTTGATCTACCTCTTTTAAATTCAGCCACCCAGTACGCAACCGTAGAATAGGGTACAGCATCACCCCCTAATGTCTGCTGAATGTCCAAAAAAATTTCCTTCGTAGACATTTTTTTCAAACTGAGATATTTTATCACCGCACGTAACTCACTTTTATCCATAATTTTGACTTTTTAGCAACTCGTTGCACAAAAAAATTTATTACATGCGAACGAACTGACAAAAACAAGTGACAGTCTGCATAAATATAGTGTGATAGACACTCTTTAATTTGAATATCGAACTTGATCCAAAAAGGTTTCATATATATGCACTTCTAAGAACTTTTTGATTCACCCTAGTATAGAGGAGTGCAGAACACTAATATGTGTAAAAAATATTAAATCACTAATTAAACTTTACGCAATCTACCATATATTTGACACATACATACGCATATATTTGTAAACTCTTTTGTTTATTGTTAAAGTCTGTGGTGTAATTGAGAATATAACTATGTATATTTAAAGAACTACTAGCTGACCGGGCAGACGGTGCCCTGCATGATATTCGTTTACCGACTGCAGCGCCATCTGTTGGGCTGATTTGTTCAGTGACATACGCACGTACAGTAGAATTATATATAAAAAGATAAATTAAATTAATTATGGTTGAATTTCAACTGCACAACAAACCCTAGTTGGGCAGTTGAAATTATGCAAAATAAAATTTAGGCTGTGTCCCCAGTAGGCCAACAGTTTGCAGCCGACTGAGTGAGCCGCAAATTTGTGGCGAACTGAAATTTTGGCTAGCTGCAAACTCAGATTGATTTTCGTGTGTCGCAATCGGTTTTGCTCTGAGCCACTAACTGAGACAGTTGGCGCACGTAACGCTGCAAACTGCGTAAAGTGAGCGCAAACTAGCAAACTGTGGACACTCCATTTCAAATATATGGAAGGGCGTACTATACCGATACGCTGCAACCTCAGTCGGCTGCTAACAGTTTGCCTACTGGGGACACAGCCATATGACACAATGTTCACACAATCACTTTACCCAAATTGGATTGTCAAGACCTTGTGTCAGACACCTCAGACATAAAGCACCAATACTTTTCATTACAAATTGCAATTATAATATTTCCATCCAAACTGTATTCAAAGTATTTCTGAATATCACCCAATTAGCGATAAATGTGCGTTTACATAACAGTTGTTATCTGTCTTTCACATTTGGGGTCGCGTTCCGTGTTGATGTTGTGAACAAAAAAACTTTTAATTAAGCGTCCTAAGATTTCCTATCTGTCTTATCTATACATTACGACGACAAATACCTACTAATTAATTAATTAGTAGGTATTAATTATAGTAAGTATTTAAAATTGCGCCGAATAAATTATTTTTGTTTCTTTTCTTTCTTTCTTTCTTCTTACTAGCACCACCCCATTTTATTCATATAACATGTATTTTCCGGGTGGCGACGAATTAAGAATACATAGTGTCGTCACCCCATTTCGTCCTGAGAGTGTGGTAGGAGCCGACATAAGGACATGATAAGGCCGATAACCTAGCCGCAAGAGAAGGAAACTTGATACGAAACACTGTACCAACCCGTCTGGCCAGCGTGCCACAGTAGGTTAATTACCCAACATGCAGTTGGAGGAGGTCTGGCTGAGCAGTGGGTCATTTAATGCTGAGAAGAAGATAACATGACTAAATTAAAAAAAAATAGTTCAAGGGGCCACCTTTGATAGCATCCTAGACACAAAAATATTAATAACTTTGGAAAAAAACTGTGATAATCTATCTCTCTATATCTTCTTCTTCTTCTTATATATAAAAACTAGTGGCCCACCCCGGCTTCGCCCGTGCAAAGCGGGGGTGGGTTATACATATAAACCTTCCCCTTGAATCACTCTATCTATTAAAAAAACCGCTTCAAAATCCGTTGCGTAGTTTTAAAGATTTATGCATACATAGGGACGGACATAAGAATGCGACTTTGTTTTATACTATGTAGTGATAGTGATGATGAACAAATACCGCAGATGGCCTCCCGATCCATGAACACGTCACATATAATTGAATTGATATCGAATAAAAATTCAATGTAAAATTAAAAAAAAACCCCGACAATGAAATTTACAATTTTACTCTTTACAAAGTAAAAAATAAAAATAAAACATCGCATTGGGGGACCGCTCTTACTTATTTATTACCTGACCCCGCGATGTTTTTTTTTTACTTTTTAAAGGGTTAATGTGTCGGGGGTTTTTAATTTTTTTATATAATATTTATTTTATACTTTTTATAGGTACACACTTATTATAATGTAGATTTTGTTAAGTTGTTAATACATAGATTCTTGTCGCATCCTCATTTTCTCCCCACCACATATATTTGCAGATATTGGGTTTTCCCCCCATAACTTTTAAACGGCTCTACCGATTTTCATCAAACATGTCTAAGAACACTAACTAACTAACTCTAACTCATCTTTCACACAAAAAAACTATATTGAAATTACTTCATCCGTTCGCGAGCTACGGAGCCACAGACAGACAGACAGACCGACAGACACGTCAAACTTATAACACCCCTCTTTTTCCATCGGGGGTTAAAAATACACAGTTTTGCTTCGATTATCGTCTTTTAAGCGTTGTTTACAATACCATTTTTGTTTCTTTTTTTCGGGATAAAAAGTATCCTATGTCCTTCTCCTGGCTCTAAACTACCTCCCTGCCAATTTTCAGCTAAATCGGTTCAGCCGTTCTTGAGTTATAAGTGAAGTAACTAACACGACTTTCTTTTATATATATAGATGAATTTCTGATCGTTAATCTCGCTAAAACTCGAGAACAGCTGGAGCGATTTGCCTAATTTTGGTCTTGAAATATTCGTGTGAGTTTCAGGTTTCCAGGGAAGATTTCAAAGGTGAGAAAATATGAATTTCATTTTATTTATTAATTCTGAGGTGATACGTAGTTTGCCGGGTCAGCTAGTATATAATAATAATGCACGAAACAAGAATAAAAAATTAAAATAAAAAAAATAATATAAAATAATTGCCTCGCAATGCATTTTTAAATATATTCAAGACCAAACCTTACAAACAAGCGTATTACCGCATTGCCGATTATGTAAGCTACCCAGCTGCTTGGGACTTAGCTGTTCATGGACAATATTCTATATTATTTATTTTTGTTATTGTAAATATACATAAGAAATAGGACCGCACAGAAAAAAACAATAACAACTGGCAAGAAGGAGGGCTTCTTGCCAGTTCTTCTCAGCAGTGGTCGCGTTCTGAACTGTTTTTTATTGGTAATATGTTGACTATTTTTTAAGTGTCCATCGTGACCCAAACAAACAAAATGCTTTGAATTTGAATTTGCGTTACGGGTTACGTTTTTACTATGACTCCACTGTGTATTGACCCAATGAGCAAGATTCTGAGGTCGCTTCTACCATTGTTCTGTTACTTCGCAGAATTGGTCTGTTTCATGTCTTAAGGATCTTCACTCAGACATTTATACGTAATTATTAGACACGGCCACGCGTTGGGGGAGGCCTATTTCCAATTGTGGACGTCTTTTGGCTGAAATAATGATGATGATGATTTGTAATAATAATATCTTAATGATGCCATCACAGTATTTTCATTTTGGCCAAGAATCAAATTGGATCGTGGTACAGGAAATAGTGGTTTGAAACCATGGACTAAGGTTAACATTGCGTATTTTAGTGACAGTGACGTCACTTTTAGAGAACTGTTCGTAGAATTCGTTGCCTTTCGCACAGGCTCGTTAGCTCAGTAGGTTAGAGCACCGATATGAAAATACTCTTGACCATCGGAGGGCGGAGGTTCAAATCCTTCACGAGTCAGACTTTTTGTATTGTTAGTTATCGGATAGTGGAATATAGCAATATTTTTTATTGATAAAATGAGGACAAAAGATATGGATCTTCGAATATCGCCTAGGAAACGCACCTAAAAATCAAACTACTAGTCAGCAAAAATACCCTAAATGACCCAGCGTCGGGCCTCCTAACAGGGATGTGTATTAGCCTACTACGGCTAGACAGGCTGGCACAGGGATTCGTTATAAGTCGGCTGGGTTTTCGGCCTTGTCATTTTCATAAATCGGCTCTTACGATACCCTCGGGATGGAATGAGGTGGTGACAATTTGTATTCATGTTGAAATTTACGTTTGTTTTTATCACAAATACTTAAAAATCGTCACATTTAAAATTACCAATTTCATCTTTCGGCCCCTGTCCCACGCTAGGTGGTAGTCTCCATACACACCTATCAGTCGTCATATCTACAGTCACACCTTTCATACACAATTTCTCATTCTAACATCCATCCATCTCTTTTGATCTCCCACAACCCTTGCGTCCACTCATATTCATGCTGAAGCTATCGCCGGTTCGGAATGCTGCTGTTAAGAGAAGAGCTGGCAAGAAACTTTGTAGTTGGTTTATTTCTATTTATAATATGTATGTATTTACAAAAAAAAATGTATATATGTAGTTTATCATCCATCTCGTTACCATAACACAAGCATTAAGTTGCTTAGCTTGGGACGAGATGGCGTTGTGTGAAATGTCCAAGGATATTTATTTATTTATTTAACCGGTGACAAGAAGGCTGGTTATTACTTCGCTCAGCGAATTAGCATTGCCATTCAACGTGGCAATGCTACCAGCCTTCTTGGCACCGTACCCGATGACAGCGATCTGGCGCAAATTCCTTTGTTGTAATTTTAGTTATTTAATTTATTTTTATTATTTAATTCAGTGTTTTTTTATGTATAATTTATTTATTTATTTATTCTAAACCACTAAAAAAAACTACTTTCCAAATAGACATTTAATACGATGAGATGTAATAAATTTTTGTTTAGTGTCAACAATAATCATTCGAATAATGTTTACAGCCAAAAGATGTTCAAAAGACGATTTCCATATTATGATGGCAGAAAAAGAGAGACGGTCATTGGCGAAAATATTTGCTTATCAATAATTGTCATTTCATGAATGGCGGAAACCAGCGTATAATCGCCACTAATTAAAAAGAAGAAGATAATGATTTCATCTATCAACACATATTTTTTTAAGTTTTTATTATCTTGAACCGTTTTAATTATTATGCAATAGTGTTTGGACACAAATCAGCCAGATTAATTGGTATAAATTATTAATAAATTTTGTAAACTAGTTTCGAGACCATGTTTTGCGAAGATACTTCATACTCGGATTATAAATTGGGATTGACAGAGAAGCGATGGACTCTGTTGCTTTTAAATTGGGTAAGTCAGACTTTGATGGCATCAACGCAAAGGGATCATCCAGCCAGACGAGGTGGCATATCTGGCAGGGCCTCGCAGCGCCTATCCCCCGATAACTCACGTCGGAGGTTTCTTATCTGTGCGAATTGCTCTTGAAATTTCGCTATCGCGGTGTAGGACTTTTTGGTAATTCTCGCATTTGTAGGCGATATTTCTTGATATAATTAGTTCCGATTTTTCGGATAATTTGTGTAAAGTATGTAACATGCTGATCGCTACAATGGTGGCGCGGTCCGACGTTTTTTTTTTTTATATAGTGGGGGAAACCTTTTATAGGTCCCCAGCCGAATTGGGACGGGGTGGGGTATGTGGGAGTCCCCGGTCGCGTTGAGATGGTGAGCTGCGACCGGTATACCCACTAAAACGTACCACTGTTGTCAACGCGTGTCATTCTGCCGTTCGGGAAACTGCGTAGTCTATCCGTGTTGGCAGTGACAGAAGACAGGGGAGCTTGGCTCAAACCCTTGATGATAATACCTTTCTGACGCCTGAAGCATTCCCCTACTCTGAGACTTTTGCTGTGAGGGGTAGGGTGTGCCGCGGTCCGACATGGTAGTAAGTAACTAGTATTATAAATATGATGTATCCGTTGACGACTGTGATGGCCATACATGGTATATACAATATCATCATCATCATCATCATCATCATTTCAGCCAAAAGACGTCCACTGCTGGACATAGGCCTCCCCCAAGGATTTCCACAAAGGCCGGTCCTGGGCCGCCCGCAACCACTGCTTTCCGGCGATCTTAACCAGGTCGTCGGTCCACCGTGTGGGAGGCCTACCAGCACTGCGCCTTCCGGAACGCGGTCGCCACTCGAGGACTTTTCTGCCCCATCGGGCGTCGGTCTCGCGAGCTATGTGCCCTGCCCACTGCCACTTAAGTTTGGCAATCCGGTGGGCTATGTCGGTGACCCTGGTTTTCCTGCGTATCTCCTCATTTCTGATTCGATCTCGCAGGGAAACTCCGAGCATAGCCCTCTCCATTGCCCTTTGGGTGACTTTGAGCCTTCTGATGGAGCCCATAGTGAGCGACCACGTCTCTATACAATATAGCATTTTTATATTCTATTCTATTTGTAATACCTACATCTACTAAGTTGGTTTAGGCCCATACAGCCCAGTGTTTGCTGCTTCAGTGGGTCAGGTAGGTTTGGTTGAATGACTGTTTGTGGAGAGCCTTCGCTATAAAACTACTTCTCTACGTCTCAGCTCATAAATGACCCGCTGCCGTCCAGTCTCCTCTAAGTACATGGAGGGTAATATTGTTTTTTTTAGACGTAACTAACTACACTAGTAATTGCCTCTGAGTTACATAAAGACACTTGCCCGGCCTCGGAATCGAACTCGGGGCCCCGTGATCCAATGGCGGCGCATCCAACCCCTAGACCAACAAGGCAGTCGATTAGCTTACTATGCCACGCTGGCCAGACGGGTTGGCACAGTTTCCTACTCTTGCGGCTATGTTATTGGCATTTCCTTTTGTCGCCTCTTACGTCACCCTCAGTAAGGAATCGTAAGGAATCCGTCAACTGTCCAAAATTGGCGTGGTACCCAAATGTTTCGCTCCCAAATGTGGGAACATGCTCCGGGGTCCTGTTCAGACCAGGTTTTGTTGGGGAACTGTGCATGCTCCCAGAACTAGAAAAACGCTGCACCTAGTTGTTCCTATTTATTTTACAGATAAACAAGTGTGCGTCCCCAAAATATCCAGTGACCAAGCTAAACAGCAGAAGTCTTCTGAAAGTGCTCGCAAAATACAGCCAAGACATCAACATAGATGAAGTTGAGAAGGCAATAATATTTTCAGAAGACTTGGAGTCTTTCTTGAAGTACAAATACCCTATACTTAGGCTTAGGTGAGGCATAGATGGTTCATCTTGTCTTAGCCAATAAAAGACCCACTGAGGAGTTGGGCCTCCCCTAATTATTTGGAGGGTAATTAGCCTTTCTTTTTGTCCCGGGGTAAAATCCTTTATGGACTATCCCCGCCGGCCTGGAGATGGCCAATAAGACTGGGGGTGTGTGGGAGTCCCCTCCGCCTCTGTGAGGAGACGTAGTCATACTCTCTAAACGTCCCCGGGGTGTCCCGCGCTTGCTGCCCCGTGGGCCCTGACTGTATCTCCATGGGGGAGGGTAATTAGCCTACTGTGCCACGGTAGTTGGCACAGGGTTTCGTATCAATCCCGGCGCCTGTGCTGCTACCTTGCCGTGGTGAAGGGGCTTGTGTGCCTTCTTGATGCGTTGGGGCCATACCGGCTCAGGGTCACCCATGCCGGGCGGGTCCTGGGCCATGAAGAGTTGGTGCTCCAGGGACTCCTCTGTCCTCAGAGATGCCCTGCAAGCCCTAAACCGCTGCTGCGGTGTTCCAGTGTCCTCGGGTTGGCGGTCAACCTAGTTGGACGCTAAGCTGAGGCCTGTCGTGGTTTTCAGCCTTGACATTTCCCTCTGTCGGCTCTTACGACACCCTTAGGGTGGAATGGGGTGGTGACACTGCGTAGTCTTAATTCGTCGCCATGCGGACAATTTATACGGTTATGTAACTAAAGAGGTAAAGAGATCAAAAAGTAAATATAATGTGAACTTTAAAAAAAACTAATTGCCGTGTTAAACATGTTTTGCGTCATACAGTCACGTGATTTGATAAAGATCGGAGTTTAAGAATTTAATATATTTAAATTCAATCGCAATTTGCTGATAACGTAAATATAAAGCGTTAGTTGTAAGACAGTTTATCTTAAATTTTTGCAGTAATATTAATTAAATACCTAATAAGCTTTATCTTTGCGCGCATAGAGTAATAGCACAGAGGTATAATAAATAATAATAAATATCCTTGGACATTTCACACAACGCCATCTCGTCCCAAGTTAAGCAACTTAATGCTTGTGTTATGGTAACGAGATGGATGATAAACTACTTAGATACATTTTTTTTTTGTAAATACAAACTTATAATAGATAGAAATGACACCCAGACTCCGAGCCAGTGCCTCTGGTTTAGACAAAGACACTTGCCCGACCCCGGAATCTAACCCGGGACCCGTTGATCCAAAGGCGGCACATCTAACCACTAGACCAACGAGGCAGTCAAGGTTCATTAAAAAAATAAGTTGATCTAGTATTATAGTGACGGATTTTGAATACAGTGTCACCGCTCCATACCATCCTGAGGGTGTCTTAAAAGCCGACAAAAGGAAATGATAAGGCCGAAACCTAGGTGCCAGAGAAGAAAAACTTCTTACGAAGCCCTGTAGGCTATTAGCTTTTCTTTTTTTTTTAAACGAAACCCCTTTTTTTTTATAGTGGGGGAAGCCTTTTATAGGTCCCCAGCCCAGGGACGGGGCTGGGGTATGTGGGAGTCCCGGTCGTGATGAGATGGTGATTGCGAACGGTTTACCCACTAAAACCTACCACAAAATTGTCTGCGCGGGCCATCTGTCGTTTGGGAAACTTCGTAATCGATCCATTCTAAACGAAACCCCTGCACTAGATATAACCTGTGTCGCCGAGGCAGTCTAATTACCCTCCTTGAGATGGGAGGAAGCCCGACGCAGCAGTGGGTCATTTATGGGCTGACTAGTAGTATTCTCATCACTCGGTTCCAGGGTCGGGAAAGTGTCTCTGTCTAAACCAGAGGCACTTGCTCTGAGTCTTTGTGTTCGTGAATTACATGTTTGTGAACTGCCGCGAAGAGATTATAACTAGTGCATTTAAAAAAGACACTGCGTAGTCTTAATTCATCGCCATGCGGACAATTTATACGGTTATGTTACTAAAGAGGTAAAGAGACCAAAAAGTAAATGTAATGTGAACTTTAAAAAAAACTTGTTGCCGTGTTAAGCATGTTTTGCGTCATACAGTCACGTGATTTGATTAAGATCGGAGTTAAAGAATTTTATATATTTAAATTCAATCGCAATTTGCTGATAACGTAAATATAAAGCGTTAGTTGTAAGACAGTTTATCTTAAATTTTTGCAGTAATATTAATTAAATACCTAATAAGCTTTATCTTTGCGCGCATAGAGTTATAGCACAGAGGTATACTTTCATAAAAAACAAAATGATCTAGTATTATAGTGACGGATTTTGAATACAGTGTCACCGCTCCATACCATCCTGAGGGTGATTAAAAGCCGACAAAAGGAAAGGATAAGGCCGAAACCTAGGTGCCAGAGAAGAAAAACTTGTAACGAAGCCCTGTAGGCTATTAGCTCTTTTTTTTTTTAAACGAAACCTCTGCACTTGCTATAACCTTTGTCGCGGAGGCAGTCTTATGACCCTCCTTGTGATGGGAGGAAGCCCGACGCAGCAGTGAATCATTTATGGGCTGACTAGTAGTATTCTCATCACTCGGTTCCAGGGTTGGGAAAGTGTCTCTGTCTAAACCAGAGGCACTTGCTCCACAGTCTTAGTGTTCGTGAATTACATGTTTGTGAACTGCCGCGGTACAGGTTATAACTAGTGCATTTAAAATAGTATATTTCATTACAAGTGCGGAAAGGCTGTCATTGCAAAGAGTTCCGACCAATGTCTACCCGAGCCGAGGCGCCGCCGAAGGCGAGGGTTGACAGTCGGAACAAGTTGCAATGACGGTTCCGCACGTGTACTGAACGACTATTTTTAATACAGTTGCGAAAAAATTAAGCAATTTAATAAAATAATTAAAACACAATAAACAACTAACTAGTTAATCATTTCTGAAAAATCGCGACAACCGTAGAATATAAGCAGAGATTTATTTTTTCTTCACCCATTCTAGTAGGCAAAAGCAACTATGCCCATACAGCCAAGTCTTCAGTAGACATTTTTTATTGATATGAAATGAAAATGAAATTTAATGAGATGAAATTAAATGAAATAAAACACAACCTAACTCATTCAATCAAATCATTAAAACTGATATTGAAACAAATTAGTAAGTAGTTTCTTTTTAGAAATATACGTATTTGCATGAATCATAAAAACTTCTATGATTTTTTGTAGTAAAAACTTCATGGTTGGATTTTCCTTATTATAGACATTATTTTGACAGTTGGGAAAGAAAACGCACTAGTGCGGCAATGGTAAAAAAAAAGCACACGTGTGTAATAGCCCACTTCCCGAACGCTATACGGCCCTGCAATATGCCACTTTTTGAGCAACTGTATTAAAAAAATAGTTTTGTGACACTATCTATACATCTCCTTATCTATACTCTATACAAATAAATAAAATTGGAGTGCCTGTTTGTAATAATAAAATAACCACTTTTTACTACATCCGTAAGTATGTGTAGACCGAAATAACTTGTTTCTTAATTTTTGTCTGTCTGTCTGTCTGTTTGTTCCGGCTCTGTCTGAAATCTGTGAATCTCTGGTAGCTGATTAAATAAGGAGTAACTTAGGCTATTTTTTTAGACTAGCTTTGCCCCGCGGGTTCACCCACGGTACGACAATAAGTAAGCGTGGGTGAAACCGCGGGGCGCAGCTAGTACTTATATTCTAAATGCATAACCGCATGGATTGTAATTTAAAACTAGTTATATTATTAACTAGCTGACCCGGCGAACTTTGTTCCGCATCATCACTACATAGTATAAAACAAAGTCGCATTCTTCTGTCCGTCCCTATGTATGCATAAATCTTTAAAACTACGCAACGGATTTAGAAGCGGTTTTTTTTAATAGATAGAGTGATTCAAGGGGAAGGTTTATATGTATAACCCACCCCCGCTTTGCACGGGCGAAGCCGGGGCGGGCCACTAGTTATATATATTTAAAACAAAAAGAAAGTTGGACATAGGATTCCTGAGATTTTTATCCCGTCCGTATAAAACCTACTTTAACAAAACACAACTGAGAGCGAAACGTTATGTTGTCTTTAGTTTAATATGGCCGAAAATTTGACAATTAGAAATTTTGAATTCGACTTGTTTATATTGTTGTAATTCACATAATTTCTTTATAACGTGTAGCCTATGTGTTATTCTGATGTATAAGCTATATTATTGTAAAGTTTCATTAAAATCCATTCAGTAGTTTTTACGTGAAAGAGTAACAAACATCCATCCATCCATCCATCCATCCATCCATCCATCCATCCATCCATACTTACAAACTTTCACGTTTATAATATTAGTAAGATATGATGGCTTCTCTAAGCATATCGCTTCTTTGTTATGATATGTGTTTGACCCAGACAGATAAAGACTGATTTTTTAATTTTTGTTTTATAAGTACACTGGTTCATTAATATACAGAATTTGCATCAATTAATAGCATTGGAAATTTACTGCCTGTTTTGAGACATGGATGGCATTAAATTTTATTACCTACATCATTCACGATTCACGTTAACTTTAGTAAACATAATTATTAAACTAGCGACCCGCCCCGGCTTCGCACGGGTGCAATTATGACATATAAACCTTCCTCTTGAATCACTCTATCTATTAAAAAAAAACACTTCAAAATCCGTTGCGGAGTTTTGAAGATTTAAGCATACATAGGGACGGACAGACGACAGCGACTTTGTTTTATACTATGTAGCGATAGTGATAGTGATAAACATTGTGATTTCTGGACCACCCGCCAAATTTAAATAGGCGGTTCAGACCGTGAAAGTAAACAACTTTTCCAAAGAAACACGGGTCGAAAAGTGAAAATAAAATTCAGACCTTACTTACGAAATCGACCACGTGATCTATGGGAGGGTCGATTCTTTTTCAAAAATCACCCTGTAGGTATATGTACGAGGGTGAATCAAAAAATTCTTGGAATCAATATTAAAAAATGCAAAGATTTAAATAATAATATTTAATTTTTCTACATAATCTCCCTCCAATGCAATGCATTTAGAATAACGCGTTTCTAACTTCCTTATTCCTTGTGAAAAAAAATTATTTTCTTGACTCTCGAAAAAGTCCTCTACGGCAGCTATAACCGCGTCATTATCGTGAAATTTAGTTCCACGAATTTCCTCTTTTAATTTTGGAAATAAGTGAAAATCACTTGGGGCTAAGTCCGGAGAATATGGTGGGTGGTCAAGGAGATTGAAGCCAGCACAGCGGATTGCGTTGAGCGCAACTTCCGATCGATGGGCAGGAGCGTTATCTTGAAGGAACAACACGCCCAACGACAGTTTTCCACGACGTTTTTCTTTAATCGCTTCACGCACTTTCGAGATTAAATTTGCATAATAGGTTCCAGTTATCGTCTGGCCTTTTGGCATGTAATCAATAAAAAGGATTCCTTCACTATCCCAGAACACAGAGGCCATAACTTTGCCAGCGGAAGGAGCAACTCGAAATTTCTTAATGGATGGAGAGGATGGTCGTTTCCAAGACATGCTTTGTCTTTTAGTTTCAGGATCAAAATGGTGGACCCACGTTTCATCCATGGTGACAAGACGACGGCAAAAATTATCCGAATCACGCTGGAACATTTCGAGATTACGCTTGGAAATTTCCAAACGTCGCTTTTTGTTTTCGTCGGTTAACATTCGTGGCACCCATCTTGCAGACACTTTTTTGAACCCCAGTGAATCAATTAAAATGGATTGAACGCTACCAAAAGATATCTTTAGGATCTCAGCTATATGTTTTATAGTCATTCTTCTGTCTTCCAAAACCAGATTCTCAACCTTTTTGACATTTTCTTCTGTAACGGAGGTTGAAGGCCGCCCAGAACGCGGGTCATCTTTACAGCTTGATCTACCTCTTTTAAATTCAGCCACCCAGTACGCAACCGTAGAATAGGGTACAGCATCACCCCCTAATGTCTGCTGAATGTCCAAAAAAATTTCCTTCGTAGACATTTTTTTCAAACTGAGATATTTTATCACCGCACGTAACTCACTTTTATCCATAATTTTGACTTTTTAGCAACTCGTTGCACAAAAAAATTTATTACATGCGAACGAACTGACAAAAACCAGTGACAGTCTGCATAAATATAGTGTGATAGACACTCTTTAATTTGAATATCGAACTTGATCCAAAAAGGTTTCATATATATGCACTTCTAAGAACTTTTTGATTCACCCTAGTACTTAAATATAATTTTAGTGGGTAGACGAGTAGTTTTCGGAGTCGGTACGCTTAAAGCATTTCGCCAGCGTCACAAAAAAAAAAATTTAATATAATGTTAACTAAAGTTGATTAGTTAAGAAACTATTTCCCCGTAGACAGTACTGTCACCTTGTTGTGGTGAGGGGGTTACGATCCGTTAGGGCAGTACCGGCTCAGGGTCACCCATGTACCGAGTGCCGAACAGCGGCACACAGAGTCATGGTGGTACTCCTCTGTCCTCATAGTTGGCTCGGGAGCCTCAAACTACCGCAACACACAGCGCGGTGGAGGGAGAGCGGAGGGGCGGGTTGCAGTTGCCAGGCGTTGATGCCGTAATGTCCCGTACGTGCCTCTAGATGGGTTGGGGAGCGTCCAGAGCTCCCCATGAAAGCGTGGGGCCCGCTTGTACAAGTGGGCCAAGGCCCAATCAGGGTCACGTAGCATGCTCCTCATTGGGGAGTGAAACCCGTGGCCCTGTTTCGGGCAGTTGAGGGACACCGTTGGTTTTACTGGGGCATCATAATCGTTCCAGCCAAAAGACGTCTACTGCTGGACGTAGGCCACTCCCAACTCCCGCCCGCATCCTAATTGGGGGCAGTTTAAAAACAGAAATTCACGAACGCTTTTTTTTTTTTTTTTATCCTTGGACATTTCTCACAACGCCATCTCGTCCCAAGCTAAGAAACTTAATGCTTGTTTTATGGTAACGAGATGGATGATAAACTACTTATATACATTTTTTTTTGTAAATACATACTATATATACTATATATTATACTATATATACATACTATATATTATAAATAGAAATGACACCTAGACTCGGAGCAAGTGTGTCTGGTTTACACAAACTCACTTGCCTGGCCCCGGAATCAAACCAGAGAACAGGGATCTAAGGCGGCACATCTAGCCCCTAGACCGACAACCAGCCAACGTTATATTTCTGTTTCAGATACCTCTCAGAAGCCAAAGACTTTCCAAAGAAGATTTATATAATGTCGTCAATCATTCTATACCATTGCTGTATCAAAACGGCTGGCATGGTGGACAGCGACATCTGTCGGTATCTCAGCAAGACTGAACAAGAGATGATCTTGAGGTTTTGCGAGAAACTAGCAGATATGGAAGTTACATGTAATAACATTGAAACTGCTATCAAAGGTACTACTAATACTCCAAATTCAAATTCAAAACTCATTTAATCAAGTTGGCTCAATAGAGCTCTTTTGACAAGTCAAACAATAAAATAACATTTAAAATTTTCCATCTACCACCGGTTCGGAATGCACCTCTACAGAGAAGAGCCGGCAAGAAACTCTGTAGTTGCTCTTTTTAGGTCGCCATTTTTGGTTACAAGACAGATTTGTGAGAGCAAACTCGCGCAATAGTTGCAAAGGGTCAAACATCAGCCAGATCTAGTCAACAATAGCAACCTTCTAAAGCCCGAGCCAACCGACCCCCAGCAACGGCACCTGTTCACAAGCATGACGCATGTGTCAGCCATCGATCTCTTCGATATCAAAGGGCAGTTGTCGACCCGCGAATGTTTGTGGATGTTTGCAAATAATAATAAATAATAAATATCCTTGGACATTTCACACAACGCCATCTCGTCCCAAGCTAAGCAACTTAATGCTTGTGTTATGGTAACGTGATGAATGATAAACTACATACATTTTTTTTTGTAAATACATAACTACATAATATAGATAGAAAACACCCAGACCCGGAACAAATACTTGTAGGTCGTACAAATATTTCTTCCGTGCGGGGATCGAACCCGCGACATGCTGCGCAGCAGGATTAGCACTGAATAAAAATGTATTTCTTTCCATCCTATTCACAGAGGCTTGTGAAGTTAGGCCGCCAACAGCAAGCAAGATAAAAAGTCAAATGGGTGACACTTCCAGCAACAACGCACCGTCAAAATCTTCCATGCTACCCACAGAATCGGAAATATCCTCCGAGTATTACCAGAAACCAAAACTTAAGAAAAATGTTGCATTGGACAAAGGGGATAAGAGGTCGGCCATTTTGAATTTTACGTCATCCATGACGGTTATGCCGTCAGTCGTGGTTGAGACGTCATCGGCGCCTGATGGCAATGACGAAGCCTTTGTGGTGTGGAGGAGCGCGGATGCCAAACCACCGGCGCCAGTTAAAATTGGCGAACCCGCCAAACAAATGACTGCGGAGCCAAGCGTTTCGCGTAAGTAAGATGTAGAAAAATAAATAAAAACTAAAGAAACATTTGAATTTCAAATGTCAATGCTTTGAAGGATGTAGGAAAAGGGTTAGCAGAATGTTTATGGTTTATTTATCGAATATTATAGCTGGACGTTCCCTATGGTCTAAGTCAAAAATCTTTTCGACGTTTCAGACCGTCCATGGAGTGAAATTAGTCCACTGTGCCACGTGGGCAAGACGAGTTGGCACAGGGATACAAAATCACCCTCTCGACCGTGCTGCCACCTTTTTGTGATAAGGGGGCTTGCGTGCCTTTAGGATCCGTTTGGTCCATACCGGCTTATGGTCACCCCTGCCGGGTGCGCCCACGGGGAGAGGCCAGACGAAGAGCGGCACACAGAGGCGTGGTGTCCTCTCCTCTGTCCTCAGAGTTGCCTCGAGAGCCTTTAACTGCCGTGACAAAGGCGGGCCGGGGCTGCCGTCGATAGCAGCGGAGGCTCGGCTTGGCTGGCGGGCCAGGGCTGCCGCCGTTAGCTACGGAGGGGCAGACACGTGCAATGTCCCACACGTGCCTCTCGGTGGGTTGGGAAACGTCCAGAGCTCATCATCAAATGGTGGGGCCCGCTTGCACAAGCGGCCAACTGGCGTTTAGCGGTCGAGTACCCATGAGAATGACCAATGTTAAAAAAAAATGGTCTTGTGACGATCTCCAGCAGAGTTGTGCATGAGCCACGAAGGATTCTGAACAAAAGAAAGGAAAATTTGTGAAATGTCTTCAAATTTTATTAAGTTGTACGGCTAGTAGCATAAAAAATCCATTTTTGGGTTTCTTTAGATGAAAGGCGTTGCCAGTTGGATTGCGCTTGTACCAGGTGCAGCATCTCAGGGCCTTGCTGTGGCGATCCGGGTCGGTCGATGGACCAATGTTGGGAGAAGCTGGAGAGGTATTTTTTTTTAAACGACTTCAAGAAAAAGAGGATGTTAGCAATTCCACTGTTTTTTTTTAATGTAACCTCAAAGCTTTTGACTGGATGAACCAATTCCCATACCATCCAGAGGGTGTTGTAAGAGCGGACTAAAGGAAATGACGGCTGAACCTAGCCGCAACAGAAGGAAAACTTGATACGAAACCCTGTGTTGGTCGTACTGTGCCAAGCTGGCCAGTACGACCAGCGTGGCACAGTAGGCATATTATCCTCCATGTAACTGGAGGAGGCCCGACTCAGCAGTGGATCATACATGGGCCTGAGAAGTATGGTCGATACTGGCTGCAGGGCGACCAGTAGTATCCATAGTTTGCCAATTCAGGATTTAAAAAAATCAAACGTAACAGGAAAAATGTCTTCACCAACTGGAAGCTAGTGGTAGCTCTCGCTGTGCCAATTGTGACGGTATTGTCTGTGGCTGCTGCCGCCATAACGTACGGGATAATCCTTAGCAGGAAGACTGATAAGGCAAGCGATGCTTTGCTTGAGTTTTCGATAGAGCCTTTGACAATGGAACAGCGTAGGTAAGTTTTAGATCTATAATATAAAAATGAATCGCAAAATGTGTTGGTAAGCGCATAACTCAACAACGCCTGGTGTGACGCTTACTATAAAGGTGTTTAAATAAATACTACCTTTTGTAGTGGCACTTAATATTATTATCTTAATAAACGTAGTAGGCGTCGACACAAATTTTTATTCGTGGTAAGGCCAATCCAGCTCTGCCTCGGTAGATAACTCGCCGTTGACGCGATGACGTAGCTGGGATCCAAAGGCTCGCCATCTGTGTACGTAGCGGGTCGTATAGCGTGTAACGGCGAATATTAAAACAACTCGCCCATCGGAGGTGTTTCGCTACGGCAATGTAGCTCTGGCTGCACGGAGGACCCTGGAATCGATACGTACATCGACTTCCGTTCTGGGAACCCACGACCGACAACACGCTACTCAACCCTAATTAGAGTAGCAGTGAGATTGTCGCGGTGGTGATCCATCAGAACGGAGTTAACAGCATCTAATTTTGGTTTAAGCAAACCATTTAAACAACTCCGTGTTCATAACTATTGTGCCATTTAAAACTTACCCTAAAACGGGGTTGAATCCAAACACAGATAATAATTATTTAGTTTTAAAATATTTGATTCGTCGGGAGCGAGTCGTAGGCACAAGAACAAAGGATAGCTCACGCGCTAACTCACGCAGTGTTGGTCTCGACCCGACTGACGATTCACGAAACGATTAACGGACACGAAGCCCGATCCGACCCGAAGCCGTGTCGCGTTGGAATTTCCTTATCTCTCGAGCCGAGCGCAGTCTTTTGTTCGCCGGACGGTGTACCGACGCGAACAAAATCTTTTGAGATGTTTTATTTTTAGTAGGTTATAAAATGTGATTTTAAACTCATGTAACGTGCCGTTACATTACCCGCCGTTCCCGAATAAGGATTTTATCCCGCTTGGTGATAAAATCCGCATCTAGAAAGATACAATTTTAAGATCAAGAGCTATACGCAATATTTTTTCTGCTTTGCTGGCCTAAAATTAATCCTTGTTACATTTTATTACTTTAAAATCTTTGACGTGCCAAGTACCTAAGTCTTTCCCCGCCATGTTCTCTAAAACGTATACTAGTGGAGAAAGCTTTTGAATGATGCGACATTTAATATATTTAGGAGCTAACTTTTTGCTAAAGTATTTATCCTTATCACTTAAAACATATGCACGCTTGAACACAATGTCACCTACTTCAAACTCAAAAGGTTTCCGCCGCAAGTTGTAGTGGGAAGTATTTTTTACGTGCGCATGATGTAACGACTTTTGTACTTGGTCAAATATAGTACTCAAGCAACCCAGATTTTCGGCATAAACTTCTCGGGGCATGAATAAAACCTCATCACCTAAATCACTATCGATATAATGAGATCCGCAAAGTACCAGTTCCCTTCCGTATACTAAAAATGAGGGAGTGAATTTCGTAGCTTCATTAACAGAGTTGTTAATCGCAAATTGTACTTTTGGTATAAATGTGTCCCAAGTTCGATGATCATTTTGAACAAATGTAGAAAGGCAAGTTATTATGGTTTTATTGTAACGCTCTACTGTATTAACTTGGGGTGTATATTTAGGTGTAAAGAAAATATTTGGAATCTTATATTTGTCAAACAAAGATTTGGTTTGGGAGCTTACGAATTGGCTACCATTATCCATAAAAATAGTCTGTGGTACGCCATGAATTAAGAAGACTTGTTCCTCAAGAATTTTATTTATGATGTCTGACGTGGCTTTTTTTATGGGGTAAATTTGACAAAATTTTGAAAAACAACACGTGACTACTAGTATGTAGCAGTTCCGTGTACGCGTTACTGGAAGAGGACCCATTAGGTCGATTGAAATCATCTGGTAAGGACGTGAGCATTGCTTAGGGCGTCCCATCTCTCCTAGCGTAGCATGATTCTGACTTTTGTATAAATGACATATGGAACAGAAACTAACGAATTTTTTTTACCTGAGCGCGACACGACGATATGTCTTAAATACTCCCATGTGCCCTGCAGTGGGTTCATTATGATTTTCAGCGATAACATTTTCGCGAAGCTCTATTGGAACCACTTCTTTCCACGAGAATTCATTGGTCAATTCATGTTTATTTTTACTTAGCCGGAAAAGGATATTGTTTTTTAATTGGAAATTTGGAAAATGTGCTGGTTTTTCGAGACATCCATTGTATATGTTCCTATACCAATCGTCACTAGTTGACGCAACTGAATTGGCAGTGGTAATTGTGGAAACAGGGAACGCTCTAGACAATGCATCCGGAATTACGTTGTCTACGCCTCGGCGATGTTTTAGAGTAAAATCAAAAGACGACAAACGTACTCCCCATCGAGCTAACCTCCCAGTTGGATTATCTAAAGAAAGAAACCATTTTAATGCGCTGTGATCTGTATAGACTGTAAATGTTTTTCCATTTTCCAGATAACAACGCCAATGTTCCAACGCCACGAGAACTGCTAAAGTCTCCCGTTCTGTAATGCTATAATTCCTTTCTGTCCCCGTTAGCGATCTGCTCATGTAAGCTATGGGATGCTCTTTGCCATTGATAGTCTGTGTGAGCATAGCACCAACACCAAAGTTACTCGCATCTGTGTGAACTTCAAATGGCAGATCGTAATTGGGACAGGAAAGAATAGGCGCAGAAACTAAACAATCTTTGAGATTTTTAAAAGCAGTATCAGCTTCTTCGGTCCATTGAAACGGTGGCGTTGGTTTCTTGGTAGAAGTTAACTTATTGAGTGGCCCTGCGATTGTGCTAAAATTTGGAACAAATCTCCTATACCAAGTCGCTGTGCCGAGAAAACGCTTCAATTCCTTACGACTTGTAGGTGTTGGGTAATTTAAAATGGCCGCTACTTTGTCTGGATCAGTCCGTAAACCATTCGCATCAACTACATAGCCCAAATATTTAAGCTGACTTCGAAAAAATTCACATTTTTCTAAATTTATTGTTAAGTTTGCCCGACGCAGTTTGTCTAGAACACGAGAAAGAAGAGTTACGTGTTCTTCAAACGTGCTACTTATTATTATTATGTCATCTAAGTACGCAAATGCCTTGTGATCCATGTTACCGAACAACAAATCCACTAGCCGTTGTTGCGTAGAAGGTGCGTTAGTCAAACCAAACGGAGTTGTCTTGAATCGCAGTGTTCCTCGGCCTGGGACGTAGAATGCTGTTTTATCTCTGTCTTCCGGAGCAATAGGAACTTGCCAAAATGCTTTTGACAAATCGATACTACTAAGGAAACGCGCATCTCTTAAATTATCAAGTATTTCCGAAATATAAGGCAAGTTGTACGCGTCTCGTTTTGTGACGGCGTTAAGTTTCCTGCTATCTAGGCAAAAACGGGGCTGACCATTCTTTTTGGTGACTAGCAATACTGGGGATTGCCAGGCACTTTCACATGGTTCAACCACATCAAGATGTAGCATCTCATCTACTTGTTCGACTAATATTCTCTGTTTTACCGGTGAAAGCCTATAGTAACGCTGTCTTACGGGAGGAGAATCACCTGTATCAATGCGATGCGTAATTAGATTAGTTCGGCCTAAGCCTTTGTGTTCAAAAGAAATTTCCTTAAACTGATCATTAACATTGTCAGCAATGATCTTCTGACTTTCATTTAAATGTTCATATGATTGTATAAAAATAGTAGAATTACTCGCAGTCAAATCAGCTAAAGGTACGCTGGTTAACTGAAGGGATCCTAAGTACTTAGGGCATATTTTGAAAGCGCGCCAGAAGTCAACACCTAGAATAAGTGATGACTCGACTTCTGGAATCACGTGGGTTTTAAGTATGTGAAAATATTTGTCAAAATGAATTGGCATATTAATATAGCCAATGCTTTTTAAATTTTGCCCACCAGCTGCCACTACCGATACATTTTCATCAGTGCACAATTTCATGCCACGATCAACTAATGCAGTGTGAGCATTATTACCTAATATAGTAATTGCTGAACCTGAATCGAGAAGGCCGGAAGCTGTCAGGTCATTAATTTTAATATTGACATAAGGTCGTGAGTCATTACAAGGTTTGGTGTGCAGAATTGAAGCCACCTTGTAGCTTACAAAGAATAAACGCACTGTTTCTAGCCAACGGTTCCACTCATCTTTGCTTGTTTTGTTTTTGGAAACGGAATTAATTATAGCTGAATTACTCCAATTCTGCGCAATTAGTTTTTTGCTCCCTGTGCACCAGTACAATTCGGGCATTCTGGCTTCCTAACTCCCTTATGACCACATTTAAAGCATAGTATATCTGTATTCGAGCATTCCTTAAAACTGTGTGTATTATTTCGGCATCGGGGGCAATACGGCAATTTATTCATTGATTCTGATGGTAATTTCTTTTTAATAGCATGTAGGTATTTATCGTTTATATTGATGCTAGGGTTATTTTGTTTGTTAGTATTAGTTTTGTAAGCGAAATTTGGTTTTGGTTGTGTTTTATAAGCAAACTCTGGAGCTAATGTCTCTGAAGTTGCTGCTGCTGGTTCCCGAAAGTGAGCAAGTCGTGACTGTACAATTTCGTAATTTCTGCACAAAGATCTAACGTGATCTACATCGCGTATTTCAGTAGCGGAAGCTAAAGTGCTTGCATAGTATGGGCGAATATTGTGCAGAACGATCTCGAGCTTGTCCTCTTTCGGTAATGGTTTTGAGAGCCGCGAAAACATTCCTGAAAGGATTGATAGATAAATTGTTATATTTTCGGTTTCTCCTTGAGTTCGAGCGCGAATTTCCGCTAGTAAACGGTAATCATAGTCTGGTTTATCAAAATCTTGTTTTAGCAGGACAACGATATCATCCCAGGATGAAATATTGTCCTTTACGCTCCTGAACCAATGAAGTGCATCATCCGTGAATATTTCAGTAGCGTATGAGACTAGTTTCGAATCAGGAATGTTGCGTGCTTCACTGAATTCAGTAACACGTTGAATAAAAGATCGTACGCATGAGTTACCGTCAAACTTTAGTCTACCTAGTTCGGAAGTGACACTTTTATCACAAGTAACGGCGACATTTATTGGTACCGGGCTACCAGTCGCAGACGCATAGACTGCACTGGTTGTTTCGACTGAAAGAGGATCTATAACTTTTTTTTTTATCTTGAGGAACTTCTCATTATACTCTTTATACAACTTAGTACACATAGCATGCAAATCTTTTGTGTCTTCGGCCTGAATGCGGTTCAATCTGTGATGAAGATGATTAAACATGTTCTCTAACCGAACGGATGTACTTTTGTCGATTGCGCCCGACTCGAGGATAACATTAATTTTACTAAGCAGGTCTGAAACACCCTGAAGGTCGTCTTCAGCCTCGAGATGCGAACAGGCTATGTCCTCTGATGGAAACAATTGGCTAAGTTTGCTAATCTGTTTCCTAAGCTCTGCGACAGTGGTAGCTGGAGTTTCGCCCCTAACAGCCACCTCATACTCCAGCTCGCTTTTTTGCAATGACAAAAATTTTATAGGATAAGCCATATTGAGGTTTTAATGTAAATTTTAAATAGCACTCAAGTTTAACAGGAAAGAGAAATGAAAATAAAGACTCCGATCTGTTACAAAACTAATGATTTCGTAACGACTATGTGAAATTATAAAATACGAGCAACAAAAAAAATTACAGTGATATAATACCAGAACAACACTTTTGAGCGTGCCTGTACCTTACACAATTCTAAAAAAAAAAAAAATTAAAAAAATAAATCCTATGGATATAAAGATATACTTTTTGCAACTGGCTGTACTTTGACAAAACAAAATTAAAATCGAATATGACATGCATTGAACATAAAACAAACCATTTGACAACACATAGACGTTTTACAATAACAGAATCACACACACGACAATCCACTACCACCCCTACTTCGGCAGAATTAGATTTAACCACGTTGGGCGCCAGTGTGACGCTTACTATAAAGGTGTTTAAATAAATACTACCTTTTGTAGTGGCACTTAATATTATTATCTTAATAAACGTAGTAGGCGTCGACACAAATTTTTATTCGTGGTAAGGCCAATCCAGCTCTGCCTCGGTAGATAACTCGCCGTTGACGCGATGACGTAGCTGGGATCCAAAGGCTCGCCATCTGTGTACGTAGCGGGTCGTATAGCGTGTAACGGCGAATATTAAAACAACTCGCCCATCGGAGGTGTTTCGCTACGGCAATGTAGCTCTGGCTGCACGGAGGACCCTGGAATCGATACGTACATCGACTTCCGTTCTGGGAACCCACGACCGACAACACGCTACTCAACCCTAATTAGAGTAGCAGTGAGATTGTCGCGGTGGTGATCCATCAGAACGGAGTTAACAGCATCTAATTTTGGTTTAAGCAAACCATTTAAACAACTCCGTGTTCATAACTATTGTGCCATTTAAAACTTACCCTAAAACGGGGTTGAATCCAAACACAGATAATAATTATTTAGTTTTAAAATATTTGATTCGTCGGGAGCGAGTCGTAGGCACAAGAACAAAGGATAGCTCACGCGCTAACTCACGCAGTGTTGGTCTCGACCCGACTGACGATTCACGAAACGATTAACGGACACGAAGCCCGATCCGACCCGAAGCCGTGTCGCGTTGGAATTTCCTTATCTCTCGAGCCGAGCGCAGTCTTTTGTTCGCCGGACGGTGTACCGACGCGAACAAAATCTTTTGAGATGTTTTATTTTTAGTAGGTTATAAAATGTGATTTTAAACTCATGTAACGTGCCGTTACACTGGACCAATTTGGGCAATTCTTTTTTTTAAATGTTCGTTGAAGTTCAAGGTTGGTTTTTACGGCGAGAAAAAATTGAATAATTGGCGGAAAAACCCTAAAAACAGTTATCTAACCAAAACGTAGAGACAATTTGAGCTTTATTGCTATTGTATAAAGTTCATATTAAATTACAACCACTCACTGTTGTCTAAGCAACGTAGGTGTGTTCCTAATGTCAGAGTCAATTTTTTTGACAGGACGAAGTCTGTCGGTTCCGCTAGTTTCAAATATTTTTTTACTCCCCTTGAGTGGCGCTCAAGGATGTAACCAGACTTATGGGGAGCTTCTACCCTTATCTATGAAACAGCATGTCTTGTTACTTAAAGGGACATAAGGGAATGATAAGCCTGGAAACCTCGCCTTAAGAGAAGGAAAACGTTTTACCCGTGTGGGTCAGATTATAAAACTTCCCCAGCCCACGCTGGGAAATAACGCGTATTGTAAAAGTCAACAAAAACCAGCACGCTTGGTGGTAGGATCGAATGGTCCGCCCGGCTGGCTACCACGAGTCCAAGTCCGGCGCCAAGCACTTTTACTGTGTTCCGCCGTGTGTATGTGGGAGCCGGTGCCCGACCTTGACTTGAATTGCCTGCCCCATCTTAGACCCTGGCGTAGCTTTCCATCACGCAAGCCTAGGGTCAAAGGCATTCAAGTAATTGGTAAAAAAAAACTCAATGCGGATCCCTTTTTCTTTCTTCGGAAATCCTCATGTATAACCGGCCGTGTTGGGGACTGGCCGGGTTATGTGGGATTTCGGGTTGCGTGGAGATGGTAAGTTGCGCTCCAACCTGCCCACTAAAACACTATGCGAACCCTCTATGTAATTGGAGGAGGCCTTACCCAGCAGTCATTTAGGGTCGTTTATGCTGAGAAGTATTAGTAATTTCGATCGCTGCCAACACCATTAAGACATTATTGGAGCTCCGACTCAGTAGGGTCATGTCTGGACTGATATCTTAATAGAATAATAATAATAATAATAATAAATAATAAATATCATGGACATTTCACACAACGCCATCTCGTCCCAAGCTAAGCAACTTAATGCTTGTGTTATGGTAACGAGATGGTTGATAAACTACTTAAATACATTTTTTTTTTGTAAATACATACATATTATAGATAGAAATGACACCCAGACTCCGAGCCAGTGCCTCTGGTTTAGACAAAGACACTTGCCCGACCCCGGAATCGAACCCGGGACCCGTTGATCCAAAGGCGGCACATCTAACCACTAGACTCTACAAACCAACTAAGGTGTTTGTCAACGAATACATCATTTTTATAACACCTGCTACCAGGTCGGAACCCACCATCAACCGAGAAAACCTGGCGGATGAAACTCAGTAGCCTTGTCTTTTTTTAAAAGCCGTTCACAAGCATTATACAAGCAATGATGATGCCGAAATGTATTTTTGCTTATTTTCAGGTTTTCTACATTGCAAGAGAACACGTGGGAATGCAAAAATAACTTGTGTGAAAAAGTCTACACCAAAGTGACTTCCCCGCTATACAAGTCCCTCAGTCGATGCATATTGCTCTGTATGGGGCCCCAACTTTGGCCACTGCCCATTGGCGAAACGTTTTTCAGCAAGAATATAGTCACCTTCGGCACAAAGAACCTTGAATACAAATTCAAAATAGTACAGTCAAACGCTGTTCAAAGATACTTGGCTGAAGCCTTCAAACTGTTTCTTAAAGATCTGGTTAAGCTTGAACGAATGGAAGATGAACGAAACAGTAACAATAATACAGTGAAAATAAAGAAGCTGAAAATTAACATAGATGTGCAGACAGATAACGATCCTAGGCTTAGAATGGACACTGATGAAGCTTACACTATGAAAATAGAATCATCGGCTAAGATCGTAGCTATAGATATTTCATCAGCTTCTTTCTGTGGAGTTAGACACGGGTTAGAAACTTTAAGTCAGCTAATCTTGCTAGACCAAAGCTCAGGGCATCTAATAACGTTATCAAGAATACTGATCCGAGATGCTCCCAGTTACAGTTACCGAGGCCTTATGTTGGATACTGGGAGAAATTTCATCCCAGTACTTGATATTTTAAGGACTATCGATGCTATGGCTACGGTTAAGCTTAATACGTTTCATTGGCGTATTTCTGACGCAACTAGCTTCCCACTGATCCTTCAATACTTCCCGCAGCTGTCAGAGTATGGTGCATATAGCCCTGATATGGTTTATACTAAACAAGACGTCAGAGCCGTTGTAAATAGAGCTGCAGTGCGTGGTATTAGAGTTCTAATTGAAATGGCAGCTCCTGGGCCTGTAGGGAGAGCTTGGTCTTGGAGTAATCACGTCAGTTGCCCACGCAAGGGTAATTTCAATTGCACTAACATGCTTTGTCTCAGACTCGAGATGAACGAAGCTGTTTTTGAGGTGTTGCGGTTTATTTATGCAGAAATAATCGATTTGACGAAGGTCGACGATGTTTTTCATTTGAGCAATGGTGTGTTTTCGTTGGTAAATTGCAAGAAGTTACTAGAGGATAGGAATGGGTTTATGGACAAGGCGTTGGCCAGTTTGAAGATGGCAAATCGGGGGTTTTTGCCGAAGATGCCGATTGTGTGGTATAGCGAGCAATTGAATTTGGAGATGGAATCGAAGACTTGGGATAGGTGAGGATGATTGGTTTAACGACTTTGTTTATATTTCTGTAGATATGGCGAATTTAGGTGCAGATCAATTGATGGTAAGTACAAGAAAAGCGAAAACCTAGCCGCAAAACTTTATACGAAACCCTGTGCCAACCCGTCTGGCCAACGTGGCACAGTTGACTAATGACCCTCCCTGTGATGGGAGAAGGCCCGACTCAGTAGTGGGCCATTTAAGGGCTGAGCAGTAGTAATAGTACTTCCAGCGATCATTCTTACCACGCACGTGCAGACTCTGGATTGAACTACCTGCGGCGGTGTTTCCCGAGCACTACGACATGTCCTCCTATAAACGAGGTTTAAAAAGAGCACTCGCTTCATGGTAGGCAACGGCTTGGCTGTGCGCCTGGCACTGCCAAACTCCATGGGCGGCGGCTTACACTTACCATCAGGTGGGCCGCCAGCTCGTTTGCCTCTAAGCAGGCAATAAAAAAAAACACTACAAATCTACGGTGTATTTGAAAGTCGAAGTAAGTAGTTAAGGGCCTTTTTATAGGGTTTTAAGCGATATTTCTTGTTTTCCTAAATTATATAGCATTCAGGTTAAACTAATACACTTAACGGTTAAACTAATGACGACAAAATACAAACTTGCCAGTCCCAAACTGGAACCGAGGCATCTTAATTGAATGGACTTCCCAGACCATTTCTCGGAACTTACAAATTATTATTCTGCGGTTGTGGGTTTTCCGGCATCACCACGGCCTTTCACGCGAGTCTTGACTTATTGTCTACCTGCTTTGTTGCTCTAGACGGGGCGGGGCCCCGGGTTCGTTTCCGTGGCGGGGCAATTTATATATTTATAATCTTTATGTAAATTATAGGCACATGCTCTGGGTCTGGGTGTCATTTGTGTTCGTGAATTTCATGTTTGTAAACTGCCTCCACGATACAGGTTATAGGTAGAGGAGGGGTTTCTTTAAAAAAAAAATAGTAGCTTCTCTTGTGACTACATTCTTGTGACTGCTTTTGCGTTGAAGTCTACTCGGTCCGAGCTGCGGATTGAAATTAACATAAATGTTAACGTAGCGTAAACGTGTAGTGTGTTTCTCTCATTTGGCGAACCAGATCTCACTATGCTGTTTAGCGCCTTTTGAAACAAGATCGTTACCATTCATCCATTCGTCACATTCTGAACCGATGGGCTTTCAGTATGAATGTGGGTGGGCGCAAAGGTTGTGGGATATCAAAAGAGACTAATGGATTGCGAGAACGAGAAAATATGTATGAAAGGTGCGAATTTATTTATTTATCTTTATTTATTTAACTTCATGCATATTTATACATTGGGGGACTTAATGCCTACGGCATTTTCTCCCAGTCTACCTTTAGGTCATGCAGAGAAATTTTAGGTTGGTGCACTCTCGAGGAAATCAGCAAGATAATATATGACGACCAATACTGGACGACGCGGTTGGTGCAGTGGTTGAGCGATCGACTGCTGCGCAGCATGTCGCGGGTTCGGTTCCCGCACGGAAGAAATATTTGTACGACCTACAAATATTTGTTCCGGGTCTGGGTGTTTCCTATCTATAATATGTATGTATTTAAAAAAAAAGTATATACGTAGTTTATCATCCATCTTGTTATCATAACACAAGCATTAAGTTGCTTAGCTTGGGACGAGATGGCATTGTGTGAAATGTCCAAAGACAAAAAAGAGCAACATTCCGAACAGATTGTAACTAGTGTAAGTATGTGAATGGATGCAAGAGTTGTAGAATATCAAAAGAGACGAATGGATTGTAAGAATGAGGAATTGTGTATGAAAGGTATGAATGTAGATATGCCGACCGACTACCACCTAGCGTGGAATAAGGGTCGTAAGATGGTATTAGCAATTTTAAATATGACATTATTTATGAGTTTCGTGTTAAAACCTACGTAAATAAAGTTCCTTTTGAGTTTGAGTTTAAAAAAATAACTACTTGGTTTTACAGGTTAGGGGTACAATTCAACGATTTACAACGCAGTCCGCCAGAGCATTTACTCAAAAGATACAGGGTGATTCATTCTAGCCGCTGGGATCTCTCATGTGAGCTTAAAAAGAGCAGATGCCATAAATATAGGTAAGGATTCAATCATTCACTTATTTAGTTTCCCGGGTGGCACGATAGGTTGAAGTCTCTACATGATCTCCTCAAAAAGGTCACTCGGGGCTTTCGATAACACGTCCGCTGTATGGTAGGGCGTGGCGGAAACTTGATACGAAGGCCTTTTTTTTTTTTTTGTTCGCCCGGGGTCAAGTCCTTTATGGGCTATCCCCGTCAGCCACGGGGATGGCCGAGGGGGGGCGTGTGGGACTCTCCCCCAGAGTGGGGGCCTACCCACTAAACATCCCCGGAGTGCTCCCACTCGCGTCCTGTTGCGGCATTGTGGGATCTGTACTCGAAGCCCTGTGCCAACCCATCTGGCCAGCGTGGCACAGTAGGCTAATTACCCTCCATGTAGTTGGAGGAGGCTCGACTCAGAAGCGGGTTACGTATGGGCTAAGTAGTAATGGACATCTTCCACTCATACTACTACTACTACTTTTCAGACCTTATATGACCCACTGCTGAGTCGGGCCTCCTCCATTTAAGTGGAAGGTAATAAGCCTACTGTGCCACGCTGGCCAGACGGATTGGCACAGCGTTTGTATCGATGTTTCCTTCTCTTGCGGCCAGGTTTTCGGCCTTACCTTACGGCCTTACGACACCCTCAGGATGGAATGGGTTGGTGACACTATGTATTCTAAATCCGTCACCACACGGAATTCTACCACTCATATGGCCCAATATTTGCCAGGACCTGGCAAGACATGTACTCCTGGAAGTCGTGGAAGAACATCGAAGTGTACACACTGGAAGGCGGGGAGGCGTTGCTGTGGACTGACCTGGTGTTCTCAGGTATATGACCCCCCTCCCCCTATTTACGTCTGTAACCATTTTTGTTTTCGTTGGAAATACTCATGGATACCGCCTCGCTTGTACACGCGGGCCCCACGCTTTGATACGGAGCTGTGGACGCTCCCCAACCCACTGAGAGGCACGTGCGGGACATAGCACACACCCTCCTCCGGCCTCAGAGCAAGGTGCCTCTGATTAACACAAAGACACTTGCCCGACCCCGGAATCGAACCGGAGGAGCCCGTGATCCAACCCCTCGACCAACATGGAAGTCGCCACATACGACACCCTCAGAACGGTATGGATTGGTGACATTGTAGTAGTATTGTATAAATCTATCAATCTGTTTATTTTTAGGGAATTTGGACTACCACATCTGGCCACGGGCAGCAGCTGTTGCTGAGCGGCTCTGGTCGGACATGAAAGCGAATAGCAGTGCTACTGACTCTGTGTACGTCAGGCTGGACAATCAAAGGTACTGGTGATACAAAATCCTAGGATTTGTTGTATATTATTATTAGATTCGTTATACATAGTGCTGGGATCTCGCTGTCGAATAGATCGTTTACGAAGTTTCCCAAGCGACAGATGCCCCGCACAGACAAATAGTGGTAGGTTTTAGTGGGTAAACCGGTCGCAATCACCATCTCATCGCGACCGGGACTCCCACATATACCAGCCCCGTCCCCCGGCTGGGGAAATACAAAAGGTTTCCATAATTTCAGCCAAAAGACGTCCACTGCTGGACATAGGCCTCCCCAAAGGATTTCCACAAAGGCCGGTCCTGGGCCGCCCGCGTCCATCGCTTTCCGGCGACCTTAACCAGGTCATGGGTTCACCGTGTGGGAGGCCTACCAGCACTGCGCTTTCCGGTACGCGGTCGCAACTCGAGGACTTTTCTGCCCCATCGGGCGTCACTCCTGTGAGCTATGTGCCCTGCCCACTGCCACTTAAGTTTGGCAATCTTGGGGGCTATGTCGATGACCCAGGTTTTCCTGCGTATCTCGTCCTTTCCGATTCGATCTCGCAGGGAAACTCCGAGCATAGCCCTCTCCATTGCCCTTTGGTTTCCATAACTATAAAAAAAGGGTTTCATTTAAAAAAAAACTACAAAATAGTGGGTTATTACGGGCGATGTCTTATTTCAGATTGCGAATGGTTTTGAAGTCCATTAGAGTTCAACCCATCTGGCCAGCTTGGTGCTCTTTCAACCCAGGAGTGTGTTTGCAAAAACTACACCATGTTATAAATTAAATATTTGTGTTTATTTATCTCCTCAGCGTTTTTTTTTAGTGTGGTGACGGATTCGGAATACACAATGTCACCACCCCACACTATCCCGAGGGTGTTGTAAGAGGCGACTAAAGGATCGTAAGAGGCAGATCACCTAGCCGTATGAGAAGGTAAACTTGATACAAACCCCATATCAACCCGTGTTGCCAGCGTGGCACGGTAAGCTAATTTCCCTCCATGAATTTAGAGGAGGCCCGACTCAGTAGTGGGTCGTTTTTGGGCTGAAACGATGACTCGATGTTCGTTATTAGGGGGATTGCATACAATCCCCACGCTGGGCATGCGGGTTGGGGATCGCAGTCACTGATGAGGAGTTAGTTCTGCGAAAGGTTGCAGGCAGCATCTGGATGCGTCAAGCGAAAGACAGGGCGCTATGGCGCGCTTTAGGGGAGGCCTATGTCCAGCAGTGGACTAATGTGTTGTTGGTGGACGACTGCCTTTGGATCAAGCGGTCCCGGGTTCGATTCCAGGGCCGGGCAAATGTATTTGTGTAAATCAGAGGCACTTGCTCCGAGTGTAGGTGTCGTTTGTGTTTGTTATGTTTGTGTTATGTTTGTAAACTGCCCCCTTGATAAAGGTTATAGGTACCTGGTTAAACAAAGGGGATTTTATTTGAAAATCCCCTTTTTTTATTTAAAAAACGTGGGCCGATGCGAGAATCGACTTATCATTATGGATAACTCGATGTTCGGATGTCGTGCAGGTAGTTTACCTCCAGGTTAAGCAACTGCTGCCTCTGCTGGGTCTCCATAACTTGTAGCATCTGACCTTCACCAGGCTACAACAATCTATACCCGCGTACCGCGTACACGCGTACCCGGCGTACGTAATGTACGCGCTGTCCGTACGCAGCTTTAGAGTCCGTGGCTTCCAGACATACGTCATTGTATAAAAGCTGGAAGTTTCTAAGAGCAACAACTCGGATATAAAAAAAATACCAACGTTTTCTTTTTGAGAATTTCGATATGGATACCCTTAGGAAACGGTTTGACACATTGTCTGACACTTTTGACCGCGGAAAACCCACGGAAGCCAGTTACAAAATCAAAATCAAAATCAAAATGTTTTTTATTCGAATAAATTCTTGCGAATGCTTTCAAATAGTCAAACATTAAAGAGAAAAAAAAAATTAAAAATAAAAATCATAACATAAAATTAATAATTTAGTTTTTACCACCGGTTCGGAATGCCATTCCATAGAGAAGAGCCGGCAAGAAATGTAAACACGCACATGGGAATGTATGGCTTGTGCTTAAGCACACAAAGCTCAGAATCATTTGGCGTTCTAAATTCAATATTTATGAGCCGTACGATCGGGTGGTATAAATAAAAAGATTACATCCTAGGTTCACATGAATTTCCTGAATGCCACACAATTCTGAACTCTGTCTCGTTAGACAGAAGACATACCTATTCCCGATGCGTGTTTTCATTTCTTGAAATTTAAGGGCGGCCTTAGAAGGCTTGCCGCGTTCTTCAGTGTCAGAAAATGAGTCAAATCGTGTTAGGACGAAATAAAAAGCTGCACGATCACCTTACTTAAAAAAAAATGAAACTAGCCTGCCGCGCCCTAACCAAATTTAAAAAAACATTTTATAAAAAAACTGTACAAAATAAAAACATTGATTCTACTTAAGAGAAGAAATTCTTGATTGCAATGTAAACGGAAAGCTATTTAAGGTCTGGGCAAACAGCGGACGGGGCGGGACGGCGTACAGAGAGCCGACGCGACGCGACCGCTACTCTCGCGCCGAGCGCGACGGCTCTATGTGACCTATTCTACATTAACCAATACATTACAACTCTTCACGTCCCGCCAGCGTCGCGTCGCCGTCCCGCCCCGTCCGCTGTTTGCCCAGACCTTAAACATTTCAACAAACTGACCTGACTCAGCTCATAAATGACCCACTGCTGAGTCAGGTTTATGTTTCCTTGCCTTTTGTCGCCTGTTACGACACCCTCAGGATGGAATGGGCTGGTGACACTACGCATTCTAAATCTAAACATGATAAACATACCAACGCAATGAATTTGGTGACGTCCGGAAAAGCGCAGGCCACTCCAGTGATTAGAGTCACCAAAATTGTCCGATAGACCCTCTCCCACACCCAGTAACGGCCCGGGGCGTGGATCAACTTAAAATGGTACCAGAGCACCTCGAAACCCACCCAGAAATTCATTGTAAATGTTACGTATGTTGCGAAAATCATGTAGACTTTCAATACTATTGCGAAACTGAAAAAGAAGAAGACAGAAAATACTTTTTGAAGTCGTCTCCCCTGGCTTGTAGTAGCATAAATAAATAAATATCCTTGGACATTTCACACAACGCCATCTCGTCCCAAGCTAAGCAACTTAATGCTTGTGTTATGGTAACGAGATGGATGATAAACTACTTATATATACATTTTTTTTTGTAAATACATACATATTATAGATAGAAAACACCCAGACCCGGAACAAATACTTGTAGGTCGTACAAATATTTCTTACGTGCGGGAATCGAACCCGCGACATGCTGCGCAGCAGTCGATGCCTCAACCACTGCGCCAACCGTGTCGTCAGCATATAAATTGTAACTTACGGCACCCAGGCAAAGTTGATGGTGATCGGTGATGTGGCATCATCACCGTAGCCCCAGCAGCCGAAGAAGCCGATTATCATCACCAAAGGGGACATCACCGTGGGAATAGCTAAAAGATAAGTCTTTAAATCTTCCTTCCCTTTTAATCAATTTCATTGTTGTCTATCGGGCTTATCTAATTTCCGGATTTAGAATACACGATGTCACCAACCCATAACATCTTTACGGGTGTCGTAAAAGGCGAAGAGGCAGATCACCTAGCCTCAAGAGAAGGAAAATTTGATACAAACCCTGCTCCAACCCGTCTTGCCAGCGTGGTACAATAGGTTAGTTTCCCTCCATGACTTTCAAAGTAGCCCGACCCAGTAGTCATTTAGGGGCTGAAACGAAGACCAGCGGTAATTATATAGTTTAGTATACATAGTGTAGTATAAGAAAAGATTAAAATCTCATTTTGCTAATATCGGATTATAGTATACTAGTGGCCTGGCCTGCCACGGCTTTGCCCGTGCAAAGCGGGGGTGGGTTATACATAAAAACCTTCCCCTTGAATCACTCTCTCTATAAAAAAAAACTGTATCAAAATCCGTTGCGTAGTTTTAAAGATTTAAGCATACATAGGGACGGACAGAAACAACGACTTTGTTTTATACTATGTAAAGATTTAATATCGTGTTGTGTGTATTAATTTTATTATTATATTAGTATGTAGTTACGTTACTTATATTTATTTCCTCATTAGGTATAGAGTATTATATGTAAGTTTATCATAATCAAAATATATTATATCTATGCTATGGATATTTATTGCTGCACCACCCGTTTATATCGTAGATGCTACTTGCGCTATAAGGTTGTCTGGAAGAGATCGCTGATTAGCGATAAGGCCGCCTAAATGTACTTTAGTTGTTACGTTCTTACTATGTTTTATGCTTATGTAATAGTGTACAAAAAAGTGATAAATAAATAAATAATAAATAAATAGTGTCACCATCCAATTCCATCCTGAGGACAGGAGGCAAGAGCCGACAGAAGGAAATGACAAAGCCGAAAACCCAGCTGCAAGAGAAGAAAACTTGATACGACACCCTGAGCCAACCCGTCTTACCAGCGTGATACAGTAGGCTAATTACCCTCCATGTAACTGGAGGAGGCCCGACTCAACAGTGGGTCATCTATGGGCTGAGTAGTCATTACCTCCTGCCAGCTCTTACGACACCGTCAGGTGAGAATGGGGTGGTGACACCGTGTATCCTATCCGTCACAACCCTAAAGCGCGTCGTGCACGGAGGCAGAATAGAGCTAGACAGCTTGAAAACGAATCTATACTCTAATTTCTACGTTCATAATCACTTCACTAACACTACAAATTATAAAACAAAGTCGCTGTCGTCCATATCTTTAAAACTACGTAACGTACTTTGAAGCGTTTTTTTAATAGATAGAGTGATTCAAGAGGAAGGTATAATATTGTAGAGAAACACTGAAAAATTATGATGTTCATCATTGCACCCGTGCGAAGCCAGGGCGGGTCGCTAGTATTACTATATTGCAGTTTTTTGCCCTATCGTAGGGTAGCTCTATCATAGTGTCATTTTGGCCTGCGTAGACTACACTACTCGTAGACTAGATATTCATGTTTAAACAGTAAACTTCAGTTGACTACGTCTCATTACGAATACGACTATAGCTAGACTGATCTATGACATGTAGATAATTCGAGAGCTCTCTATTCGTATCGCTTGTCTCGATCTCGTACCTGCGTCCACAACGCCTTCCGAAGGTAGCTGAGCCTGTCTACGTAGACTGTAGCATTACTCTAGCTAGGGTAGTCTAGCTAATGTGTACACGTCGTAGATTGTCTTAAGAGAGTCGCTCTCCGTAATTTTAATCTATCGTGGACGAGGCGCTTATACTTACCACCGAGTATTACCAGATGAAATTTCCTAGGCTCCGTCATATGGTTCTCTATAGCCATCACTGTTCCAATTCCTTCCATGCTCAAGGCAGCGACACCGATGAACCCTAACAGTCCGGGTATAGATTCGAACACGGGAAAGTCAAGGGCGCTGTGGGACGCAGCTGCGTAACCGTATTTTATCGTAACTAATGCCAATACCACTGAGAAAAAACAATAGCATGGTTGACAGCGAATTTCAATCGACGTTCAGACCTGTTGTAAGTTTTCACGCAAGTGACTTCGTTTGACGACTGCTATAGAGGGTGGAATGGCAGTCGGGACTGGCGGCATTACGTGCCATACGAAGGACGGAGGTAAAAATCAAAATTCATTTAATCCAGTTGGTCCATGAGATTCTGATCATCACTACATAGTTTAAAACAAAGTCGCTGTTGTCTGTCCGTCCTTATGTATGCTGAAATCTTTAAAACTACCCAACGGATTTTGAAGCGGTTTTTTTAATAGATAAAGTGATTCAAGAGTAAGGTTTAACTATTATGTTTAATACATGCATAATATTGTAGAGACACACTGACAAATTTAGATGTTCATCATTGCACCCGTGCAAAGCCGGGGCGGGTCGCTAGTAAGTCCTAAAGTGTAGTTGTTTATTTTTATAAACCTAACCCCCTGCACTCGGTCCAACCTGTATCGCTGGGGCAGTTTACAAACATGCAATTCACGAATACAAATGACTCCCAGACTCTGAGCAAGTGCCTCTGGTTTAAAGAATACATAATTTTTATTCCAATATTAATATTTATGCCAAATAATATTTTATCCCGTGTGGGGACAGGGCAGAATATAAAACTTCCCCACCGCACGCTGAGAAATAACGTCTGTTGTAAAAGTCAACAAAACCCAGCACGCTTGGTGGTAGGATCTAATGGTCCACCCGGCTAGCTACCGCACGCTGGGTAAAAGTAAAAAGTCAACAAAACCCAGCACGCTTGGTGGTAGGATCTAATGGTCCACCCGGCTAGCTACCACCCTCACATCTAAGTCCGGGGCCAAGCAGTTTTACTGTGCGTCGTGTGTATGTGAGAACCGGTGCCCGACAGGACATTTCCTTGAATTGCCTGCTCCATCTTAGACCCTGGCGTTGCTTTCCGCATAATATGGTCAAAGGCGTTAAAGACAATGATAAAAAAAATATAATGGCTAATAAGCAATTTAAATCTAACATAAATTATAGGGCACTTGTCTTATTGTCTTTAAAACGAGTAAAGCACTTTGTTCGTGTCATCTGGAAAAACTTACACTTATTGCACTAATGCGTCAGAAATGATACACTACACTAGTTCGAAGGCCGATGATAATTATTACTCACCCATATAAATATTTGCCACTAGACTAAAAGGTGCCATGAATTTTAGGTTCGTTATCATGCTCAACACCACACAGGGTAACAGCAAAGAACCTACGAGGGTGAATCAAAAAATTCTTGGAATCAATATTAAAAAATGCAAAGATTTAAATAATAATATTTTATTTTTCTACATAATCTCCCTCCAATGCAATGCATTTAGAATAACGCGTTTCTAACTTCCTTATTCCTTGTGAAAAAAAATTATTTTCTTGACTCTCGAAAAAGTCCTCTACGGCAGCTATAACCGCGTCATTATCGTGAAATTTTGTTCCACGAATTTCCTCTTTTAATTTTGGAAATAAGTGAAAATCACTTGGGGCTAAGTCCGGAGAATATGGTGGGTGGTCAAGGAGATTGAAGCCAGCACAGCGGATTGCGTTGAGCGCAACTTCCGATCGATGGGCAGGAGCGTTATCTTGAAGGAACAACACGCCCAACGACAGTTTTCCACGACGTTTTTCTTTAATCGCTTCACGCACTTTCGGGATTAAATTTGCATAATAGGGTCCAGTTATCGTCTGGCCTTTTGGCATGTAATCAATAAAAAGGATTCCTTCACTATCCCAGAACACAGAGGCCATAACTTTGCCAGCGGAAGGAGCAACTCGAAATTTCTTAATGGATGGAGAGGATGGTCGTTTCCAAGACATGCTTTGTCTTTTAGTTTCAGGATCAAAATGGTGGACCCACGTTTCATCCATGGTGACAAGACGACGGCAAAAATTATCCGAATCACGCTGGAACATTTCGAGATTACGCTTGGAAATTTCCAAACGTCGCTTTTGTTTTCGTCGGTTAACATTCGTGGCACCCATCTTGCAGACACTTTTTTGAACCCCAGTGAATCAATTAAAATGGATTGAACGCTACCAAAAGATATCTTTAGGATCTCAGCTATATGTTTTATAGTCATTCTTCTGTCTTCCAAAACCAGATTCTCAACCTTTTTGACATTTTCTTCTGTAACGGAGGTTGAAGGCCGCCCAGAACGCGGGTCATCTTTACAGCTTGATCTACCTCTTTTAAATTCAGCCACCCAGTACGCAACCGTAGAATAGGGTACAGCATCACCCCCTAATGTCTGCTGAATGTCCAAAAAAATTTCCTTCGTAGAATTTTTTTTCAAACTGAGATATTTTATCACCGCACGTAACTCACTTTTATCCATAATTTTGACTTTTTAGCAACTCGTTGCACAAAAAAATTTATTACATGCGAACGAACTGACAAAAACAAGTGACAGTCTGCATAAATATAGTGTGATAGACACTCTTTAATTTGAATATCGAACTTGATCCAAAAAGGTTTCATATATATGCACTTCTAAGAACTTTTTGATTCACCCGAGTACATAATCCCTTATGCAAGGGTCTTCCAAGGTGCTCAGGACCTTGTCAGTGCCTTCCACTAGCTGCTTTAACGCTCTCGCAACTACTATTTGGCAGACACAGCAGGACCCGAACATTTCAACTACTAAAACGCCTTCTATTATATGCCTGGAACATAAATTATAACAGACTTGACTATGGCCCCCTTTTTTGCGTTGGATATTCTGATAGATCTACACATTCCGTGTGCGAAAAGATTGAAATTAACCTTAACCTACCCACTAAAACCAACGGCGTTCAACTGCCCCGACCAGGGCCACGGAATTCGCTTCCCCAAGAGGAATGGAGGCCTTGGCCCGCCTCAGATAGCGGGCCCTAGGATATGAGAGGCTGACTCATCTAATGGTACAATCAGCAATCAATTGGTAGATCAGCTGCCAGTTGTCACTATACTAACTTTGTGTATAGACATATTTCCATAGGTGGTAGCGGTAGGACTCCTACACGCAGCACCAAGCATTTTTTTTGGATTCGCTGTCGATATGCTAAGCATACCGCCGCCCTTCGGGGATGGAGCCGGCGGTTATGTGGGACTCGGAAACTACTCGTCTACCCACTAAAACCCCAGCGGTATACTGTCACATGGCACGATTGGGGCGCCACACGTTCGCGTAAACGGATTCCACTGTAACGCCTCGATGGGCAAGTGAACATCGGCGCGCGTCCCGGGCAACTGGGACGCCTTTAGTCAGTCGGGGTGAGGAGGTGGGCGTAGAGACGCCCCGTCCTCCCTGGCCTCTGTCTTGGGCGCGGGCCAGCTAGATCATCCTCCTCTCTCACCCACTCCACCTCCTTGTGCGACATAACGTCCTCGCAGATCCAATCTGGTTCAATTCACCAAAACCCGATAGATGCAGCAACTCAGATCGTTTTGGAATCCCTTGGCAGACGCATATGGCCATAAGTGGTCTTCTTTTGATCAAAATCATGATGAGGAGGAAACTCTCTTGACAAGAGTCTATCCTAAAGCTTCAACAATAATCGTTGTGGAAAGCTTTAGCGGAGGTTTAACTACAGCAGTGTAATTCTTTTGGCTGTAAAGATGAAAACCTTTGCAAGACAATGTACCTAAAGCATCGACTGTATTTCCTTATTGAAGGCCACGGTCCAACTATTACTGATGCCTCAGCCAAGTCAGGATAAGTCATTTGGGCTACTCCCACCCTGCTATACATTTTCTGGGCTGAACACACTAACACCTGGAATTCAAAAGTACTTTACCTACCGACATCAGAGTGCTGAGGAAGAGATTTTATTTTCACCTACACTTTACTACTACTACTATTCAGCCCCTAATTGACCCACTGCTCAGTGGGGCCCGTCCCATCACAGGGAGGGTAGTTAGCCTACTGTGCCTCGCTGGCCACATGGGTTGGCACTGGGTTTCGTTTCAAGTTTGCCTTCCCTTGCGGCCGTGTAATTTCCTTTTGTCGGCTCGTAGGACATCCTCCGGATGGAATGGGGTGGCGACAAGTATTCTAAATCTGCCACCATACGCACCTGATTTTACAAAATGTGTTGTTGTATGTCCGAAGAAGGGTACTTACATACATGAACCATCCGATTGAAATACCAAGCAATAGGTTTACCACCAACGCAGACCATAGGCCACAATCCTTAAAGGACTCGTGGATAGAGACTGCACCAGCACCTAAGACTCCTTTCACCATATGGGCTATAGCCTCAAGAACGCTGGAAAGACCAGCCCAGATACAAAAGTCCGTGGGGCAACGGATTCAGTATACCACACCACTGGCGCAGTGGTTGAGCGATCGACTGCTGCGCAGCATGTCGCGGGTTCGAATAAATATTTGTACGACCTACAAGTATTTGTTCCGGGTCTGGGTGTTTTCTATCTATAATATGTATGTATTTACAAAAAAAAATTTATATAAGTAGTTTATCATCCAAATCGTTACCATAACACAAGCATTAAGTTGCTTAGCTTGGGACGAGATGGCGTTGTGTGAAATGTCCATGGATATTTATTTATTTATCATCCGAAGGTGTTTCGGTCCCATAAGAGGTGACCCAAAGAATGCAAGAGGTAGACAACCTAGCCATAAAACATTAGCCCATACATAACCCACTGATGAGCCCCCTCCACCAATTATATGGAAGGTTATCCGTATGGTGAAGAATCTAGAATATACTCAAACTCAAAAGGAACTTTATTTACGAAGGTTTTATCACAAACCTCTTATAAATCGTCTATATAAAATTACAAATATCATCTTACGGCCCCTGTCCTTTTTTTTTGGTTTCGCTGGGGAAATGCTTTACGCATACCACCGCCCCCCGGGGGAGAGGTCAGTGATTATGTGGGACTCCCGGGACAGAACCCGTATACCCACTAAAACCCCAGCGGTATACCCTCACACGGCACGCTTGGGGCGCCAGCGGTTCGCGTAAGCGCAGTCAACGTTGACGCCCCGACAGCCAGTCTCCATACACACCTACTGACCATATCTACATTCACACCTTTCATACACAATTACTCATTCTTACAATCCATCTCTTTTGATCGCTCACAACCCTTGCGTCCACCCACATTCATGCTGAAACTACCACCGGTTTGGAAAGCTGATCTATACAGAGAAGAGCCGGCCAAAAACTCTGTAATGAATGGTGGAAATTCATGGTGTCACCACCCCATTCTATCTCGAGGGTGTCGTAACAGCCAACAAAAGGAAATTACAAGGCCGCAAAGCTAGCGGCAAGAAAAGGAAAACTTGAAACGAAACCCTGTGCCAACCCGTCTGGCCAGCGTGGCACTGTAGGCTAATTACCCTCCATGTAATTGGAGGAGGATCGACTCAGCAGTAGCTCACCTATTGCCTGAGTTCAGCTGTCGCCTCTTACGACACCCTTAGGATCGAATGGGGTGGTGACACTTTACTTTGTATTCAGAATCCGTCACCACGCGGATTAAGCTAGATGCCGTACGTTGGTGGTATTAAAAAGTCAGTAACTAGTACTCACTTGATAGTTTTAGTTGTGGTGTTCCGTTCTTTGACAAAATCGTAAGCTTCAATTTCCTCGGGACTCCGAGTTTTGTACTTGATGGAACGTTCGCGTTTTACCAACGAATATTTGAGTCGTACTTCCTATGAGAAGTACCTGCTTATAAATACTATAGTAACGCTTGTACTCTCTAAAGATAAACAACGATTTATAGTTTGTATCGGGTTTTTCAACAAGAACTTTGTTTTTCAATCGGGGCAACATTAACAACACAGTTTTGACATTTCGTTTCTTTTGACGTGTAGCGACCAACATGCCACTTATTTTACACAACTTACCCGAAAAACCTAAACTGTCTGAAAGAAGATGTAGTGACAAAAATTGAGAAAGGTATGCTGAGATGGTTTGGCCATGTCGAGAGAATGAATGAAGAACGATTGACGAAAAAAGTGTATAAGGCGAGTGTGAATGAAAGTGTTGGAAGGGGAAGACCTAGGCGGACGTTTCAAGACCAAATCGGGGACGTCTTGAAAAAAGGCCAGGTCAAGAGTACCCTAAACCGAAGAGCATGTATGAAGGGAATAATGAAAGTGGACGAAGCGAAACAAGTATGTATGGATCGTAGCAAGTGGAAAGAAGTGGTCTCTGCCTACCCCTACGGGAAAGAGGCGTGATTATATGTATGTATGTAATTACATCAAGAAATATCGCTAAAAAGTGAGAATTATTCTAAAATTGTTTACCGTTACTGATGTACTGTCAATATGAGCTGACGATGCTCCTTCTCCGTGTTGGTTATCAGTGCTTTCAGTCATTTTTACTCTTTTACTGCTTCAGACCACTGCTATGATTGTCGCGATTCAATGTCGAACGTATAAAAGTTATTGATTAATAAAACTAGTCTCTAAAATGATAACATTATTATCAAATAACTTATATTAAATATGCAGCTTTCATAATTTAACAAAATTAACGGCTATTATGCCAATGTCTGTTAAAAAAACTTGTACATTAATTAAAAAAAAACATTAATCTTCTCTGTCTTACTTACAGCAGTTTGTCATTTCAATAAATAAATTGTCAAATAATTGTTGATACATAACTGACCTTTGATCAGCTGATTCTTTTATCTATGATACAGGCAAAGATACATATAGCCATTTATTAATAAATTCTTCTTACGGAGTTTTGGTGCGTAACTCACGAATATGGTTGTCTTTTTGTTTATGATAGCAAAAAAATTCATTAGAACGCATTAGTGTGCTTTTATTGTTGACTATATAGCCAAACTGTCCAGAGATGGTTTGTCTGGCAGGGGGCCGCGGCGCCTATAACTCTAGTCGGGTATTTCTTAACCGTGTGAATTGCTCTGTAAACTTCGCCATCGCGGTCTAGGACTTTTTTGGTAATTCTCAAATTTTCTTGATGATGTTTCTTGATTTTTATTTCTTTATTTGGGACAATAAACAGGAGTGTTATAGAGATTAACACAAATGGAGGTGTGAATGTAAAATGATATGGGTAGTTCAGATTTATCACGTAAATTGCTGGTCGCCCCATGGCTACCCCCCAAGACTGGAATTCGATGCTCTGTAGAATTGATGCAGTGGTTTGAGCTTGCAAGTGGCAGGAGCGCTCGGAGACTACGGTGTTGAGATTTAGCACCACAACCGTGTAAAGGAGTTCACTGGGCGGTTGAGTTTCGTGCCACAGACCCAGGTAACACGGTGAGTCGGCTGCGTGCATGGATGGATCGTGAATTTGTGGGGCCCTGGGCTGAAACATTAGGGGCCTACCAAATTACTAACAGCCATTTTGTCAAAAAACCTGTTGTCGATAGTGATGTTATAGGTAGGTCTATAGAAAAAAAAGGACAATAAAATAATTAGATTTATTTAATATGACAGTGTTTTTGTATACAGACAGCAACTGTACAACATAATTACAAACCAACTGGACTGGTTATGTGCAGTTACGATATACAAATTATAGAGCAGTGAGTTGATTGATCTCAGAGTTTCCAACCTTAAAATACGAATTTTTTATTTTAATTTCCACTGATTTTAATTCATAATATCGCCTATTGTTTTTAGTGGGGGCTGGGGGCCCTTTGTATCCGTGGGGCCCTGGGCTACAGCCCAAAAAGCCCATACGTAAATCCGCCCCTGGCGGCGTGTGGTCCTGATGCGTGTGTGACGTATTGGCTTACTAAGTAAGGTGACTGTTGTTGCTGAGGAGTAATTGTCTTTACCAGGTTAACGAGGCAGGATGTTGCAAACTCATCAGAAGTTTGTTATTCAATAAATAAAACAAATGAAGGAATATTTACAAACATTTACCATTTTATTCGTTTTAAAAAGAAGTCGCATATTTATATTTCTATCTCAGTTACAGTGAAGGCACGTTATTGATGTCGTTTTATATATTTATACAATAATGTAAATTGTTAAAAAACATGTCTAATTTTAGTGATTTTGATAAAACACATGACTACGTTTGCGACCGTATTAAATATTACTGATCGATATAAATTGTGCTTGATATCGATTTTATACTACTCGCTTAGAATCACCTTGTATATCGCCTGGTAGATATGCTCGTACAGCATAGTTCCAGAAACTACCGGTAGTTGATTATTACCTTTTCTTTTCAGGGCGTAACAAAAACCCTATATACATCTAGAATACATTAAAAGAAAAAAACAGCCACTATACTGACTGTAACATCTAAACCACTGGGAGTATTTACTCTTTTTGAAGTAAAAACTTAGATACTCTTTACAAATCTCTTCTCTTTACAAATCGTATTTTTTGTGTATATTAGCGTAATAAATAAATATTTTATAAAACCACATAAATGCTTATACTTTTATACTGATAAATAAAGCAATTGTTTCGAAATTATTCCCTAACCATTCTAAAATATTCAAAAATGCACAACGTTAAGGTTCAATTTCTCACATCTTCCGGCACTCCCGGAGTGCAATCTATTTTTGTTACGCCCTGTCTGTCAAAATATCGTCTGCTTTCACTACCATCAGATAGCACATGTATATACCTAATTATTTAAAAGCACACTAAGACTAGGTAATTCACTAATGTAAGTTAAAATGGAAGATGTGTCTGTATATAAGTTTCTACTAAACCCCTTTCGATGGAACTTTAATAGTTAGGCACATTGTTTTATCAACTATATTTGACAGCAGGTAAAAACTGCTTGTCTGGTAAAAAGCCTATTTTTAAATGTACTTTTAACCTTTGAACGCAAGTAGTTTACAATATGAAAAATGTTACACTTAATATCAATAGAGTTGTCTTAAATTATATGGAGCTTCATAAACAGATAAATGATGTTAAATGTAAATAGAACAAAACTGAAATTATATGTAAATCGTATCAAGTTATTTATTATGACAATATATTTAATATATTTGTAAAGGACCACATAGTTAGATACTATATAATGAAGAAGAGGTTTTATTGATAGGAACAAACAACTCCTGAATCGTACCTGAGATATATTTTATGCATTATTTGTCACCTCTAGTTTAATATAGATTATTAAATATTATAGTTTATTTTGGAGATAGTTAAATCTACTTTTCCATGTTTAGTGATGATATTACATAATATATAACGCGTTCAAAGGCAATATGGCAGCTTATATGACTTGTATTTACGATAATGTATGATCGATTGGTGTACATAAACATTAAAATCAGCTTTAGAAATAATATCTTCAACTACCTATTTTTTATTAAGCTTGCTATTAAAATGTTGCTGTCTCTCTCTTATTAAAATCTCTCATACGATCTACATTTCAAAGAAGGGTACTTTATGCGCAAAGGGATGTCCAGCCAGACGAGGTGGTATGTCTGGCAGAGGGCCGCGGCGTCCATCCCCCAATAACTGTAGTCGGGGATTTCTTAACCATGCGAACTGCTCTCGATACTTCTCTGTCGCGGTGTAAGACTTTTTGGTAAATCTCGCATGTAGGCGATATTTCTTGATGTTGATCGTTCAGATTTGTCGGGTAAATTGTGTAAAGTATGTAACATGCTGGTCACTACAGTACAATGAACAAAATTATATATACGAAGATACTCGTATATACCAAATCATTCTTAATCTGTAATATAATCATACTGTACAGTTTTAGCAATTCATTTTATTTGTTAAATTTATCCGCCTAAAACAAATGCTTCTTGTGAATATAATCTTAGTATCTTGTGATAAAACTAGTCTAAAACTGATTTTAATACATCGTCAATTTACTGATTGATATTTAAAATTATTGTACTTCAGTAACTTACAACAAAAGAATTACATTAAAAAATACCTACCGTCTTTGTTACATTAATTTTAAAAAGCAATAGGTATGTAGTTTACGCTAAATTTAAATATTGTTTTCATTAATTAATAAGCATAATTTTCATTAATTTTAATACATAATTGTAACATATAATAAGCTAGATACATAACTAAATGTGATTATTAATTACACTTTGGTAATAGTTACCTATTAAAAGAACCTAATTAACTGAGAAATAACTAATTGCTAAGGAGGACTGAAATTAAGTCATTAAAACTAAATCCCAAAAACTACAAAATTGTGCTCGCCAAACGTTCGAGAATCATCTTTAAAAAATAATGAATAAAATTGTATGAGAATGAATTATATGTACATAGCTGGTTTAAATGTAAATAAATGTAATTAAAAGCCACCGTTAAAATTTGGAAATGCGATAGTGCCATTACAAAACATTAAAATCTTAATTCGAAAAGCTTTAATACGATGCCAACCATTATCAAAATTTTAAGTATCTTCGCATCATTATTGTTTATGAAAATTTAACCTAAAAGTAAAATAAAGGTTATATAATTATATATAATATTGTTACCGTAATCTGTACAATAATATTTCATGAAACGCGTGGAACAGAGACAAAACGATACTTAATTAAATTATATCAAAACATTGAATTCACAAACAAAACCTATATTTTTTATGACAAATAAATTACAAGTTCCGATTTAAAATGAATCTTGCACTAACGAAATTAGAGTATACATGGTGCTGTGAGAAAAATAAAAAAAATACTTGTCTTAGTTTTGTCTCGTAATAGTCGCCAATTTTTTTTTAACAATAAATAAGTTAAGTCTATGCCGTTTGTGTTTAAAGCAATCGCACAAGGAGGTACATCAAAATCGTTGATAAAAATGCGCTTGTCGGTCGAATGGCGTAGGCTCCACTATTCTCACGAAACACTGAAAATAAAATAACAATACACAAATTACCTTATTACTCTCTCAATTTGAAAATATACGTCAGCATCACGTTGTTTATCCGCGATGGACTCCTAAACTACATAACCAATTTTAATCAAACTTGTGAAAGTAAATTCCCAATATCTTTTAATAAATTAAAATTAAAGGTCGTTCCCAAAAGTCACACACACCATGTGCAGTTTGATCCCACTTAAAAGATAGGATAGCTTACATCTCAATTTATAGTCGCAATATTATTTTATTGCAAATTATTTGTAATTATTTGACAGTCACAATTATGTACATGTTAGCTCCAAACGATTCTAAAAGATGGCGATATCTGTTGACTGGATTGATTAAGTATTCAATAGATGGCGCTATGTTATAATACAAGTATGTCAATGTTGACTGTAATATAACAAAAACCTTTGCTACACGACGTGGCCGGGATATACATATATTACCGGTATATCTTAGGATACGTAGGAACAAATTGTGACAGGCGTACTATAATTGTGCTCGATTTGTATTGAAATTATATACTGCCAAAACATTAACAGATATATTTTTCTCGTTTAAAAAAATTAAGATATAAATAGAAAGTAATGACTGTTAGATGTTTTCGTGATAAAATATTGCTATTACGTGTAGAACAGCAAAAGCAAAAGAAAAAATGCCAACCAAATTAGACAATTTGAATGTTTAAATGTAAATGATGTGAAATGTAAAGTGTGTAATAAAATAATAAATGAAATTACCTGACGCATGCTGGATGTACTCTGGTTGAACGTCTTCAACTTAAAAAAAGTAAAAAAGCAAAATGAAAAAAACATGCAGAATGGTTATTTACAAGTAACTTAAAATTAATAGCCATTTAACTTAAACTGAAATTATAATTTTTATAATAAAAAAAGTAAAAAAATGTGAATCTATCAACGAGTGAATGTAATGAGGTTTTTAATTTCAAACGAATGTATACTATGTTAATAACCAATTAATGAATTTTAGTATCTTTAATTTGTTAAATTTATTATTCCTTACTGCCTGTAACACTCTCCATTTTATGATTTAGATTACAAAAATATCAACTACTCTAATATCCTGAGCGTGGTGTAAGATTATGACAAGGCAGAAAAAGTGGCACGAAAAAAATACTTGATACGGTTTCTAGAGTTTTTTCAAACTTCGATGCTTTAGGAGTTTTATATGTAACTAGCTGACCCGGCGAACTTTGTTTCGCCCTAATTAAAGGCAATAAATGAGCAGATTTTTTATTTTATTAACTTAATTTTTTTATCAGGATAAATATAAATAAAAAATCTATAATTTTAATTATACTTTATTGGCCATCTATTTTAGTAACTGCACTTTTCAGTGCATCACCTTGTGACAGACGACATTTTTCGGTTTATTATCAGGCGCATGAACTAATAACGCAGATGGTCTTCTGACCCGAAACATGCCACATATAATTGATCTAGGGAAATACATGAATTTTCTAGATTTAGGCCACAAACTTTCCAGGATTGGCCATGTGATTTATTAATGGTCTCGGCGAATGCACGACGGATCGGAAATCATTAAAACTAAAACGGTATATCAGTTGATATCGTCGGGATCCTCGGATGAGAACTTCCTCACCTTCCAACTTTACTTTGAGTATATTCCATTGTTCATCAATTCACTTACCACCAAACGCGTTCCGTTGCACAGGTTTGGTGGTTTTGGTTTATATTTGGAAGCAAACTTAGTACGTAGCCAACCTTTAGTCGTAAATTGTGCGGTGGTAAGCCAGGCACATCCAAGGAGTCTTTTTTTACACAGTCAATATATTTGAATTAATGCAAGTGTACCAATAATTTCATTCTGAATTATGTTAGTTACTTTATGTCATCTACATATTTATTCTTAGCCGCCAAAGTTGCTCGCTCAGTTCACCATTCATTATTTTTGTGTTTGTGAGTTCGTCCTTCGATGAACAGAAATTCTGAGAAAATAAAATCAATCCACATATATCGATGATTTGAGGCAAACGCTTATTTCGGCGGCAGCAGTCGTTCTTGGAATTAGTGGCAGTGTTTGGCAAAAATAGCCAGACAGTAAAATCATTGCGCCTCCAAAACATCTCGAGTCATTGCGTAGGTGTTTGGTCGGATCGGATAAGTGCTTCCAATGCACGTGTATGCGCTAATATTGTACATTCGTCCCAGATGACGAATTTCCATTTTGATAAAACTTTAGCCGCTGAGGAGCGTTTTGTAATATTACATGACATCTATTGGTCCAATGCCTGCCATTGTATCGAAACGTTGCTAGATCCAAATTATGTAGTACCTACTTTATAAATTTATTCTTGTGCCTCGAAAATTATCTAGTTGTTGATCTCTTAAATTTGCTCGACGATTTTGCATTCCCAACCGATCCGTTTCAAGGGCTGCCTCGATTTGCTCTTGTGATTGAGAAGCACGGATTCAAGCCATACTAATGCGGCGATCTTCACGTGCATTATTTAGTTCTTCTTCATTGTTCGGCACAATAAGCTAATATTTACTCGAAATAAATACATCAATCGGTCAACTTCAAAATTTCTAATTGTCAAATTTGTCAAACTATAGACAACATAACGTTTAGCTGTCAGTGACGTTTTGTTATTCCAGCAATTGCATTTTGTTATATGATGTTTTATATCACGGAACGGGATTACACACATTTACACTTTCACGTTTATAATATTAAGTATGATTTTATGAATTGTCCAACATCTTTATATATAAAAGAAAATCGGACATAGGATACCTGAGATTTTTATCCCGTTTCCGTAGAATGTGATATATTACGTGGTATAACAAAACGTCACTGACAGCGAAACCCTAGGTTGTCTATATTTAAATATGGCTGAAAATTTGACAATAAGAAATTTGAATTTAACTTAATATCTCTATAAATTTACACACAATATCTTTATAAATTGTAGCCTATGTGTTATTCTGATGTATAAGCTATATTATTATAAAGTTTCATTAAAATCCATTCAGTCGTTTTTACGTGAAAGAGTAACAAACATCCATCCATCCATCCATCCATCTATCCATACTTACAAACTTTCACGTTTATAATATTAGTAGGATGTCTTTTTATCCAATGACGCTGATTTAAATTTCATCAACATTCTCCTCGCCATCCGTTTGATCGTTCCTTTCTCGTTCATTCCTTGTAGTTTCAGTTTTGGCGACAATTGAAAGAATCATCCTGTATACTCTTTATTTATAAATTAGGGTGATGATTTACACCATGGTTGCATGTTATTTGCCCGTAAGAGTTTTTTTTTTACCATAGTCTAACTCTCTCTCTCTGTCTGACTCGGTTAAAATTGATTTTGTTTTATTAATTTATTATTATTTTAGTATACGTTAGACTTACCAATATCAACATATGCTGGCTCAGAGCTGCTGCCCCAACTGTGGGAGTTCTTCACTTTGATGTTCACCTCATACCTGCCTTCCTCTAGATTCTTGTTTTCCAGTGAGAAGACCATATCGTATTTGTGGTTCGCAGTCTCTGGCGTGGGTACCGGTATCGTCAACCATTCTCCCTAAAGTTATCAAAATAAGTTATTATTAGCTGCGAAGCCATTTTCAGTGTCATTTGTCAGCAAACTGACCAAAATAAATTTGAAGGAAAGACACACAAATTTTATTTGTAATTTTTTTTGTTTACTTCGTGGGGTCATGCGCAATACTTTGCTGAAGATCATCAAATTATCAAATGCCTATTTTACGATTCTATAAAGAACATACAGACAAACATTTAATTTTATATATTCGATTTGCCATACATATTTCCTATAATATTTGTGTACTGTTCCCGTATGGTGACGGGTTCAAGACACATTTTATCACCACACCATGCCATCCTGTGCTTTTTCTTAAGATGGTTGCTCCAGGGTAGCCCGCGAAATTCAAATTTTCTTACGTTTTTTGCAATTTGCAGGTCAGTGCTAGGTTGTATGTTGATTAAAATGTTATTCGCGGCTGTAAGACGTATTCATTCATTTATAGGCTGAAATGTTGATGAGGGAGATATAACATATTTGTTACACACATCAGGTTATCTTCTTCTTAGCCCATAAATGACCCACTGCTGGGTCGGGCCTCCTCCAGCTACAAGGAGGGTAATAAAATTAGTCTACTGTGCCACGCTGACCAAAAGGGTTGGCACAGGGTTTCGTATCAAGTTTTTCTTCTCTTGCGGCTAGTTTTCCTTATCGTGTCTTTTTGTCGGCTCCCGGCACCCTCAGGATGAAATGGGGTGGCGACCTATGTATTCTTAATCCGACGCTACACGGACATCAGGCTGACTTACTCCAGTCATATTTCTGAGCTGCAACTCAATCTGTTCCAGGGGCTGATGGGAGTGGATAGTCCACGCCAACTTGGGGCCATCAGTTTCCAAGTCTTCTACCACCGGCCTCTGCACCAGTTCAATGGAACGTTCGTGTTTACCGAAGGAGTTTTGAGCCTGTAAAAAAAAAGAGTGCTGGAGACGTCATGGGCATAACTGACACGATATTTTTTATTTATGACGTGAGCACTTTTTTATATTACTAGCTGTAACCTGCGCTAGTTGCTACGCCCCTAACTGAAATAAATTGAAAGGAATGACATCTCGTTGGTCTAGTGGTTAGATGTGCCGCCTTTGGATCAACGGGTCCCGGGTTCGATTCCGGGGTCGGGCGAGTGTCTTTGTCTAAACCAGAGGCACTGGCTCGGAGTCTGGGTGTCATTACTATCTATAATATGTATGTATTTACAAAAAAAAAATGTATTTATGTAGTTTATCATCCATCTCGTTACCATAACACAAGCATTAAGTTGCTTAGCTTGGGACGAGATGGCGTTGTGTGAAATGTCAAGGATATTTATTTATTTATTTGACAAATAGAAAAAAAGAAAGAAAGAAATTAATTTTTTGTAGCCATGGACGTATAAAAAAAGGCGGACGGAACTCTCGCTAAGACAAAAGTGAGACACCAAGATGGCGGCCGCTCTTTATGTGTGAGTTAATTTTGGGGTGGCCAAGTTACACAAAAATTCGCCGCATATTGCGTCTCAATGCATCGATGTTCGCGCGTAATGGCCGACTAATGTGTGAAAGTGTGCGTGCTGGCCTGTACATATAGCTGAGCTGGCCGACTATGATGTCACAGTTTTTAGTTAGCGAGACTCTGTCCGACTTTTTTATACGTCCATGTTTGTAGCTCACAATTTACATGAAGTGGATACTCTCAATCTTCTATAAAACTAAAATAGCTCAAATAAAATAATTACTACCTATTGACTTGCATAAAACGCGACTAAATATAAAATTTCGATGAATACAATTTGTTTTTCTTCCGTAACCTTCGTGGGCTCATGCACAACACTTTGCTGAAAACCATCACATGATCAAATGCATGGCTTAAGATTTTATTAAGGACATAGAGAAAAACATTCATTTTTAATTTATATATACAGGGTGGCCAAAAAGTCGTGGATCAAACAAATAGGGGTCAGATGGGGCATCAGCTGCAAAAAATTGTTCTACGGAAGATCCCCTGCATTGCAAATAATTTATTTTATGTTTTTATGAGAATATTTTATTTTTAACAATATCTTAATAAAATTCGAAAAAATCTACTGTATCTGGTATAATTTTCGGCTAAAGGGCACCAAAGGTGGAAGCGCCCCGATCAACAACTAAACCATCAACGTAGTGGTACACAAAAATAACTTACCTCACAGGTGAAGGTTCCAAAGTCTTCTTCCTCACTTGGCACCACTGTGAGGTTGGAGAAGGCATGATTGGTGCTGATAGTGAACCGGGAAGAGCTGTTCTCGATTAAGGCGCCATTTTTGTACCAGCGGATGTGTGGTCTGTGAGATGTAGATCATGCTTATTGTAATTTCTTAGGTTTTCGCAATTATTACACATTGAAATTAAACACTATAAAACGGATTTATCGGATTTACCACACGGATATATCTAATGTACTCAAAACGTAAAAATTTAATATCCACCCGTGCGAAGCGGAGACCGGTTGCTATGAATTAGAATAGATTACTTACGTGGGCTTCTCGTGAGCCGAGCATTGAAGAACAGCTTCCACGTTGACACCAGTGTTTACGACAGTCTTGTGAACATTGACGCGCGGTTTCGCTGTAAAGAACGTCTCAATATTAAATATAGGAATAAGTTTCTTTTTTGTTAGTGACTTGAATGCCAATAGCTGGGTCCACACCGGACGATCCATCGCGCTTAGATAGCTGCATGAGCGCTATGCAAATAGCTGGGTCTACACCGAACGATCCTTTTTGGATTGCAGATGCACATTTGGATCGCGCTCCTGTCGCGCCCCTTCGGTGCGCAATGGATCGCCCGGTGTGGAACCAGCTTCAACCCGAGGCTTGCGTAATGGAAAGCCACGCCAGGGTCTAAGATGGAGCAGACAAATCAAGGATATGGTTGCATTTCCACTTAACATCAGCTGCATAAAACTTAATACATCAGCTTCTAACGCCATGTTTCTCCTGATAGAGCTTTAATGACCTTATTCATGCTGTCCATGCCAGGGTGTTGGTATTTGGCTGTCCTATTCTGAAAAGTGGACATCCTTCACCAGTCGTAGAGCTCCATCGAGAGTGTTATGGAGCGAGCTATGGTATTCTCTGAAAGATAGGCTCCGTAACGAGACTATCCGAGAGAGAACCAAAGTCACCTATATAGCGCAGAGAATTAGTAGACTGAAGTGGCAGTGGGCTGGTCATATCTGTAGAAGAACCGACTACCACTGGGGTAGACGACTGTGTTCTTGACTGGAGACCGCGAATCGGCAAGCGTAATGTGGGACGGCCCTCTGCTAGATGGAGTGACGATCTGCGAAAGGTTGCGGGCAGCAGCTGGATGCGTCAAGCAGAATACAGGGCGCTATGGCACTTTAGGGGAGGCCTATGTCCAGCAGTGGACTAGTGTGGGCTGATGATGATGATGAGCTCCAGGGCATCTCTAAAATAAAGATCATACCATTGACTACTATTCCGAATTCCTGCTCATCGTGTCCTGCCTTGTTGAAGGCATAGCATAGGTAACGACCCGCTTGATAGGTCTGGATGTTCTTGATATGCAAAGAGTACACGTTTCCATTCACGGCGAACTCTCCGTCCTTCTCCGTTAGCCGCTCGTTCTGTGGAAAAGAAAGAGATGGATATGTTTTCGAAGGATCTGGTAGTAGTTGATCGACCTAGTTCAAATCGGCCGGCCTTCGTGGAATTCTTTGGAAGGCCTATGACCAGCAGTTGACGTCTTTTGGCTGAAATGATGATGATGATGATATCGCAGTCATACTTCAAGATATAAAAGCATTCCATAAAAGAGTCACTTTCTGAAAAGTGGAAACTGAAAACTGAAATCAGACAAGCCATCTTATCGGTACGTGTCGGTACTGTAGTGACTACCATGCTACATAGTTTACACAATTTACCCGAAAAATCTGAACTAATAACATCAAGAAATATCGCCTACAAATGCGAGAATTACCAAAAAGTCCTACACCGCGATAGCGAAGTTTATAGAGGAATTCGCACGGTTAAGGAATCTCCGATTACAGTTATCGGGGGATAGGCGCTGCGACCCCTAGCCAGACATATCACCTCGTCTGGCTGCATGATCATCCCTTTGTGCCTAAAGTAAAAACACTCACCTCCTTATTCCTGTTCAAAGACCATATGACTTGGGGCGCTGGTAGACCACTAACTGTGCAGTTTATAGTCACATCTGCGGCCTCTTTAGCAATACCGTCGAAAGGTCCATCCATTCCTGTAAATAACGAGGGTTTAAAATCAACAGGTTTTGGATTTAGAACACACAGAGTCACTACCCCGTTCCAACCTGTGGAAACGACAAGGCCGAAAACCTAGCAAGAGAAGGAAAACTTGAACCGAAACCTTGCGTCTGACCAACGTGGCACAGTAGGCTGATTGCCATCCCTGCAATAGGAAGAGGCTTAGTGCCGCCGCACATGCTCGCACTCGCATTGGCTGTCACGCGCCGCGTGCGAGGCGCAGTACCAAAATCCGCATGTACGCGTGTGCGTCGACTCTCTCTCTCTCTCTAGTCGGTCCCTCATGACTGAGGATCGTGGTCATCAGTGGATGCGTTACATTTGGACCAGATGATGTGCCTCCATCGAGTCCTGTCCATGGCTTCCCTAGCAATACAACAAAGCTTGGAGGAGTCATCATCATCATCATCATCATCAGCCCACATTAGTCCACTGCTGGACATAGGCCTCCCCTAAAGAGCGCCATAGCGCCCTGTCTTCAGCTTGACGCATCCAGCTGCTGCCCGCAACCTTTCGCAGATCGTCGCTCCATCTAGCAGAGGGCCGTCCCACACTACGCTTGCTGATTCGCGGTCTCCACTCAAGAACTGGAGGAGTGCGTGTCTTTTATTTGATCGGTCCATCTTGTAGGGGATCGACCTCGAGCTCGTTTGCCTTCAGTGTTCCCGATTACGATCAGCTTTTCCAGACTTTCGTCTCCTCTTCGCACTATGTGACCGAAATACGATAGAATTCGTTGATGTGTGCGTCGACACGTGAGAGAAAATGCGGAACTTGGTACTGCGCCATAGGTTTTAAATACTGCCACTCGCACGCGGCTCGTGACAGCCAATGCGAGTGTGAGCATGTGCGGCGGGGCTAAGGTGTGGGCTCTGTATGGGCTGAGTGCTGCTGCTGTATGTCCGTATATAGTTGACACACCTCACAGCTGTTTGGGAACAATTTTATGTCGCAACTAGTTGCTACCTGTCACTTTGGTATTTAAACAGACATACAGGCAGATATGTAATAAAAAATATGTTTTAGTCTAAGTACCATGTATACGTCGAAACGCACTTAGTGAAAAGCGGTTATTTTAATATTACAAACAGACACTCCAATTTTATTTATTTGTATTGTATGTGTATTATTCACTGTGTGGTGACAGATTCAGAATACACAGTGTCACCAACCCATACCATCCCGAGGGTGTCGTAAGAGGCGACTAAGACCAGCCAGCCGCAAGAGAAGGAAAAGTTGATACAACCCATGCGCCAACCCGTTTTGCCAGCGTGGTACAGTAGGCTAATGCCCCTCCATGAATTCGGAGGCGGCCCGACTCTGTAGTCATATATGGGCTGAAACGACGAACGACGTATGTGTATTTATTTATTTATTTATTTATTTATTTATTCAGTATACCAACAACGTATCACAATTAATATTACATAAAAATCATAATTTCTTCGTGCTCTGTGATGGCGTTACTTATAGGTATACATAACTTTCAATTATCGTGTGATTGCATATTATTCATTAATTCTACATAACAATTTTCTTGCTATTCTTAAAATTACAAAAAAAAAAAAAAAAAAACTGTTTTTAGCGAATTGATTGAAATTAATTTGAATTTATTAAATTACATATAAAAAAAATTGTAAGTAATACCAATAAAAAAGAGTTAGTCGTAGTAAAAATAGTAAAAAATAATTGATAATCGATAGGTACATAACAATAATAATAATAATTGACCTAGGGTTTTATTACATTGTATTACAATTGTGAGAAATAATAATTAATATCACTGTATCAGTTTATTCTTAAATGTCTCTAATGAATCAGAAAAAATATCTACTGCAGTATTGTTATTCACAATTTTGTTGTACGAACTTTGCATCCTGTTAAGAGGGGCGGAACGTCCAAGATTTGTGCGACAAAGTTTTAGTGAAAAAGTATCCAGCTGCTTGTTAGGTCTTATTAAGCTGTAACGAGGAACTCTCAGTCTCACTTCCCCGAGCAAAGTTGGAATAGATGTAATGCCATTGACAATTCTATGAAACATTAACATGTCCTGCACCTCGCGACGTTGCCTTAAAGGAAGCAGGTTAAAATATCGTAATCTGTCATAGTAATTCGCTCTATACGGGCAGTGACCGTCTTTGTACGCCAAGAAACGTGTAAAATTTCTTTGAATATTCTCTATTCGGTTTCTATGTAATTCATAATACGGGTTCCAAGCAGGAGATGCGTATTCCAGACCACTACGTACATAGCAATTGTAGAGTAATAACAAGCTTCTCACATCGCTGAAATCCTTGCCAATTCTTTTTACAAATCCTAACATTCTCGCTGCTTTGTCAATTACATTATCTATATGAGGTACTAGGGAAAGATTTGCATTAAGTAAGACTCCCAGGTCCCGAATGGTATCCACGGATTTAAGCACTGTTTTGTTTATTCTGTAACTGGACTCCACATAATTTCTCCTCTTGCGCGTAAACGTGATGTGATAACATTTGTCGGGGTTGAGAGTCATGCCGTTTTCCAAGCTCCATAAATGTAAAGAATCGAGGTCTTTCTGTAAAATGTTGACGTCCGCAGGTGATTTTATTTCACGATATATTTTAACATCGTCCGCGAACAAAGAGCAATGACTGTTAGTTATGCGGTCAGCTATATCGTTAGCGAAAATGACAAAGAGAATAGGCCCAGTGTGAGAGCCCTGTGGCACGCCTGAGGTGACCTCATATTCAGCAGATTCGTAACCGTTCAATACAACTTTCTGTCTCCTATCGCTCAAATATGATTGAAACCACTTCAATAGATGTCCATGTAATCCGTGACTAGAAAGCTTGCCCAGAAGAATAGTATGGTCGACTCTATCGAAGGCGCTACTGAAATCGGTGTAAATAGAGTCTACTTGTATGCCATTGTCCACTGATGTCGATATATCGTTTATATATGCAGTCAGGTTAGTGACCGTAGATTTATTAGCACAAAAGCCGTGCTGCTGTTCTTTGATTTGCGGCCTAACGTGCGAAGTCACTATTTCACAAACAAGTGACTCAAATATCTTAGCGAATACAGACAGTAGTGACACCGGACGATAGTTACGAACGTCAGCGTTGTCTCCCTTTTTAAATATTGGTATAACGTTGGCCCGCTTCCACTCAATTGGAAATTGTGATGTTTGAAGTGATGTATTAAAAATTAGCATCAGGGGCAACGCCAATGCAGTTGCACATTTTTTCACAAATATTGGAGGTATTTGGTCAGGTCCGCAGCTTTTGTTTATGTTGATTTTTTTCATTGCCTTAAGAACATTTCTCTCTGAGAACTGAATTTTGCCAATGGTACTTTGCCTCAGGTTGGATGTACTTGAAGTCCCTTTGGTAAAAGAGTTTGCACTATTGTATGAGAAAACACTTGAGAATCGTCTTGCAAATAAACTACAGATTTCGTCACCGGTTGTAGCTGTTTTGTCATCAAGTTTCATTTCCGACGGAATCACAGATCTGTTGCGTTCTTTGCTTTTAACAAATGTCCAAAACGCTTTAGGGTTGTGACGTATGTTGCTCTCAATTACATGAACATAAGCCTGATAGCAAACTTTTACCAATTTCCGAGATCGGGCGCTAAGGATTCTGAATTCAAGTTTGTCACGAGGGTTTCCGTATTTATTGAATCGTTTTCTTATTCTTTCTTTCTCGTTAAGTACTTTGACTAAGGCCTTTGAAAACCATGCCGGGAATTTTGAGTTATTACGCTTGCTCTTTGGTACCTCCCCTTCAATCAAACTGTACAAAAAACTATAAAAACATTTTACCATCGAGTCTACGTTATCGTATTTGTTAAATTCTTCTACCCAGTTCACTTTGTTAATTTTGTTTTTAATATCTACATAGTTCGCTTGCCTGAAATTGTAACGTATTACACACTTTGGTTTGAGAGGATAATTGACATCGAGACGTAGGTCTATGTCTAATGTAGGATGATGCCCATCAACCTTAGACAAAGGAGCCAATGATTTCTGCACTGACAGTTTCTTTATATTGGAAAAAATTAGGTCCAATATCCTGTCATTGGAATTTCTGACTGTATTAAATTGTTCAAAGCTATTCAGGGACATGAAATCCTTTATTAAATATCCGATGCTATTTTGGTAATTTGTTAGCTCGGCAAATGGTAAATTCGGCGCTGAGTCATCCAGTTTCCAGTTCAGGGTCCCGAGATTAAAGTCTCCGATTATGATTATATCCTCGTCTATTGTTTCGTTGACTCTTGATACAGACTCTAAGAATCCGTTGAGAGTCTCTCTTTTAACTGGCGGGGGCATGTAGACTGCGCAGATGCAAATTTTTTTATGGATGGCACCTTCGTTAATTATCAAACGCACCCAAATGTCCTCGATTTCTGTTTCCCATTGGCACGCGCGATAAGAGCTGATATTTTTTGAGACCGCGATCAATACACCTCCGCCTTCTTTTGGACCTAGAGCGCTAGAGTCCCTATCTCTTCGGTACACATTGTAATTTGAACAAAATATTTCACCATCGTTAATGTTATTGTTTAGCCACGTTTCTGTTGCCACTATCACATCGAAGCCTGAAGTACAAATGGCGAGGTTAATACCACTTAGCTTGGTTCTCATTCCTCTGAAATTTTGGTAGTAAATCCTGAATTCTGTGCGTATCCTCAATGTTCTGGACTAGCATTCCTTTTTCCGTTTACTGCAGTGTAGTGGCTCCTTCTATACTTTTTATTTGCTTGGCTGGTGATTTGTCATCTTTTCGCACTAGGATTCGCCCGTCACGAATCCATACGTATTTATAGCCTTTTTCGCGCGCGGTTTGCCTTACTTTGGCGTGAATTGCCTTGTTTGTGGGGGACAAGTGTTCAGACACATAGACATGAGATTTTACGCCTGCATAACCTAGATGAGCGGAGTTCAGCTTGTTAGAGTTATTGGTACGATTGAATTTTGATACCGCCGCCAACATATTGTCCCTGAGTTTGATTGATTTTAGCTTGGCCACGATAGATCGAGGGCGAGTACTTTGACTATCCATTTTTCTGATTCTCGTGATTGAAACAATATCTTCTTCTTTAATATTACAGGAAACGACATTCCCGAGTTGCACTAAGGTAGTCACAAGATTTTCATTCTTATTCTCAGGAACGCCACTAATTTCAACATTTTCTTGCCGGGTATACTGCTCTATTACGTTAAGTCGGAAGGACAAATCTGTAACAGTTTTTTTTAATTGTTCGTTTTCCTGAGTAAGTTTCATTGTAACTTCTCTGTTCTTTTCCAGTGATTGCTTGAGGTCGTCAAACGATCTGCTCATAAAATTAACGGAATCTTTTAGATCACGCAGTGTTTCAAGCTTTGTTGCAATATCAGACAGTTGCTCCTGGAAAAACTTTTGGTAAGCGGTCTTTAATTGGGTTTCAATTATTAGACTAATCTCCATGTTAACCGCTGATTGCCACTCTGGGGTGATTAAATTATTGTGAAATTCACATGCTTTGTTCGAAGTTTGGTCCTCAAAAGACTCATCATCTGCTATACTAGACTCATTAAGGCGCTGACGCTTAAGTTTCCTGGATGTATTTATTGAGTCGGGGCCTGGGATATCAGCATCAGGGGTTTTACCCGTTATATTAACAGTCTTAGGGTTGTTTTTTTTTTCAGCCGTTTGTGGAGGAGAACGCTGTACTCGTGGCATTTTTACTTCGTCAGCCCAATCCTATCAATTAAGTCCAGATAATTTAGTTTGTTACGATCTGGTGCCGATAATTAATAGAAAAATTTGTCGTGCGCCTCACAGTTGTCGTAGCTCAGCGGTACAACGCTCGGCTTGTTAGCAGATTGTTGCGCGTTCGAGCCCGCCAGCAGCCACTCTTTGTGGTATTGTAATGTATATTTCTTTCCTTAAAAGGTGAATTAAACAAAAATATTTCGTCTCACTCTAGGCCAGCCCACTGGGCGGGGTTGTTCCATATGCAGACCCTTGGAGAGAGCAGGAATCCACTTTAAAGCAGCCGGCCAATCACAGATGTTAAATTAAATAAAATTAAATAAATCACAGCGTAGCTAACACACGTCCGCTCTTGCGTCGTGCAAAAAGTGTATAATGCGTATGTAAAGGTGTCTACACACCGAAAGCTTCGGTGTGTAGACACCTTAACGTTGACGAACCGCCTAAAGCGGTTAAAACAACCGGGTATATGTTAACTTGTTACTTACTGACGATTCGTGGTGCCTCAGGGAAGTAAAGGGTATGGTTGACGCTCGCTGGGACCGTCTGTGCGATCTCACATCTGTAGATTCCAGCATCAGTTGGCTGTACGTCTTTTATTTCCAGATCTTTAGAATTGTTCACTCTGAAACGAAATTGGTTAAATCTGGTTAGAAATTTCGTCATTTGCGACGTAGAACTTGTTTACGCACGCTTGACTTGGGGGTAAGCTGGTGAATGTGTGACGAGAGCGTTACGAAAAGTGTGACCGGGCGAGGCCAACGGAAGTCTAAAGGACACTCGTTTTTGAAGTGAAAACTTCGTTAGCGGCTTTGATCACTGTTCTTGGGTTGGGTATAAAATAGACACGTGACCTGATCGAAAATTCGTAAGACGAAGGGAGAGCAGAGTAGACGGCCGGCGCGGCGTAGGAGAGTAGGTAATATAATACTAATAAATAATTGTAATAATTCTGATGCGTAATATTTTATAAGTAATATAAATTGTCATTTTTATGTACGATACCGCATTCAATAAATATTGTATTTATCCAATTTAACCACATAAATGCTAGTACTTTCAAACTGATAAAAAAGCAATTCGTGCGAAATTATTCCCTAAGCATTGCAAAATATTCAAAAATGCACAACGTTTAGGTTCAAGTTTTAACTTATACCGGCACTCCCGAAGTGCGACCCGTTGTTTTTTATACCACTGTGGCCTAGCCAGGTAAAGGTCTGGGCAAACAGCGGACGGGGCGGGACGGCGACGCGACGCTGGCGGGACGTGAAGAGTTGTAATGTATTAGTTAATGTAGAATATGTCACATAGAGCGACGGCTAGTCGAGCGCCGAGCGCGACGGCTCTATGTGACATATTCTACATTAACTAATACATTACAACTCTTCACGTCCCGCCAGCGTCGCGCCGCCGCGCCGTCCCGCCCCGTCTGCTGTTTGCCCAGACCTTAAGAGGTTTCAATACACGAAGAGTTACTATAAAGCGTTACGGAGAAAAAGGATGTCAAAGCGAAAGATTCAACACATCGTATGACATATTTTTGGCGTGAAGAAATTACTATTCATCTAGGCAAGGTACGAGTAGAGGTAATGTAACTTACAAAGAATATCTCGTGGCATCAGTAAGTTTGTAGTTGCCCATGAAATACAAGACGTTGTTTTTGTACCACGAAACCACGGTGCCATCTGGAATTAAAAACAGTTATTTAAAAAACATCCGAAGCATAGAGCTTTTTTTTTAAACGAAACCCCTAATCTGCATTTTACAAAAACATGATATTCACGAAACAGCAGGACAGTTTACAAACATGAAATTCACGAACAACAATGACACCCAGACTCTGAGCAAGGGCGTCTGGTTTACAAAGATATTTGCCCGACCCCGGAATCGAACCGAGGACTCGTGATCCAAAGGAATGTGAACTGTAAATCCGTGTGGTGGGTGACGTATTTAGAATAAATAGTGTAACCACCCCATTCCATCCTGAGGGTGTTGTAAGAGCTGACAAAACGAAAATACATGGCTGAAAACCTAGCAACAGAAGGAAAAGTTGATACGAAAATTTGCGCCAACCCGTCTGGCTAGCGACACAGTCAGCTAACACAAGGCAGCCGGCGCGGCAAGTGCACCGGGGGGATGTTTAGTGGGTATGGGGATACCGGTCATATCACTGATTGCCGGACCAGGGCCCCACACACTCACACTGGTCTTTGGTGAATAGTCCACAAAGGATTTTACCGCAAATAAAATACCAATTACCCGTCATTTAGTTGAAAGAGGCCTTGGTTTCGATGAGGAAATGCTTTATGCATACCGCCACCCTTCAGGGGTGGGGCCAGCGATTATGTGGGACTCCGGAAAATACTCGTTCACCCACTAAAACCCAAACAGTATAACCTCACACGACACGCTTAGTACCACAGGTTCGCGTAAACGCATTTCACTGTGACCTCCCGAAGCAGTAAATAAATAAATATCCTTGGACATTTCACACAACGCCATCTCGTCCCAAGCTAAGCAACTTAATGCTTGTGTTATGGTAACGAGATGGATGATAAACTATTTATAATTTTTTTTTTTTGTAAATACATACATTTTATAGATAGAAAACACACAGACCCGGAACAAATATTTGTAGGTTGTACAAATATTTCTTCCGTGCGGGAATCGAACCCGCGACATTATACATACCGCCACCCTTCAGGGGTGGGGCCAGCGATTATGTGGGAAAACTACTCGTCCAACACTAAAACCCAAACAGTATAACCTCACACGACACGCTTAGTACCACAGGTTCGCGTAAACGCATTCCTCTGTGACGCCCCGAAGCTGTTGGAGGAGGCCTTTTTTTTTACCCGGCGTATTATCCTTTATGGACTATCCCTGCCAGCCTGGGGATGGCCAACAGGGGGTGTGTGGGAGTCCCCTCCGCCTCTGTTAGGAGACGGAGGCATACCCACTAAACGTCCCCGGGGTGTACCGTCCCGCGCTTGCTCCCCCGTGGGCCCTGACTGTATCTCCACGGGAGTCGGAGGAGGCCTGACTCAGCAGTGGGTAATCTGTGGGCTGAGTAGTAGAGTTGCCCCAATTAAATTGGGAAGAAGAGAAGAAGAATAAAAATACTACATAATGCGTATTGTCGCCATTACGCTTGAGTTATTAATTGACGGAAGCGGAAATTGGGATAGGGATCGCAATTTTTATGATGGGACTTCGTGACTCGGTTAGGAAATAGGTTTATCTATCACCATCATCTTTCCCCACTTTCTTTAATCTTTTAATGTGTGCGTGTGTGGGGGGGGGGGCGTATTTAGAATACATAGTCTCAGTAAGAGCCGACGAAAGGAATGGACAAGGCCGATTACCTAGAGCAATAGAAATATAGACTACTAGAACTAGAATACTAGAATAAACTTGATACGAAAACCTGCGCTGATATATGACCATCTGCTGAGCCGAGCCTCCTCTAGTTACACGGAGGGTACTAGCCGTTTGTGCTGTGACACGCTTACTGAACGGGTTCGAATAGGGTTTCGTATCAAGTTTTCCTCCTCTTGCGGCTCGGTTATCAGCCATCTCTATCAGCTCTTACGACACCCTCAGGATGCTATGGTATTGTGAAACTATGCCGTAGAGGAGACAAGAGGCTGCCAGAGATGGTAAGCCCTGTGCCAACCCATCTCTTCAGCGTGGCACAGTAGGCATAATTCAGTAGTTTAGGGGAAATCCCTCGCCCATAGGAGAGAGACCCCGGGGCGAAGGGTGCCGCGCCACGTGTGCCGGGCATGGCACCACGGAGCAATATTGCTCCTGAGGAGGATGCTCCAGAAAGAGCTTGTAGACCAATGGGGTTGAACGGTTCTGAACGTTCCTCCAGCGCACGCTGTCCCCGTGGAGATACAGTCAGGGCCCACGGGGCAGCAAGCGCGGGACGGTACACCCCGGGGACGTTTAGTGGGTATGACTCCGTCACCTGACAGAGGCGGAGGGGACTCCCACACACCCCCTGTTGGCCATCTCCAGGCTGGCAGGGATAGTCCATAAAGGATTATACCCCGGGCAAAAAAAAAAGGCTTAATTCAGTAGTGGGACACTTATGGGCTGAAAGGAATTACTGTCATTGATCTGCTGAATAAGTGTTCATGATTGCATGGAGGCTTGCTACAGTTACCATGTCTTCAAAGACTACTCACTTTCAGGGGAGACTTGACACTCCAGTTGCATATCCTTCCCGACTTGCGCCTCGTAGCTATGCGCTTTGGTGACCATTACCGACGGGTCCTTCTGCGGCTTCGGTTTCTCTGGAAATTACATGAAAATATTTTTAATTTAATCATCACTACATAGTATAAAACAAAGTCGCATTTTTCTGTCCGTCCCTATGTATGCATAAATCTTTAAAACTACGCAACGGATTTTGAAGCGGTTTTTTTTAATAGATAGAGCAATTCAAGAGGAAGGTTTATAGGTATAATATAATTGCACCCGTGCGAAGCCGGGGCGGGTCGCTAGTATCTAATAAAGAAACTAATGAAGAGGTTGTGGCGTATTTCTTCTTTTTCTCATGGCGGAAACTCTTTCTCTTGTTCTTTCTCTACTTCTTTCTCTAGCCTTGCTTAGTGGTAGGATCTAATGGTCCGCCCGGCTTGCTACTATCCTCACATCTAAGTCAAGCAGTTTTTCTGTATTTTGGCCTGTAAGTGACCGACCCGACAAGGCATTTCCTTGAATGGATGGATGTAGAGGAGGTTGTACCCTTGGAGACATCGTGGAAGGCAATTGATCTGCAGGTTAAGCAGCGACCGAGTCTGCTGGATGAATGCCATGCTGTGCCATGCTCCCAAAGCAAAATGTTTTTTGTCTGTTATAATGGTGCAAGATGCAGATGGCTATGACCTGCATTTCCGGATAAGAGGTTGAACGCAACAACATCTTGCGCTACAGCCGGATGGACTCTCTCCCTGCAATATGGTTGAGGAGGGCGATGGCTGCCGCATGCGTCATGCTTGTGAACAGGTGCCGTTGCTGGGGGTCGGTTGGCTCGGGCGTTAGAAGGTTAGTATTGTTGATTAGATCTGGCTGATGTTTGGCCCTTTGCGACTACTGCGCGCGTTTGCTCTCACAAACTGTCTTATCATGGCCTTGTACCTAAAAATGGCGATCTAAAAAGAGCAACTACAGAGTTTCTTGCCGGCTCTTCTCTATAGAACTGCATTCCGAACCGGTGGTAGATGGTAAATTTTAAATTAAATATTATTTTGTTGTTTGACTTGTCAAAAGAGCTCTAATGAGCCAACTTGATTAAATGAGTTTTGAATTTGAATTTGAATTTGAATTTGACTGATAACTGGAGGGGACCTCAATGGAAACCGATGGAAAGAAAGAAAATAAAAAAGAAAGGATGAAGGGAAGCTCTACGGAAACGAACTGGGCGGTGTTACTTTTAATTTGATAGAATATCGTGACAACGACATCTATTGTCAAAGAAAATTGTATGTTTTTATATTTATATCCATTATCAAGTTCCGAAATCCAGATCTAAGTGGAGGCGAGCGAATCTGCGGCAAGTATTGCAATAAAACATATTTACCGTCTTCATCATTCTGGGTATCATCATCATCTATAGCTTCATCATTCATCGTGCCAGACTGGTCTTCGTATTCGTACTCAGCATTACGCCGCTGAACGGAATGCCGCCCCTCTGAAAAAAAAAAGAAACAATAGTAAAGAAGAGTACCAAGTTAATATGCTCAAAATCAAACGGAACTTTATTTACGTAGGTTTTATCACAAAACTCTTATAAATCGTCATATTTAAAATTACCATTATCATCTTACGACCCTCTCCAACGCTAGGCGGTAGTCTCCATACACATCAGTCGTCACATCTACAGTCACACCTTTCATACACAATTCCTCATTCTTACAATCCATCCATCTCATTAGATCTCCCACAACCCTTGCGTCTGTGGCGTGTCAACATGTACATATTTTAAGTTCAAATAATTTGTTTAATTAATTATTTTAATGGACAGACAGACTTGACAGACACGTTTTATATATATACCGCCGTAGAGTTCGCGCACGCGAGTCCTTTACAGATTCCGTGCGCGGGTTCTATGGCAACCAATTTATTGAATGTCACTTTTGGTTTTTTCACTTTACTGTTGCCTTGTACATTTTTTATTGCTTTTATTTTTCTGCCTCTGTCCTAACTCCTTCTGTAAATATATTTTAATTGTACATACTAAACGGAGTTCCATTTATTTGGAGTCAGATTCCTCTTTGGTCGCCACACATTACACGTCCACCCACATTCATGCTGAAACTAACACCCGGTTCGGAATGCTGCTCTACAGAGAAGAGCAGGCAAGAAACTCGGTAGTTGCTTTAAAGAAATCAGAATACGTCGTATTCCATCCTTTGCGTGTTCTAAGAGTCGACTAAACGTTCGAGACAATATTGAGGAGAGAGACCGCTTAGGTGACAGATGTTCTTCAACGAGATTATCTATTACACGTCGATCAGCCATTTTAATATCTTGGATGCTGATCCGGGCGTGTCATGTAGGTCGACGTTCGCGGGTTCGCTAGCGTTACGCTAACGGTGATTTCTTGAACAATTTTATAAATTAATATTTTGTTCAATACACTAAATATTCTACGTTCAGTTTTGCTTCAGCCGTGTGGTAAAGCAAACTCGTATTTTTTTTATTTTAAGGTATGACGAATAGCCAAGTGAAGTCATCATCATCATTTCAGCCAAAAAAACATCCACTGCTGGACATAGGTCTCCCCCAAGGATTTCCACAAAGGCCGGTCCTAAGCCACACGCATTCATAGTTTTTGGTGACCTTAACCAGGTAGTCGGACCACTGTATGGGAGGCCTACCAGCATTGCGCTTTCCGCAACGCAGTAGCTACTCGAGGACTTTTCTGCCCAACGGGCGTCAGTCCTGTGAGCTATGTACCCTGCCCACTTAAGTTTGGCAATCCTGCCAAGTCAAGTGAAGTCCTAAAACTCTTTTAAACGCCCACAATGACAACAATTCCAGTTTTCAAACAATATGTCTCGAACCAACATGGTTCCATATAGAGGTCCTATCTCACCTCCAACACGGCCCACGGGTCAAAGACTAACATCTATAAATGGTAGACTAAACATGTAACATCCAATTGAAGTACAATTTTAGAACGGTTAGTGGTTAAGCAAACCGCGTATGGTTTAAGTTAAAAGCTTACGCGACCTAAATTGGTGTTACGGGAAGCGATAATCGTAAATCTGAACTGGTTTACTGGTATTTAAAGTCAGTTTCAGTTGTGTGGATAAGAATACAATGAGTCACTAGTACAATTTCCCACCGCACGCTGGGAAAAAAAGCGTGTTGTAAAAGTCAACGAAACCCAGCACGCTTGGTGGTAGGATTTAATCGTCCACCCGGCTAGCTACCACCCTCACATCTGTCTGGCGTCAAGCAGTTTTGCTATGTTTCGTCGTGTGTATGAGTGAGCCGGTGCCTGACAGGTCATATCCTTGAAAGGCCACCTTATTTAATCTTGATCAAGAATATTTAATCTTTTTAAATAATTATGACACGGGTCTTAATCGCGGAAATATTTTGAAGGTAAATACCTTATACTGCCTGACGTTTCGGCGTGGGTTACACCAGCCGTGGTCACAGGCTGACTGATGGATGTAGCTCAGCGCCGTCTTCGTGAAGCTCGGGTCTCCATGCCTACCCTCGCTTGCTCTTCACAATTTGTTAGCTTTTGTAAATTGTCGGTATTCCGACACACCACACTAACGACGTCTACACACGAGCGGATTGGTTTTTTATTACGGAGATGACATTCACTAAAAACTGGATTCCACGATGATGATAAACGGTAACCATCCTCTCTATTAAAGCTGGTATGTTTTTTAATTTCAATCGCTTCCCGCGCAATTCTTGAATAATAGTGACGGTCTGTGGAGAGGATGGTTGGCTTATGTAGCTCAATCCAATGGTTTGGTCCTGATTCCAGTAGATGCTCCGCAATCGCCGACTTATTGACCTGTCTGTTTTTGACAGCTGCAATATGCTCCTTAATTCTCTCTGCGACAGTTCGCTTTGTTTGCCCGATATAGGAGCTACCGCAGCTGCAGTCGACTTTGTAGACGCCTGGGGTCTGAAAGGGTATAACGTCCTTTGGTGTCCGTAGGTGACGAGAAACAAGAGATTGTGGAACGTAAATTGTTTTAATGGATAATTTTCTCAGGGCGTTTCCCACCTTATCTGTCACGCCTTTTACGTAGGGCAGGTATGCGGGTGCTCTGCTTACCTCTGGATATTTTACCCTCTTCCTGCACGTATATGGGAAATTCTCCTGGTAGCCGTTCCATTTTAGTACCTTCTGAATATGTGCCAGTTCGGTCTCTAAGTATTCAGGATCGCATAGATCATAAGCCCTGGACTGTAGGGAAGCGGCTACGGAGCGGAGATGTTGTGGATGGTGATGCGAATCACCGTGCAGGTACCTGTCTGTGTGGGTCGGTTTTCTATAAGCTGTGTGCGCGAGCGTACCATTGGTTCTCACTGTCACTTTTAGGTCCAGAAACGCCAGCGATCGTTCTGTCTCTATTTCGAAGGTAAATTGAACTTTGGGGTGTACACCGTTCAAGTAGGTGATGAATCGTTCTACTTCTTCCTTGTCGCCCTTCATGATGCAGAATATGTCATCAACATATCGCTTCCATAGCTTCACGGTGGCTACTTAATTAAAAAACATACCAGCTTTAATAGAGAGGATGGTTACCGTTTATCATCATCGTGGAATCCAGTTTTTAGTGAATGTCATCTCCGTAATAAAAAACCAATCCGCTCGTGTGTAGACGTCGTTAGTGTGGTGTGTCGGAATACCGACAATTTACAAAAGCTAACAAATTGTGAAGAGCAAGCGAGGGTAGGCATGGAGACCCGAGCTTCACGAAGACGGCGCTGAGCTACATCCATCAGTCAGCCTGTGACCACGGCTGGTGTAACCCACGCCGAAACGTCAGGCAGTATAAGGTATTTACCTTCAAAATATTTCCGCGATTAAGACCCGTGTCATAATTATTTAAAATGTGTGAAAATCGCGTTAGTCTAAAAACTTTAATATTTAATCTTGTCGTAAGAGCCGTCAAGAAGAAATTATAAGGTCGAAAACGTACCGCAAGGCAGAAAAACTTGATACGAAACCCTATGCCAGCGTGACACAGTAGGCTAATCACCCTCCATGTAGTTGGGGGAAGCTATGGGCCAAGTAGTAGTAAGCAAATATTAAATCTCTTTGGTTAACCCTGGTTACTCCGCAATTTTTTTAATGTTTCATATTATTAATTAGCCACGCTCTGCTAATCACGTATCTTTTAGTTTATCCCCTTGCCTCCTGCCTAAAAGCATACTCGCCAGTTCAAACAGACGACCGCCTATGACTTAAGCCACAACCCAACCCATTATATCTCTGTTTGCTCGCTCAATCCGAATTGTACAAGCAATACCCTATACCTTCAGGCGACTTTATGCTTTAGTCAAACAATTTAAATTACTTTATTAAGACCGCACGCATGATCTTACTTCAACTCACATGGTTATTTATACGCACTAGTGGTCGCCAATGGTCGAAATTCAACCATATTAATTTTAAGTATAGTTCTATAATCATCATCGTCATCATTTCAGCAAAAAGACGTCCACTGCTGGACATAGGCCTCCCCTAAGAATTTCCATAAAGGCCGGTCCTGGGCCACCCACATCCATCGTTTTCACATCCAGCGACCTTAACCAGGTCATCAGTCCACCGTGTGAGAGCCCTACCAATACTGCGCTTTCCGGAACGCGGTCGCCAATCGAGGATCATTTCTTCCCGACTGAGTGTCGGTCCTGCGCGCTATGTGGCCTTCCCACTGCCACTTAAGTTTGGGAATCCTGTTTGTTTTTAGTTCTACTAGCGACCCGCCCCGGCTTCGCACGGGTGCAATTATACATAAAAACCTTCTTCTTGTATCACTCTATCTATACAGCGACCTTGTTTTATACTAAGTAGTGATAAATATAGTTGTATTCAAAATTTCTCCTCAAATTTTAACATTGCAGGAAATGATTTCCTGACGGTTCTGATCGTCTTATTTTATTGAATTCCCGACGTTCATAATTACAAACTTTAACAATAGACAAAGAGAGTTTATTATGCGTGTGAGTCAAATACATAAGTTTATTAGTGTGTGTAATGTTATTTTTATTTATTTAACTAGCGACCCGGACCGGCTTAGCGCGGGTACAATTGCATGTACTCGTATTATACATATAAATATTCCTCTTGAAACACTCTTCCTATTTAAAAAAACCGCTTCGAAATCCGTTGTGAAGTTTTAAAGATTTAAGCATACATAGGGAAGGACAAACAACAGTGACTTTGTTTTATACTATGTAGTGATAGTGATATAAATTTATGCTTATTTAAAAAGAAATGCGTTTTCGTCTCCTTCTATAATATAAAATATGAGTGTGAAAATTTTCATTCGACTCCGTCCGCGCAATTTTCGTAAAAAGGGTTACACAGTTTTTGCTTCATGTATTAATATCTCCTTCTCCGTGTGGTGACGGATTTAGAATACACAGTGTCGCCACCCCATTTCATGCTGAGCGTGTATTAATAGGCCAAAATCCTAGCCGCAAGAGAGGGAAACTTGATACGAAACCCTGTACTAGCCCGTCGACAATTATTAGAATTGTTTTATAAGTCATCTAGTCTATTAGAAATGATCATATTGAGCTCAGAAAACTATAGACAGACTTGTACCGCGTCAGCGTGTGACTTGTGCCCTTTTGGACCGAGAAAGAAGTCGCATCAAGCTGTAGTTATGAAGGCATGACAATAATATTGTGTGAGAAATAATTCCTAGGTCACAATAACTGACAATTTCCATGATAATTGTTATAACACTCACATCACTATTCCAAGCCCGTATATGGCTGACACGCTGTCTTCGCTTCTTTCATAAAGCTTCGTCCCACTGTCGGCGATTAGCGAGTTACTTATTATTTTTATACCACAATAAAAAATCAACAAAACAAATTGATGAGTGAAACAATAAAATAGACTTTACCCTTAGATAACGGTTTGCAGCTCTACAGAGAAGAGCCGGCAAGAAACTCAATAATTCATTTTTTTATCGCCTTTTTCAGTTACAAGGCCGGGTTAAGACAGATTTTTGAGGGCATCAAGTGAATAATCGTCATCGTCGTCGTTACAGCCCATAAATGACCCACTACTGGATCGGACATCCTCCAAATTCATGGAGGGAAATTAGCCCACTGTGCCACGCTGGCAAAGTGGGCACAGGGTTTGTATCAAGTTTTCCTTCTCTTGGGGCTAGGTGATCTGCCTCTTGCGTTCTTTTAGTCGCCTCTTAAGACACCCTAAAGACGGTATGGGTTGGTGACAGTGTGTATTCTAAAATAAGCTTTTAATGTCTGAGTCTACCGATTCCCATCAACGGCGCCTGTTTACAAGCATGACGCATACCGTTCAGTCAGCTATGGACATTTTCAAACAGCAGAGGTGTGATTGACTGATATTATAAACTGCCTATGAGAGAAAGAGAAAAAGAAAATGTATGTTCGCACCTCTCTTTCTTGCCCCTGCAGGAATATACTCGTACATAACGTAACTCTCTCTTTCTATATTTAGTAATTGATAGCTCCCTCTCAACTTCCGTTCGCCTCACCTCACACTTTACATAACGTTCTCGTCACGCAATCACCCGCTTACAGCCAAAGTCAAACGTACGCAGAAATATCACGGAAAACGGTGAATTTAAAATGAGTCTCGCTTTCCGCTATCAACGAAGCCAGTCCTTAGTGAATGTTCTAGTTTGGTATGCAGCGAACGCCCTGCAGCGTATGGTTCGTGACAGAATGATATACCTTTTACGGTCAAAGGTACTGAAAGTTTCCGGCCAGACGAACTTTGTTTCTTGTAAAATAAAGTCTATATTCGAATGCAGTCTCGTAGCGCGATCGATACTTTAAATCAATAGGTTCTTGTGCTTGATTTATGGAAAGATTGATTTATGAGAACTTATTGTTAGTTTAAAATACTTCGATTTTGTAAATAAAAATTTATACCCGTTTTTATGTAGCTTGGTCGTTTTCCAATATATTAAGTGAAAGTTCAATGAAATAATATTAAAACGTCTACCGGAAAACGTTTATTTATTTGCTAGCTGACCCAGCAAACTTCGTACCGCCTCAGAATCAATAGATAAATAAAAAAATATTTTTCATATTTTGCCACCTTTTCAACCTTCCCTGGACTTCCACGAATATTTCAAGACCAAAATTAACCAAATCGGTCTATTCGTTCTCGAGTTTTAGCGAGACTAACGAACTGCAATTCATTTTTATTTATATAGATTTATCTTCCCTTCCTACCATTACAGATCAGCGATCCAATGCGATAGGCCTTACGTGATGAATCTTTAATTTACATCCTATAAAATTACATATATTTGACCTCATCATCATCATCATTTCAGCCAAAAGACGTCCACTGCTGGACATAGGCCTCCCCAAAAGATTTCCACAAAGGCCGGCCTGGGCCGCCCGCATCCATCGTTTTCCGGCGACCTCAGGTCATCGGTCCACCGCGTGGGAGGCCTACCAGCACTGCGCTTTCCGGAACGCGGTCGCCATTCCAGGAATATTTAACCTAAATAACATATTTTAAAGAATGCAGCTTTTTCTAATTCACTCACGCTCAAGCTGCACCACAATACATCAACCCTCTGGTGAACAGTAGTACCCGGTGTGAAACTTAATAGCAAAGTTCACTAGGTTAAAACCATTAAACAATATCTACTACTTAACCCACTGCTAAATCGGGCCTCCTCCAAAAGCACAGTGGGAAATTAGCCTACAGTGCCACGTTAGCAAATTCAATAGTGCTATAGTCGCAAAGAGCCACACATCAGCAACATTTAATCAACTACTACTATTTAGCCCATAATGACCCACTGTTGAGTCAGGCCTCCTCCCGTTACAGGGAGGGTAATTAGCCTACTGAGCCACGCTGGCCAGACGGGTTGGCACGCGACGTCCTGCCGGGTGCTCACGGCAGGACGTCGAGTGCTCGTAAAGAGCCTGAGGAGAGGAGGAGGGCCTCCTCGTCTGCGGCGGCGTGGTTCTGCATCAGATCCCACAATGCCGCAACAGGACGCGAGTTGGAGCACCCCGGGGAGGTTTAGTGGGTAGGCCCCCACTATGGGGGAGAGTCCCACACTCCCCTCGCTGGCCATCCCCGTGGCCGGCGAGGAAGTCGATAAAGGATTTTACCCAGGGCAAAAAAAAAAAAAAAAAGTGTTTCGTATCAAGTTTTCCTTCTTTTGCGGCTACGTTTTCGGCCTTGTCATTTCCTTTTGTCGACACCTAGGACACCCTCACGATGAAAAGTCGTTATTGACTTGCCCATATTAATTCAACATGTTTGGTACATTAGTACGATTAGCTACAGTCGTCAGTTGATTTCACGTGACCCATAATCCACTGCCGGGCGAATGAATTAGAGCTAATTGCTATGTCCTAGTTATGCATTAATTACTCAGCAAACATCCATTTACATGATGCCTAGAAAGGGAAATGCATTTCAGTTGTGTTTTATTCTTTTTGTGGCAATTGACTTTGTTGCCAGTGGAGAAAAAACATGACTACTGTAATTTTGATGGCTCAAATCAAATCTCAAGCTCAACACTCATATGCAAGACCTCTGGCCTGCGTGCACAGATAATGTTATCAATAAAACAAAACTAAAGGCGGTAGATTTAACTGCATCTTTGCACTTTCGACAGACAACTTTCATCTAGTATCTTCCGTGACTAAGACTGTAGAAAAGAATTCGAAACATTGGGAATTAAATAATATTGTCATTTGTTTTAACCGAAACCCCAGCACTAGGTATAACACACACATAATACAAATGACACCCAGACTCGGAGCAAGTGCCTCTGGTATAGACAAACACACTTGCCCGACCCTGGAATCCAACCTGGGACCCATTGATCCAAAGGTGTCTCATCTAACCTCTGGTTATCGGCCTTGTCACGACACCCTCAGGATGGTATGGGTTGGTGACATTGTGTATTCTAGATTCGTCACAGAATAATAATTAATGTTACGCAGAAAAATAAGTGTCATGGAATGCGTGATGTAGTATCAACTAGGCTTCACCGTCCTAATTATTTATAAAAAGTCATTCACCACGCCTCCCGTCAAATAATTCATTCTGACATCCCCACAACAGTTAGGCGTGACTATTGCCTATAAAATATTGGGATATTTATTATCCAAGCGTCACTATAGATTATCGCCTACATAATTGGGTCATGGGAGCTTTCATGGCGCGAATTCATATAGAACGACCTTTTTAATTTGTGCCAATTAGTAATTTTGTGTTCTTGTGGTGACGGATATAGAATACATGGTGTCACCACACCATTCGCTTTCTTTCCGGAATTCCGTTTTTTTTAAAAAGAAAAGAATTTACCCGACTATTCTGAACGAATTACATTTAATTAGATTAGAGTTTCTAGAGCAATTCGCACGGTTAAGAAATTCGCTTTTTTTTTACGTCGGAGATCCTTATGCGTACCTGGCCGTTGGGGAATGGCCGGGGTATGTGGGACTCCGGGGCGCGTAGAGATGGTAAATTGCGCCCCGACCTACCCACTACAACCGACGGCGATCCTTGACTGCCCAAGCCAGGGCCACGGGATTCACTCCCATTGCAGAGAGCATGCTCCGTGACCCTGGGGGCCTTGGCCCGCCTCTTAGTGGAGCCCCATGTTCTGAGGCGGGCCCCTTCGATTATGATGGGGGGGGGGCTGTATTGCCCTCCCCCATTCCACCGCTGGGGGGCGCGCGCGAATCACGGCGCGCCTGCCTCCCGGGGCCTGATTTGCGCAGGCAACGGACTTTACGGTTAAGAAATTCCCTGCCTCATCAACATCATCATCATCAGCCTATTTCAGTCCACTGCTGGACGTAGGCCTCCCCTATGGTTCGCCACTGAACCCGGTCATCGGTTCTATGCATCCAGTTGCTGCCGGCTGCCCGTCGCAGATCGTCACTCCATCTAGCAGAGGGGCGTCCGACCCTACATTTGCCAGTACGTGGTCTCCACCGTAGCACCTGTTTGCCCCAGCGGCCGTCAGTTCTACGACCGATGTGGCTAACCCATTGCCACTTTAGCTTGCTAATCCTATGGGCTATGTCGATGACACGTGTTCTCATCTTCATTACAATTTCTATCTCGTAGCGTAATTCTATATATAATTCCCTGCATACAACCGCATTTATACGAGCAATGTTTGGAAAACAACTAGCTCAGCGAGCCGAAAAAAAAGTTTACTTATTTTGAGCTCAGTTGAAAATTGATCTAATATTACGATTATCTAATAATATATGAGATGTATTTGAACAGCCGCCCGCGTGATGTGGTGATTCATTTTGTTTGTACAGTACGAGTTCAAACGCACTAAGCGAAGGGTAAGTATGAAGTTCTTCATTCTCATGAAGTTTATGTGATTGTACTTATATGAAATAGGACCGCAAGGAAAAAAAATACAAGCATCTGAGTTTCTTGCCAGTTCTTCTCAGCAGTGGTCGCTTTCCGAACTTGTGGTCGAAAGTTTTATTGTATAATATGTTAATACATATTATACAATAAAACATATTGTATAATATGTAACAAAATAAATGCTTTTATAACCCTTTTATTAAAAAGAGCAACCACAGCTCTTCTCTGTGAAAAAGTATTTAATTTCAATGTTTAACAATCGCAAAAACGTAAGACATCTGATCGGGTTAGTGATTCCGGTCGTATTTAGAATGCAGGTCCATAATTTGATATTATATTTTTATTCTGGCGAAATATTCTGTTCGAATTTTCGGTTTCACCAAAAAGCAGAGAAGATAGTTTTATTTCTTAATTTTTTAACTAGAACTTAGAAATAACTTAGAAATAAGAATAAGATAATCTTGAAACATGGTCCATAGACTAAATTAGACTCTATAAAGGTCATTCAACAAACATTCAATTTGCAACAACATCATTACATTTTGGTGATTAAAATCTAAATAGGATGCAAAAGAAATTAGTTTATTTTGACTATTTGGTTAAAGTACTCTCTCACTCACTCTTTATATTTACATTATATTTGTAGTAAAAAAATTTCTGGACGTACTGTGGCGCGTTCCGTAAAATGTGATGTGTAGGAACCGAGTTAAAGGACAGTAAAACCGTGCTATAAGGAAACGACCTGAATTTGCTAGCTCTATATTAGGATTAGTGCCGACGAAAATTAATATTTCTTAGTCACACTATTTAACTTGAGCATGTTTTGACGATCCATGAGGTAACGGATTTAGTTTAAATGTAATAAACATTAAATAAATAGTAAACGCGCCATTTTTTAATTGTAATATGAACCTTCTACAAATTTACAAGCAATATACAATATTCACAAAATACAACCTTCCTATGGTTTGTTCGCAACAAGCGTGAACACATGATTCGTTTTAATTTAAAACCTTGTTTTTATTGTGGTAAAGTGGTTTCTTGCAGGAAGTAAACATGTGATGTTGTTCTTCCAAAGAGGCGAATGTTGCTATTCATAAAAATAATATTTATTCGCGAAGCTCTATACTATTTGTCATTTCCGCATTGTCAGTGACACAACATTTTATGGTGTATGTGTCATTCATTATTACTCATAAAAGCCATTATGTTATACTAGCTGACCCGGCGAACTTTGTTCCGCGTTATATATATTTAAAACAAAAAGAAAGTTGGACATAGGATACCTGAGATTTTTATCCCGTCCGTATAAAACCTACTTTAACAAAACGCAACTGACAGCGAAACGTTAAGTATGTTGTCTATAGTTTAATATGGTCGAAAATTTGACAATTAGAAATTTTGAATTCGACTTGTTTATATTGTTGTAATTCACATAATATCTTTATAACTTGTAGCCTATGTGTTATTCTGATGTATAAGCCATATTATTGTAAAGTTTCATTAAAATCCATTCAGTAGTTTTTACGTGAAAGAGTATGAAACATCCATCCATCCATACTTACAAACTTTCACGTTTATAATATTAGTAAGATGTGTCATTCATTATTACTCATAAAAGCCATTATGTTATAATGATATCTTCTGAGTAATCAATTAAAATACACATGATCTGATATTTATCACATAAGATTTTTTCTACACGTTATGCAAAGCGTTTTTATCTGCCTTGTTGGTTGTTGGCATAAGCATCGCGGGCCACCACTTCGATTCCTGAGTGGAGTAAGTCTTTGTGTAAACCTGCCTCGTTGGTCTAGTGGTTAGATGTGCCGCCTTTGGATCAACGGGTCCTGGGTTCGATTCCGGGGTCGGGCAAGTGTCTTTGTTTAAACCAGAGGCACTGGCTCGGAGTCTGGGTGTCATTTCTATGTATAATATGTAAGTATCTACAAAAAAAAATGTATATAAGTAGTTTATCATCCATCTCGTTACCTTAACACAAGCATTAAGTTGCTTAGCTTGGGACGAGATGGCGTTGTGTGAAATGTCCAAGGATATTTATTATTATTATTATTTATTAAACCAGAGAGAACCAGCACTTGCTCTGAGCCTGGGTGTCATTTGTGTTCGTGAATTTCGTGTTTGTAAACTGTCCCCGCGATACAAGTTATACCGAGTGCAGGGGTTGTTTTTTTAATAAAAAACGCTTGTCAGACGGGTTGTCCCCGGGTTTCGTATCAAGTTTTCCTTCTCTTACGGCTAGGTTCTCGGCCTAGTCATTTCCTTACGATCCATAATCATCAGTACCAATCTATTGAAAATTATAAAAAAGATACAGGGTGTAGATTTTGTGGAATTTTATCAAGTTTTAGTAAAAAAAGGACAATTTCTCATAAAAACACAAAATAAATAATAATAAATAAATATCCTTTGACATTTCACACAACGCCATCTCGTCCCAAGCTAAGCAACTTAATGCTTGTGTTATGGTAACGAGATGGATGATAGACTACTTATATACATTTTTTTTTGTAAATACGTACATAATATAGATAGAAATGACACCCAGACTCCGAGCCAGCGCCTCTGGTTTAGACAAAGACACTTGCCCGACCCCGGAATCGAACCCGGGACCCGTAGATCCAAAGGCGGCACATCTAACTACTAGACCAACGAGGCAGTCAAAATTATAATTGTCAAAAATCAATTATAACTCTGCAGGGGTTAACCTTAAGGACCTCCCGTAGAACATTTTTTTGCTGCTGATGATCCCATCTAACCGCTGGTTGCGTTTGATCCACGACTTTTTGACCACCCTTTAAATACCTTTGAATACCTTTGATTCCTATTTTTGCTGGATTATCAGCTGCGGGCGCTACAGTATGAAATGAGGTATATATATTTTTTAAACCAATCCCCTTCACTAGTTATATCCTGTATCGCTGGGGCAGTTTACAAACATGAAATTCACGAACACAAATGACAACCAGACTCAGAGCAAGTGGCCCTGGTTTACACAAAGACACTTGCCCGACCCCGGAATAGAACCGGGCAATCCAAAGACAGCACCTATTGACCTACTTCAGAAGAACTAATTTACAAAACTGCTTACTTATTATGGTGTATTTCGCTTAAGTAATTGACCATAAACTTTGTGTATTGCCAGTATACTAATGAAGAAAACGTGACAGAAATGGCATTTTGGGCGTGACTGCCAATAATAATTTGCATCCTGCGGGAATATCGATATTATCCTATATAATAAAATTCTCGTGTCACTATGTTCGTTCCCATACTCCTCCGAAACGGCTTGACCGATTCTCATGAAATTTTGTGAGCATATTGGGTAGGTCTGAGAATCGGCTACTATCTATTTTTCACCCCCCTAAATTTTAAGGGGGGGGGTCCTCACCAAAAATAATTGTTTATTTTTTAGACAAAATTTTTTGCTTTTATTTTTGTAAGATGCAGAATACAAACAACCCAACAGTTTCACCTCCTACGATCAACCCCTATTTAATAACATGGCAAAACAACGTTTGCGATACGAGCTGTTGTATAGATAGATTGAGTCATAACGATATCTCTGGAACCATAAGACCTATCTATCTATCTATCTATCAGCCACAGAAGTCCACTGCTGAACATAGGCCTCCCCCATAGATTTCCACAATGCACAATCTCGTGCAGACCGCATCCACCGACTCCCAGCGACCTTCACAAGGTCGTCCGTCCACCTAGTCGGGGGTCTTCCCACGCTTTTCTTTCCCGTACGTGGACGCCACTCCAAGACTTTTATGCTCCAGCGGCCATCCGTTCTTCGGGCCACGTGGCCTGCCCATTGCCACTTCAACTGTGCAATCCTTTTAGCTATGTCGGTCACTTTGGTTCTTCTACGGATTTCCTCATTTCTGATTCTATCGCGTAGAGTAACTCCGAGCATAGCTCTTTCCATCGCACGTTGAGTGACTCTCAGCCGCTAAGAAGAGAAGTGTCATAAGACTCTCATAAGACCTAGTGACTTGAAATTCGGTAGGAATTTCCAAAAAAAGGGGGGTTGTTTTAATTATTTGGCAAAACAACGATTGCGGGATCAGCTATTATTTATAGAGATACCACCTGCTAGCTGAAACTCTCCGACTGGGAAGATATCCTTCCCCAGTCCCCAGATAATGTGATCTTACAGAGTTATAAACGATCCACTACTGATTCAGGCCTCTTCGAAATTCATGGAGATTCTGTGCCAGGCTGGCCAGACGGGTTGGCACAGGGTTTCGTATAAGTTTTCCTTTTCTTGCGGCTAAGTTATAGGCCTTGTCATTTCCTTATGTCAGCTTTTACGACACCCTCTGAATGAAATGGGCGGTGACATTCTTAACTTGAATGCTTTTGACCCTAGGCTTGGGTGATGGAAAGCAACGCCAGTGTCTAAGATGGAGCAGGCAATTCAAGGTAATGCCTTGTCGGACACCGGCTTTCAAACTCAAACTCAAAATTAACTTTATTTACGTAGGTTTTATCATAATCATAATATTATCATAATCTTACGACCCCCGTCCCACGCCATGTGGCAGTCTCCATACACACCTATCAGTCGTCATATCTACAGTCACACATTTCATACACAATTTCTCATGCTTACAATCCATCCATCTCTCTTGATCTTCCACAACCCTTACGTCCACCCACATTCATGCTGAAACTACCACCGGTTCGGAATGCTGCTCTACAGAGAAGAGCCGGCAAGAAACTCTGTAGTTGCTTTTTTTCAAATCAATGGGTTTGTTTACAAAAAGCACTGAACAGCATAGTGACTCTCAGAGACACACGACGGAACACAGTAAAACTCCTTGGTCCCGGGCTAAGATGTGAGGATGACAGCGAGCCGGGCGGACCATTAGATCCTACCATCAAGCGTGCCGGGTTTGTTGTTAACAACACGCGTTATTTCCCAGCGTGCGGTGGGGAAGTTGTATATTCTGCCACGTCCCCACACGGGGGAAAAATTAATGCCTTATCATATTATATTTAATGCATTTTGCATTGGGTTCGAAATGGTCTACTACCAGATGTGACTTCTGCCTCCCAAGATCCTTCCATTTGGATCAGTACTTGTATGTTTAGACAGTCAGTTTTGACGTCAGTTTCCGAATGATCATATCAGCCAAGAGAATTCCACCGTTAAAGCGGTTGTGTCGGTCCACCGTGTAATTAAAAAGCAAAATTCCTACCACGTGTTCCGCTTCAATCCAGGAACGGCTTAACCAATATGGCCGCCACATGACAGATCATTAAACGAAGCACATTGCGAACCTTATAGCATTTAGGCCACGGTCAAGCATTCGTGTAGTCTTAAAACAAATATTGGACATGACGTCATCTCTGACGCATTCCACGAATATCTTTCCTTACAACTACCACTCAGCCCTTAAATGACCCACTGCTGAGTGGGATCTCCTCTACTTCATCATACTGCTGGACATAGGCCTCCCCCAAGGATCTCCACAAAAGCCGGTCCTGGGCTGCTCGCATCTATTACTTTCCGGTGACCTTAACCAGGTCATCGGTACCGTATAGGGTTGCCAACTATACTGTTTTGAACAGTATTGTTTTACACTAAATTACACTTTTTACTGTTGAACAAAAATAAAGTATACAAAATACTGTTTTCAGCATCAAAATGCAAACACATTATTAAGTGTTATACTTAGACGCTCACACATTTTTTCAGTAATAAATGCTAAGTGGCGGGAGGGTAGATATAGAGCATCTTTTAATTTAATAAAAAAATATCCTCATTTATTTTAATTTCAGCTAAATGTGTGGTGGGGCAAATAAAGTTATTAAAAAACATTATAAATTAGTAAGTTGTGCGAGAAGCTCTAAAAATATGTATTTAAAGCAATAAATAAATAATATAGTGTTCATTTTTCTAAAATACTGTTTAATATTCTTCATAGAGCTGAATATAAATTATTTCTTGTAAAAAAAGTTGGCAACCCTATCGGTACCCCGTGTGGGAGGCCTACCAGCACTGCGCCTTCCGGATCGCAATCGCCACTCGAGGACTGTTTTGCCCCATCGGGCGTCGGCCCTGCCCACTGCCACTTAAGCCACTGCCCACTGACACTAACACTACATGACGCCAAATCTTTTTTTTTTACTACGGAGATGCTCATGGATGGTCCTGGCCGGATTATGTGGGAGTCCGGGGCGTGTAGAGATGGTAAATTGCGCCCCGACCTACCCACTATAACCGACAGCGATCCTGGACTGCCCGAACCAGGGCCACGGGATTCACTCCCATAGGAACATGCTCCATGACTATGGCCACGCTGGCAAGACGGGTTGGGCCCGGGTTTCATGTCTAGTTCTCCTACACTTACGGCTAGGTTATAAACTCCAACTCAAAAGGAACTTTATTCACGTAGGTCATATCACAAAACTCTTGTAAACCGTCATATTTATAATTACCATTATCATCTTACGGCCCCTGTCCCACACTAGGTGGTAGTCTCCACACACGCCTATCAGTCGTCATACCTACATTCACACCTTTCATACATAATTCCTCACTCCCTTGATCGCCCACAACACCTTCAACCTTTTCATTTCCTTCTAACGGCTCATAAGATACTCTTAGGATGGAGTGGGGTGTTGACACTGTGCATTCTAAATAGGTCCTCACACGAACGGCAAGACAGCGTTTGTTTAAAAACTTTCATATACCTAAAAGTGACTCTCATAGATAAGACATGTGAAATGAAATACCTTTAAAATATTGAGTAACGTTTTATAAAATACAAAACGCCAATAAAAGTTTAAGTGGGCGATAAAATCTATTATTGTTTCACAGGGCTATACTTTTATAAACGTTAGGGCCATGTGCGCCATCGAAGGGAATTTTATAACGTTCACAATGATGACCGTGAAATTGGTGACGCAATATCGTCCCATCATCATCAAACTCAAATGGAACTCTTTTCCTGTAGGTTTAATCACCAAACTCTTGTAAATGTCATGTTTAAAACTACCATCATCATCTTTCACACACATCTATCAGTGCCATATCCATATGCTCATGTTCACGAGCTTAATTTCTGTACCTAATTATTTTGTGCAGTCAGTCGGCCGCCTCATAGTACACACTCATTTAGCCACACGTTGGTGACATACTGTATTCTAACCACAAAAGCTCATCCATTAAACACAAGGACGATGACTCATACAATCGTTATGCTTTATGGAAAAGTAATAAAGTCACTCCCTGTTATGTTAAGCATAAAAGTATTTCTGACATCATTGCCCTAGAAACCTATTTGTTTAAGTCTAGACGCGTCTGAGTTAAGTGTCTCTTGGGAGCGAGTGCTTACGTCAATGGTATTAGAGCCTTAATATGAACAGAAATTAGTGTGACACATACTAAATAAATAAATAAATATCCTTGGACATTTCACACAACGCCATCTCGTCCAAAGCTAAGCAACTTAATGCCTGTGTTATGGTAACGAGATGGATGATAAACTACTTATATACATTTTTTTTTGTAAATACATACATAGATAGAAAACACCCAGACCCGGAACAAATACTTGTAGGTCGTACAAATATTTCTTCCGTGAGATATGTCCGTATGATGCCGGATTTAGAATGCATAGTGTAACCACCCCTTTCCAGCCTGAGAGCTGACAAAAGGAACTCAAACTCAAAATGAACTTTATTTACGTAGGTTCTATCACAAAACTCTTATAAATCGTCTTAATTAAAGTTACCATTATCATCATCTTACGACCTTTGTCCCACGCTAGGTGGTAGTCTCGATACACACCTATCAGTCGTCATATCTACAGTCACACCTTTCATAAACAATTTCTCATTCTTACAATCCATCCATCTCTCTTGATCTCCCACAACCCTTGCGTTCATGCTGAAACTACCACCGGTTCGGAATGCTGCTCTACAGAGAAGAGCCGGCAAGAAACTCTGTAGTTGCTTTTTTTTCAAATCAATGGTCTTATTTACAAAAAGCAGTAAACAGCATAGTGAGAGCAAGTTACTGGAACTGTTAAGGACCTGACAAGGACAAAAACCTAGCCGCAAGAGAAGGAAAACTTACTAGGAATCCTTTTTTTTATTATTAACTTCGGAGATCCTCATGGATTCCCGGCCGTTGGGACTAGCCGGGATATGTGGGACTCCGGGGCGCGTAGAGATGGTAAATTGCGCCCCGACCTACCCACTAAAACCGACGGCGATCCTCGAATGTCCGAACCAGGGCCACGGGATACACTCCCCGAAAGGAGAGCGGCCCGCCTCGTTTAGTGGAGTCCCAAGCTCCGAGGCAGGCCCCTCCGGGAATCCCTGTACTAAACCGTCACATAGCCTAATTACCCTCCATGAGGAGGGCCGCCTCACTAGTGGGTCATTTATGGGCTGAAGAGTAAATTAGTAGTAGTCCTATTTAATAACATAAAATCTAGATTAGGACTAGATTGGCGGTACACACGGGCGATGTGAAGGCACGAACATTTTTAAATCAAATTTATTAAAATTTATTTTCTATATTTTAGTTCGATTTCCTAGAAAAGAGTAATGTTTTAGTTTTTTAAAACTATTATTTATTTTTTAGTTGAAATATTATAAAGCTATTGCTAAATAATCACTAAAAAATATAGCAATAGCTTTATGATATTTACATCTCTATTAGCTATTGCATCGAAGAGCGGTGTTCCACCTTGATCACCGTTATTATTATTATTCTATTAATGATTACGGGTCAAAATTTTTAAAATATTGAATTTTCATCGGTCCTTAATAAGTATGCCAAATTTCGTGTTAATCCGACGTTTTTAACTGGGTCAACATCATGTTCAAAGATTCCGTTACATATATAGATACATACAAGCGAAGCTAATAAAAGCGTATTAAAAAGAATGGCATGAAAGAAAGTCGCCTTCGTCCCTATGTATGCTTAAATCTTTAAAACTACGCAACCGATTTTGAAGCGTATTTTATAAAGATGCATAATATTGTAGAGAAACACTGATAAATTTCAATGTTTATTGCACCCGCGCGGAGCCGGGGCGGGTCGCTAGTCTTATGTTTATAAATGAATGTTTGTCTCTATGTCCTTTAAAGAATCGTAAACTATGCATTTGATCATGTGATGATCTTCTGCGCCCCGCCTCCGTTGCACACACTCGCATTGGCTGTCACGAGCCGCGTGCGAGTGGCTGTAGTTAAAACCTATGGCGCAATACCAAGCCCCGCATTTGCTCTCACATGTCGACGCACTCGCGTACATTGGCGAGTACACACGTGTCCACCAATGTCAATGCGACATTGGAGCAGTGTCGTGAACGAAGTGTTGTGCAACTTGTGCATGAGCCCAGGCAGGCCGTTACCACACGACGGTTTTCACATAAACAAAGCATCAAATCTTTGCCTAATTCCAACAGGCCTATCTTAACTTACTTGCGTTGTCCAAATTTACTCATGGGGTGATTTTACGGGGTCATCCATGTTTGAGTATGGGCTAGCAATATGTGGTAAAAGACTCTTTCGGTTTGCAAGACTGGCTCTGCAACGTGTTCGATGGGACATTATTTGTCAAAGTCAAATCATTTCTGTTCAATCATCATCATTCAATCATTTTTGTAGGTACTACCTAAAATATATTTTCTTGTGGGTAGTTTTCCCTCGTGGGTGGTTTCGTAGCTGACCTCTACTCGTTGAACAAATTTTCAAGTCTCTCGGTCTTATGTTTCCAGAGATATCGTGATGAGTGACGTGGAAATCTCATATATATACATATAAATATCCTTGGACATTTCACACAACGCCATCTCGTCCCAAGTTAAGCAACTTAATGCTTGTGTTATGGTAACGAGATGGATGACAAACTACTTATTTACATTTTTTTTGTAAATACATTCATATTATAGATAGAAATGACACCCAGACTCCGAGCCAGTGCCTGTGGTTTAGACAAAGACACTTGCCCGACCCCGGAATCGAACCCGGGACCCATTGCTCCAAAGGCGGCACATCTAACCACTAGACCAACGAGGCAGTCAAACATATATTATATAGATTATGACACTCTTATCTTATTGACCCAAGGCCTAGTCATTGCGTTAACGTGTTGTGTGTTTCTCTCATCTGGCGAACTTGCTCTCACTATGATGTTTAGTGCTTTTTGTAAACAAACCCATTGATTTGAAAAAAGCAACTACAGAGTTTCTTGCCGGCTCCTCTCTGTAGAGCAGCATTCCGAACCGGTGGTAGTTTCAGCATGAATGTGGGTGGACGTAAGGATTGTGGAAGATCAAGAGAGATGGATGGATTGTAAGCATGAGAAATTGTGTATGAAAGGTGTGACTGTAGATATGACGACTGATAGGTGTGTATGGAGACTACCACCTAGCGTGGGACAGGGGTCGTAAGATGATGATAATGGTAACTTTAAATAAGACGATTTATAAGAGTTTTGTGATAAAACCTACGTAAATAAAGTTCATTTTGAGTTTGGTAGATAATTTTGAGAACTTCAAAAGATGTACCAACCTATCACTAAGCCCAAAAATCACACCATCAAATTATTTATGAGTTTGTATCATGTTGTCCTTCTCTTGCGGCTTGGTGATCCACATCTTGCGTTCCTTTAGTCGCTACATAGAACACCCTCAGTATGATATGGGTTGGCTGTGTTATGGTCTAGCTCTGATCTTTCAGCCTTTTTATTAGTGAAGTTTTGTAAACAGTATGTGAGTGCAGTTTCAGCACGCGCCATGTGTATTTCACCATTTGTGTAATTTCACAGATAGTTATTATCATTTTTTTAATATGCTACATGTTTATGCGTGTTATTGCTTTCACTAATCTGTCAGACTTATTTGTACCACCATAATTGTAACCCTTTTATTTAAAAGAGCAACCATGGAGTTTCTTGCCGGCTCTTCTCTATGGAATGACATTCCGAACCGGTGGTAAAAACTAAATGATAATTTGTTATTTTTTTGTTTTAATTTTGATTGTTTTTTTTTTATTATTTGACAGCATTCGCAAGAATTTATTCGAATAAAAAACATTTTGATTAGATTTAACATTGGACATTCAAAACTGTCACCACACGAGAAGAAAACCTTAAACCTTAAAACATGTCTGTCTCAGTGCCCTTATTTATTAAAAGCATCATTTTCATAAAAAAAATCATCCTGTTTAAGGCTAATTACTCACAGTAAGTAATACGAAGACAATTATTAAATGCAATTACAATATAATTGAGGCCAGCATGTATCGGAAAACCATTGCAAAGTGAGGCCGTAAATGTCTTGACGAAGGTTTACGAAAGCCTTGTCAAATCTGCAGTTAAGTGACTGTTGGTTTTAGCTTATAAGGAAAACTATTTATACGCTACTGGCAGATACGGAACCGAGGGACAGTCACGTTACAATTATAACAATCCTCTTTTTCGACGCGTGTGTCATATAAACTTGGAAATAAAGTATTAATATTTCTGAAATTCACATAAAATTTGATAGTTAATTTAGTATTATATTATAAAAACTAAATGCCAGGGAGCCCAAATTGATATCAAATTTTAACAATTTATTTAAAGTTAGTTTCATTTTCTTATATAATTTTACAATACCTTGAAGTAAGGCTGTTGCTTGTAATTTAAATTTTAAGATGATTATTTTACAAACACGTTTCAAAATTGTATTTACTGTACTAATTACATTTAAAATAAATAAATATCCTTGGACATTTTGTAGTATCACATCACTACGTTTGTTGTCACGCAACCACGTTGTTGATAGCAACAGTGTCTTAATGTAAAATATCTAGTTTTCATATTAAAAGCTAATATCATTTAACATGTTTATCTTTTACAAAATACATACAATTATGCTACATTTTTGGCGACGAGGATAAAAAAAAATGTCGTCATCCGTAGAGCGCTTCTATTTTGAGAATTTTGAACAGAACATTGAAGAATGGGAGTACTATATACAACGTTTTGAGATCGCATTACAACTAAACGGGCTCGATGAAGAAGCCGAACAAAAACGTAAGCAACTCTTATTATCACGGATTGGACCTACAGCTTTTAAAGTCCTAGTTGATTATTTTCGTCCAATTTCGGTACAAAATAAAACATACAAAGAGCTCGTAAACGTATTGAACGATTTCTACGGAAAGAAAAGTTATATCTTAGCAGATAGAGTAACATTTTCAACAAAAATAAGAGACATTGATAAAACAATTTCTGAATTCGTCCTTGATTTACGTACCTTAGCAGGGTACTGTGAATTTGGCACATCATTTGATGAACGTGTTAGAGATCAATTGGTTATAGGAATAAACAACAAACATTGGCAACAAGTATTAATCAGAGAACATCCCACGAACGTTTCTAAACTGGCTGATGTAGTAGCTACAGCACAAAAATTAGAACTAGCAGAAAAACAAAGCTCTAGAATAACAAACATTAACACTCACCAACAACAGCAGCAGCAACAACAAAGTAGTCAAAGAGGCGAAGACCTAAATGTATACAATGTTACCAATAAAACAAACAGATGGAAAAACAAACAGCCCAATTTTAAAACATGTGCATTCTGTGGAAAAGGTTTTCACCGTAATTTGGACCATTGTCCTGCTCGAGGTCATACATGCAGCGCGTGTGGAAAACGAAATCATTTTTCGAGTGTTTGTATAACATCAGGAAAGACTAAATCTAAACGATTTCAAACACGGTTTGTGCGATCAAATGGCCAACGCGATGATTGTGATCCTAGTTTGGATGATGACAGCGTACATACGTTTCAACTCAATTCTATGAACAAGATTAGCAAAGTAATGATATCGACAAAACTTAACAATTTAGAAACAGAAATGCTCTATGATCCAGGAGCTGTACACTCAGTCGTTGGAAAAGATTTATGGCAAGCAATCGGTCGACCTACACTAAAGAAATGTCAAGATTTAGTAGCGTATACTGATATGAAAATAAAAACTTTAGGCAAATGCAAAATAACCGTTACAGCTTTTAACCAACAAAAGGACCTGGATGTTTATGTAATCATGGAAAACGATATACCACTTTTTGGTTTGGATTGGTGCATGAGTTTTCATCTGCCGATGCCACCTGGTGCAAGAATTTGTAACATATCTAAAGGTAACACAGCAAACATTAAACCAGACAATGATGTCAACAGAATACTCGAACAGTTCAAAACCTTATTTGATGGTAAATTAGGAACAATCGAAGGCCACTGTGCAAAAATTCATATTGCAAACGACATTGTACCCAAAGCTTTTCGACCACGACCAGTTCCACTGGCGTTACGGGATCAAGTTAACATGGAATTACAAAGATTGGTTCGGGAAGGAGTTTTAGAACCAGTGGACACCATGCTAACACCAATAGAGTGGGCTTCACCTATTGTAGTGGCTGTGAAAGCAAATGGTAACGTAAGAATTTGTGCTGATTTTAAAGTAACGATAAATAAATACGTTCAAACCGACGATTATCCTTTACCGAGATTTGAAGAGATAACATCAAAGCTGTGCGGTGGTAAACTGTTCACTAAAATCGATTTGAAAGATGCTTATTTACAGCTTACTGTACATTCTGCCTCAAGAAAGTACCTAACCATTGCTACCCATAAAGGGTATTTCCAATATAAGCGTTTACCGTTTGGCATTTCATTCGCTCCATCAGTTTTCCAGAGAATTATGCATCAAATTCTCAGTGGGCTAGATGGCGTTGTCTGTTATTTAGATGACATTTTAATAACGGCTCCAACACGTACAGAACACGTAAAACGGGTCACAGCAGTACTTGAACGATTAAGAGCAGCAGGCGTGAAAAGTCAGGCAGCAAAATGCGATTGGTTTAAAGAAAGCGTAACATTTCTTGGCCACAAAATTGATAAAGACGGTCTCCACCCAACAACGGAACGCGTCAAAGCAATACAAGAAATGCCAATACCAAATAACGTGCATGAACTAAGATCATTTCTGGGGTCAATAACATACTACGGTCGTTTCATTGATAAATTACATGTGCGTTGTTCATCGCTTTACAGACATTTAAAAAAAGGACAGAAATGGATTTGGACTCCAGAGGATACTGAAATAGTCAACGAACTGAAATATATTTTAACATCAACTGACACCCTTGCTCATTACGACGCAGATTTACCAATCTATCTAAGCAGCGACGCCTCTGATAAAGGTTTAGGAGCAGTTCTTTTTCACAAGTATGAAAATGACATAATGAAGCCTATAGCCTATGCATCAAGGACTTTATCACAAGTCGAACAAAGATATTCTACTATAGATAAGGAAGCATTAGGCATAATTTATGGTGTAACTAAGTTTCATCAATACATTTATGGTAGAAAGTTTGTGTTGCTCACAGACCATAAACCACTGGAAAGGATTTTTAGCCCTGAACGAGAAACGCCTAAGGTTGCCAGCAACAGACTACTTAGATGGGCCATGATATTGAACAGTTACAACTATACTATAAATTATCAACCAGCAAAACAAAATACCCCAGCCGATGCACTTTCACGTTTACCATTACCAGACACCCATTCCCATATTGGCGAAGCAGAACGATCAGGTTTTCCAAAATTTGCTCATTTGCTACATCTTCGGCTAAATGACATTCCTGTTACTAAGCGAGCTCTCCAACAACAAACGTTACAAGATCGAATTTTGAACCAAGTAAAAAGTTTTATTGTGTCACATTGGCCGGAAAAAAAGGATTTAAGCACGCCATTACACTCATTTTATGAAAAACGCGAACAAATGTCATATGAAGACGGAATAGTTCTTTGGAATGGACGACTATGTATTCCGGAAAAATTACAGTACAAAATTCTTGAAATGCTACACGATGGCCATAGTGGAATCAACGCCATGCAATCCTTGGCACGTTTACATGTTTATTGGCCTAACATCGACAAGGATATAATGGAATTCACCAAGAAATGTAAGCTTTGTCAACAGTCAAAGAAAAACACAAATCTAAGTCCAATATATTCATGGGGTGTGCCACCAGAAGCCTGGTATAGATTACACATAGATTTTGCCGGCCCGATTTTTGGCTACACATGGTTGATAATCATAGATGCATATACAAAATGGCTAGAAGCAATTCCCATGAAAAACACAACAACAGAAGCCACCATTCAGAAACTTGAACAAATATTTTCAACATATGGTATTCCGAGATACATAGTTAGCGACAACGGACCACAGTTTATCAGTCATGATTTCAAAACGTATTGTTCTCAACTTGGTATACAGCATATTCGTACCACTCCTTATCACCCTAAAACTAACGGGCTGGCGGAGAGAGCAGTTAGGACTTTCAAAGAGAGAATGTTGGCTGCAGAACATAGTAAATCGAAATTATACGAACGTTTGAGTGCTTTCCTCAGAGCTTATCGTAACACACCTCGACGATCTACAGGATTAACTCCATACGAAATGATGTTTGGACGGCCGATGCGCACTTCGTTCGATATATGGAAACCCAGCATTAAAGACAATTTGGAGAAAGCTAGGTTGAAGCAACAATTTCAGCCCACAACAAAGGTATATATTCCTCCTGAGTACCAGCATGGAGACAAGGTGTGGATTAATAGACCACTTGACAAGGGATCCGAACCGGGTATAGTAACAGAACAAACAGGAACGTATTCTTACAAAGTAAAGGATTCAAATGGCGAAGTAAAACGCAAACACGCCGATCAGCTGCGCCCTAGACGTGATAGCAACTTTGACGATAGAAACTTTTCATTTTATAAAAAAGGTCACACGTCTACAGATGGCACAACAGATAAACGATCAAGGACACTTGATGTTCCACAACAACAGGGGAATATTGACGTTGCTGGACCGTCCCATCATATCATAGATTCAGGCACATCAAGTGTACCCCCAACTGCCTCAGAGTCACCACGAAGATCTGGTAGACAAAGCAAGCCACCAGTGCGTTTTGGATTCTTTGGTTTTTGAAGAGAAAGGGGGTAATATGTAGTATCACATCACTACGTTTGTTGTCACGCAACCACGTTGTTGATAGCAACAGTGTCTTAATGTAAAATATCTAGTTTTCATATTAAAAGCTAATATCATTTAACATGTTTATCTTTTACAAAATACATACAATTATGCTACACATTTCACACAACGCCATCTCGTCCCAAGCTAAGCAACTTAATGCTTGTGTTATGGTAACGAGATGGATGATAAACTACTTATATACTTTTTTTTTTTGTAAATACTTACATATTATAGATAGAAATGACACCCAGACTCCGAGCCAGTGCCTTTGGTTTAGACAAAGACACTTGCCCGACCCCGGAATCGAACCCGGGACCCGTTGATCCAAAGGCGGCACATCTAACCACTAGACCAACGAGGCATTTATCCGTGTGGTGACGGAGATACATGGTGTCCCCACTCCATTCCATCCTAAGGATGTCGTAAAAGCTGACAAAGGAAATGACTAATCCGAAAAACAGCAAGAGAAGGAAAACTTGTTGCAAAACCCTCCATGTAATGGGAGAAGGTAAGTACTTAGTAGTTATATTATATTACTAGCTGACCCCGCAAACGTTGTTTTGCCATTTTTTTTTTCTCCTTAAAAACCATCATTGAATTTCAACGAACATAAAAAGGTGGTCCAGGCTTTGTTGAGTTATGCGCTCACCAACACATTTTGCGATTCATGTTTATATTATAGATTAGCGACCCGCCCCGGCTTCGCACGGGTGCAATGATGAACCTCTAAAGTTATCAGTGTTTCTCTACAATATTTTGGAAGTATTATACATATAAACCTTCCTCATGAATATATTAAAAAAATCTATCTATTAAAAAAACCGCTTCAAAATCAGTTGCGTAGTTTTGAATATTTAAGCATACATAGGGACGGACAGACGACAGCGACTTTTTGTTAAACTTTTTTGATGATAGTGATAGTGATGATGATATACATTACATAACTAAACATTGTAGGTATATACCTATTAATTGATAGCATATTTAATCGGCTTTACATCAACCGATTGGAATCCGTACATTACGGAAATATATTTATGTATGCTCGACGAAACGAGTATTACATATGAAATAGCAAATAAAATAGTTGCGGTTAATACGCGACATGCATATTTTGTCATAAATCTACAATTAAACAGCGTTTGAACGAAGGAATTAACTTTGCTTTAGAAAAAAATACTGCCTGATGACAGATAGGACTAGAAATGATCGTTAAAAGTTAGAACTGTTGATATAATATGTTGAAAGGACATATAACAAATGGTAATGTCGTGATTGTCGTTAAAATTTAACAGATTAGACATCGTAGGAGTACATATTTTCTCAATGCCCTTTGTTATAGAAATACTAACAATAAATTAACCACAGAAGCCGGTAATGTCTTTTTTTAATTTATATTTTAGAAATTTTATTGTTATTGATGGATTTAGAATACAAAATGTCACCACCCCATACCATCCTGAGGGTGTCGTAAAAGGCAGATCACCTAGCCGCAAAAGAAGGAAAACTTGAAAAAAAACCCAGGACCAGGGCAAGACGGCTGGCGTGGCCCAGTAGGCTAGTTTCCCTCCTTGTACTTGGAGGAAGCCCGACTGAGTAGTGGGTCATTTATGGGCTGAAATGATGATGAATTAGTGTTATTGTTGAGCGATCGACTGCTGCGCAGCATCTCGCGGGTTCGATCCCCGCACGGAAGAAATATTTGTACGACCTACAAGTATTTATTCCGGGTCTGGGTGTTTTTTATCTATAATATTTAAGTATTTATAAAAAAAATATGTATATAAGTAGTTTATCATCCATCTCGTTACCATAACACAATCATTAATTTGCTTAGCTTTTGACGAGATGGCGTTGTGTGAAATGGCCAATATTTAATTATTTATTTATTTATATAGTAATATTGTTATTACTCGATAGTAATATTTTTGATTTGATCACCGGAGTCATACGCGCGTGTTCCCACATTACAAAAGAAAGTGCAGTTACTGCCCCCATATGTCTTATCAGATTTAATGTTATGACAATGAGCTGTAAGATCGGTGCGTTCCGTTTACCACTGGAGTTTTTCACCTATCAGTGTTTTGTATATATTTGATAACATGACATTTAAAAAAAATTAACCACACCCCGCACTTGTGTCGTGGATTACATTTTACATTTAATATTTACTATCAGAACCAAAGGTTGTTCTACTGTGAAGAGACAGGTAGAAACTCTATAATTGCTTTTTTAAATCGGCATTTTCTGTATACAAAAACTGATAAGACAGTGAGAGCAAGCCCGCGCAAGCGACTATCAAGGTTAAGGTTAAAGGACCAAACAAACAAAACAAGAACAACGGTACTGCTATAATTGCGAAATAATAAAGGTAACTTAAGCACTGCCTCGTTGGTCTAGTGGTCAGATGTGCCGCCTTTGGATCAACGGGTCCCGGGTTCGATTCCGGGGTCGGGCCAGTGTCTTTGTCTAAACCAGAGGCACTGGCTCGGAGTCTGGGTGTCATTTCTATCTATAATACGTATGTATTTACAAAAAAAAATGTATATAAGTAGTTTATCATCCATCTTGTTACCATAACACAAGCATTAAGTTGCTTAACTTGGGACGAGATGGCGTTGTGTGAAATGTCCAAGGATATTTATTTACTTGCTGTACAACCCAAAATAACTTTGATCATCTTTGCGCATAGCGTTTAAATAAGGGTTGGGATCGTGTTATGAATGAGATATTTGTGTTTGGTCGGTTTATAAATGCTCGCAGTGGCAACCATCATCACTCTTCCAGTCTTCCCGTAACCAGGGATAGTGCAAATCATCGGAAACGTTGGCGATTGAATAAAATAACACAATCAAACCCCAACAAATGTACCTACTAAATAGATTCCTTGAATTGCCTGCCCCATCTTAGACCCTGGCGTCGCTTTCCATCACGCTAGCCTATGGTCAAAAGCATGCAAGTAATAGGCAAAAAAAAAGATTATTACTTAGATCTCAAGTCTAACAAAGCCGTACTATAAAATATTTTAAACCAGATGTATTTCTGTCAAGAACAATAGATGTTTAAAAAGAAATAAATTTGAAATTCAACGCGACTTTAACTCCTGGTTATAATAAGACCGTGCCGTAGCACTGACTCAGCATCTGACTCACAAAGGCGTAAGAATGTATGTACATACTTCATACATACACAGGTACAAATCGTTGTGCATGGAAAAGAATATAACAGATCATTAGAGGAACTATTTTAGCCACAAAGCAGTTTATAGATACTGCTTTGTGGCGTTACATCTGAGTAAATATGTGTTTTAAATCTTATTAATATTTGTAAATTTAACTTTATAAACTCTGTTTAGCTTGGCACTGTGTTTAAGTTTCTGGTTTCCGGACTGGAGCTAAAATCACCGCCGACACCATATTGATACCTGTGTGTGCGTGTGTGTGTCTAATATAAGTGTATTAATTTTTTCACCTGAATGGTTTTAAAAAAGTATTAGCTATACACTGGATTAAGACGAATGATATTTCTATCTTAATATTATAATGATTTATTACGAAATTGACACAAATAGAAAATCACATATATCACATAAAGGTACGAAAATAAGCAAGATGGCGTATTAAAAAAAAACTTTTGATCAAATTTCTAATCATTAACACAAAGAATATAAAAAAGAATTCATTATAAAAATACGATTATTTTAATTTTTTATTCGTCGGTACTAAATGGAACTTTCCACACAGTGACGCATTCAATTGAGGAATGATGAGGCTCAATTGGAACGCTGAACATCATCTCAGTTGACACAGCCGCCGAGACTTACGTGGATCAAGTTAAAGGCGCAAGCGACTAAAACTACCTCGTTGGTCTAGGGGTTAGTTGTGCCGCCTTTGGATCAACGGGTCCCGGGTTCGATTCCGGGGTCAGGCAAGTGGCTTTGTGGCACTTGCTATGAGTCTGGGTGTCAATTGTGTTCGTGAATTACATGTTGTTAAACTACCGCTGCGATACAGGTTAAATAAAAATAGAAACTAGGTTTCGTTTTTTAAAAAACAAAAAAAACTGCTTATTTTATATTCTCACCGTGTGGTATCGGGTTTTGATTCCATCCTGAGGGTGTCGCAAGAGTCGACAATATGAAATGACAAGGCCGAAAACCTAGCCGCAAGAGAAGAACATCTTGACACGAAACCTTGTGCCAACCCGTCTGGCCAGCGCGGCTCAGTAGGCTAATTAGCCTTAAGGGTCTTTCCTCCAACTATATGGAGGGTAATTACCCTCCATATAGTTGGAGGAGGTCCGACTCAGCAGTGGTTCATGGGCTAAGTAATAGTAAGTATATCGCCTTAGGGAAAGAACCAGTGACAACAATTTGCGAAAAAGGAACTAACTGAATTTAACGATTACGAAGTCGCGGGAGGAGCAACTTTTTTTTTTACTCCTGTCCCATTCTGATGACTCTTATATTCCATTGAATCTTCAGTAGCTTACTAAAGTGACTATGCGGTCTATATTTTATTCAAATTTCATTTAATCAAATCGGTCAGAGAGGGCGTCCAGGTACACTGGGACGCCCTCAGTCATCGAGGCTTTCGTCGGTGGCGGTTCCCCCGACCCACCACCGGCCTCTCAGGCGAGGGCAGAAGGGGTTCGCATCGTCATGACCCCCTCCACCCCTGCCTCCATCCGCGGCGCGGGTCAGCCGGAGCACCCTCCTTTGCGACCCCCCCCCCCCGCAGCCTCCTTCTGCGACATAACGGCCTCACAGAAGGAGGCCCGTCAGCCCTCGGGTCAGCGACAACCCAAGGGCGTAACCTTCTAATGCCCGAGCCAACCGACCCCCAGCAACGACACCTGTTCACAAGCATGACGCATGTGACCACCGACTTAAGCAATTTATGTAGTTTCCGCTACTAACATAAGCTTACGTTTTAACCCAAGCGGCATTTAAGTCACGACTGCGCGTCAAAAGTTCAATTGTACGAATAAAAATGAGAAGAGACATAAATTACAATCTCTCTCTCCTTCGGCACCTTTGTGGAATAAAGCGACGCCCACAGCTTGCCAAGAACCTGCTAATCGGATATCAGGTCCCGGGTGCGATTCCCGGGTCGGGCAAGTGTCTTTCTCTAAACCAGAGGCACCTGCTCTGAGTCTGCGTGTCATTTGTGTTCGTGAATTACATGTTTTTAAACTGACCATACAGGTTTTAAGTAGTGCAGTGGTTATGTTTAAAAAAAAGTACATAGTGCCACCCTAACCCTTCCTGACGTTGGACATGTACCCTATGCCAACCCGACTGGCCAGCGTGGCACAGTAGGCCTATGTGCCAGTATTTCCCATACCACGCCACGACGCCCTCGGGATGGAATGAGGTGGTGACACTAAATCTCATCACATAATCACACAGACATAAATCTAAATAAATATTTGTAAAAAAAATCTATTATTTTATATAAGTGTATTTATATCAAGACCTTGGATATCATTTATTACATGATGTATTACATTTTACGATTTAATATAATATCGGTATCGGTATAATATCGATAGGATCGAGATAACCGAATGGTACAACATTATATTTCAAAGTTGTTCTACATTTCATTTTCAATACCCATTTTAGAATGTTCACATAGAACTAAATACAACCGAATTGAGAAGCTTTTGTAGTTTGTTAACTAGTACAGTATTCCACACCGTAAACTCATTCCAAATTTATACCACCACATATTGTTTTACTCGTGTTGTTAAAAAAACAAGACGTCGACAAATAAGTACAAAACAACAAAACAAAACAATCCTTCCTTTTTAAATCCCGAAAAGCACGTACGCTTACAGCTTTATAATCCTTACGTGACCTGTGCTATCTCTTTCATTCTGTCTGACTTATTGTGGGTGAAAGTGAGACAAGAGATAGGTATTATAAGCTCGAAACGGACTGTAGTGTTCATTCAGAGTCACTGCGCCACATTCTGGAGTAGGGATGGGACAAGTTTATCGATATATTGTGTATTTACAGAACTAGAAGTTCTATGGCCACATGGGTAACCGAAATGGAAGACCTTCCCCAAGCGGCAAGCGAACTACGCAAAAACTGTCGACAAATAACCACCCTTAGGTGGTATTGTGTTATTGCTCGAGAGTGTACTCACATCGCCAGAGGTCCATTAGAAGTTGGATGGTGATAGTTGAAAGAATTTTCTTAAGCTTGTGGGGCGTGGGAAGACTGTCGCCCGGGCAGTAGAGACCCCGGGAGGAATTTATTTATTATTTATCATTTTATACACATCCCAAAAAAAGTGTTCAACGCCGCTAAAGAAGTTTTCACTTCATAAATAGTCAAATAGCGAATCTCCTCCTTTTGTAAAGTCGTTTGTTTATAAAATCACCTAACACTAGACATGAATTATCGATGAACACGTCAGCGCTGGAGGCGATTTGATATACTTTATCGACATGCGCCGTTTCCGTATGTCCCATCACTGCTTGATCGGGGATAGCGGACCGGTTACCCGACTGAATTGGCACAAGCAGCATTTGTTTTTGCCTATACTCATTACAAGTGGGATGTTTAATAATGTATCAGACACGCACTAACCGCAGTCTCACTCATATATGGTAGAGATATTTTCATTCATAGGTTAAGTTGTCTATGCGAATGAAAGTGATTGACGGTAGTAAATAGGTCAGGAGAACATCCACACCACCGCGTGTTTTGCAAGACAGGGAGTGCAGCTTTGGCCCGGGGGGGGGGGGCAGTTGAGGTACGAAGGTTTAAGTGGGTAGGTCTGGGGGTAATTCCGACCTTCTCGCGCCCCAGGGTCCTACATAACACATCTGGTTCCCAACGGCCGGTTATACATAATCCCCCAAAGAAAACGGGTACATGGCCACTTTACCCATTTTATCATGTAGACATGCAGAAATGCAACTTTAGGTGGAGCTTTAATAAAAATATAAGTCGTTATACGAAACACCACCCTATTCAATCTTGAGGGTGACGCAAGTGCTGAATAAAATAACTGACAAGGCAGACAATCTAGCTGCAAGATACTTTAGACGAGGTGGTATGTCTGGCAAGGGTCCGCGGCGCATATCCCTACTCTGTAAACTTTGCCATCGCGGTGTAGGACGTTTTGGTAATTCTCGCATTTGTAGGCGATATTTCATGATGTTATTAGTTCAGACTTTTCTGATAAATTCTGTAGAGAGTATCACATGCTGGTCGCTACAATACTTTATAGTTTATACGTAACATAGTCATTCCCTCCACGCAACTGGGGGAGTCCCGGCTCAGCAGTGGGGTTTTTATGGCGTGAGATGACGAAAGGTAATTAAACTTTTCAGTAAAAGCAAAAAACAGTTGGCACACCATTTCGGCTTGGGTTGAATGCATTATTAATGAGTATGATCATGTTTATTGCGCAAATCTTTTTTTGTTAAGCCGTTTTGGAGATGCGATTGCGCATATACTGGATGTAACATAATGGGTGGTACATAGCGAAACTACTGTTCAGCTCATAGATGACCTACTACTGAGTCGGGCCTCCTCCAGTTACGTAAAGGGTACTCTACTTACATATTAAAAGCACTGCCTGGATCCGAACAGGATTAACCGATTTTTTTCCTTTTTTGTGCATGATATGCTCTGCAATTTCACTTTGAATCAAAATGTTTTATAATCGAACTAGCGACCCGCCCCAGCTTGGTACGGGTGCAATGATGAACCTCTAAATTTATCAGTGTTTCTCTACTCTATTATGGATGTATTATACATATAAACCTTCCTCTGGTATCTCTCTATTTATTAAAAAAAAGGTTTAAAATCCGTTGCGTAGTTTTAAAAATTTAAGCATACATAGGGACGGACAGACGACAGCGACTTTGTTTTAAAATATGTAGTGATAGGGATGATATTTTTTTTATGAATGCTTTCAAATACTTGATTTTTTAAATAGGAGAGTTACAATGATGGCGATACAAAAAAGTCTGACAGGATAATAAAATCAATTACACTCATAAACATTTAGCTCAATAATTATGGATATTGATGACCTTCAGCAAAGTTTTGTGCTTGAGCTTAGGAAGGTTTATTATTAAAAAAAATATTATGTATAACTAAAAACTTAAAAAATATAACTGGTAATAATATAAAAATAATTCAAATTACACCTACTACATGGTGCGTGCTATAACGCCACTGACATACTGCGTACAAAAACTTCACCAATGTAATGGCTAAAAGATTAGAGCATTGGATATGTATATGATCTTTTTTGTTACTCCTTGTATACGTACATCTCTGTGGGTTGATTATTGTACGTCTCTATAAATTAGGCTATGAATACAATTAAATGTATAATGATGCAATTTACACATACTGAATATAGACTGCCTTGTTGGTCTAGGTTATTTTTGGATGCGCCGCCATTGGTTCACGGGGTCCCGGGCTCGATTCCGGGTTCGGGCAAGTGTCTTTGTCTAAACCAGAGGCGGCTCGGAGTCTGGGTGACATTTGTGTTCGTGATTTTCATGTTCGTTATCTAACTCGTCTGGCCACCGTGGTATTCAGCAGTGGGACATTTATCGACTAATATTGTGTCGTATGTTGTAAAAGAGTTAAAATGCCTTCATGGTGTCACGAACCTTTTTAGTCGTGTGAGTGCCGTAAGACATACAGTGAAAGGTAGTGTCTTTTAAAAAGTAAAAAGGCGGCAATTCAGTATACTTATCACAGCAATAAACCCATAAAATTAATTGTAATTTCCTCCCAAAATTAATTCTTAAGAGACGTTAACATTTCGAAAACGGGTTTATGGCCAAGATAACCAGAGACAATTTAAAAAAGCGCAGTTATCTCGCATCGGAGGCCTTTATCTTGATAAAATGACCATAAAATCCCAACAGTTTTACGAAACTCAATCCTTCCGTAAACACGAAGAAAGATATCTTTGTTAACATTACTTCATTTCAACACATTTCGAAAAAAGGTTGTGTGCGCGCGCTGTCTTAATGTTTTTTTAAAATTCATATGGTTATCTTTGGTAATTTTAGTTTTTAAACACTGGTCAAATAAGATGATATAAGTTTTCTTTTTTGACGTTTCACCCAACGCCATCTCGTCCCAAGCTAAGCAACTTAATGCTTGTGTTATGGTAACGAGATGGATGTTAAACTACTTATATACATTTTTTTTTGTAAATACATATATTATTATAGATAGAAATGACAGCCAGACTCCGAGCCAGTGCCTCTGGTTTAGACAAAGACACTTGTCCGACCCCGGAATCGAACCCGGGATCCGTTGATCCAAAGGCGGCACATCTAACCACTAGACCACTAAACCACTAAACAAACGACGATTCGTTTCAGTCCATAAATTACCCGAGGAATGGAGGATTTATTTATGAGATTTATAGATTTAGATATTAGTCTTCTGTGCCACGCTAGAAGGGTTGGCATCAAGTTTTCCTTCTCTTGTTACTATTCTTTTTTTTATTGCTCTTGGTGGCAAACGAGCTAGCTGCTCACCTTTTTTTTTATGTAAGAGCAGGCAGATGACTGCATTCCGCCTGATGTTATGTGGAAATGCCGTCCAGAAGTGGGGATACCTAGTGCTAAACTGTAAGTATAGCATTAGCCATCCCCACCCAACCCAAGTGTAACCGCCGCCCATGGACTTTGGTAGAGCCAGGGGCACAGACAAGCCGTTGCCTTTTGCGTTCCTTTACGACACCCTCGGGATGTATGGGTTGATGTAATTTTGTATTATAAATCCATCACCATAAGAAAATAACTATACTCCTCTCAAAATTACTGTTCCGATACATATTTGCTCAAATCGATAGAATTGATTAAACATGTATATATTTTTCATTGACAAATTGTTATTCAATGCTACATTTATACATAAACCACATTTACTGTAGCAGACATTCGTCCGCCAAATGGCACACAGATGTTCAAATGTTTAATGACTAAGTGTATTACAATTTGTAGTGATGAGAAGTTGTTACCGAATAATTATCGAATTCAGACACATCACATGAGAAATGGGCATTAAAAATAGTAATATATAATTCTTCATTTAACGTCCGACAAAAGAGATTGGATAATTAGTTAGGATTGGGCGCTCTTAGCACCACTATAGGTAATTAAAAAAAACAAGCTGTTCTAAATTTGTATAAAATTCTGTGACTATAATAATCAAAATCCAAATTATTATGATTGAACGTTTTACATTTCAGTCTGTCAGTTTGTTGCGTCATAACCCTAGAAAGGATAGGCCTATTTCATTTAAGTTTATTTTTATTGGAAGCTGTGTTCATCGATAATGATTTTAGCGTTGAGTAGTCTTAGTCTTTTCTCTAATCCTGTTAGCGGTTTCCTGAAACTTTTAGTTATGATTTGTTCATCATTACTTAAACAAATTTTCCTCCCCCCAATACATCCATTGTAAAATCCTCCAATGTGATTAAGGAAATATGACATTTACCTTGCCTTTACCACATGCACAGATACAATAAAATATTACTGTACCGACCGTAAGTAAACTTTGACATCTGCAGACAAATGCATCTACGATCTTCGCAAATAAAATATCATTCATTCATTCACAGATAATCTGATCATTTTGGCCATATTATAACGTCATTCGAAATCAAAGTAAGTATTAAAAAAAACAATCGATATAATTATTTATATTAAAATAAAAGTGATAGATTGTGATACGCGACGCGCATCACTAGTAACAATAATGTATTTTAGGAAACTCATTTCATAGTCTGCTAGATGAAGATAAGGTTTTTTTGCTAATTGTTTCAGTGATGTAGAGTTCGTTAGAGTCAAGGCTACCTACCAGGCCTTCATTGAAATACTCTTTTACACGTGGTATTACTTGTTTGTCCGTTTGTCCGTGTGGTGACGGATTTAGAATACATTATGTCATGTCCCCATTCTATCCTTCTGTCCATACTTAAGGAGAAGTCCCAACCGACTAGTGGCGTAAACACCGAAAACAAAAATACGTACGCTGCTAAATTTATCAACGCGCGGAAAATAAAACACAGGCTCGCAATTGCAGAAAATAGCAAATTTGGCCCCTAGAGTGAGGTTGTTTATTGTCGTCGTCGTTTCAGACCATAAATGACCCACTACTGAGTCGGGCCTCCTCCAAATTCGTGGAGGGAAATTAGACTACTGTGACACGCTGGCAAGACGGGTTGGCACAGGGTTTGTATCAAGTTTTGCTTCTTATACAGCTAGGTGATCTGCCTCTTACGATCCTTTAGTCGCCTCTTACGACACTCTCAGGATAGTGTGGGTTGGTGACTTTGTGTATTCTAAATCCGTTATATATTTTATTACTGAAATAAGTGCTAAGTATTTTTCAAAGAAATTAAATCAAATAGGACTTGATTTCTAAGAGACAATATTTGTGAGCATTTACAACGCACGTTTTAGAACATTCCTAGAGCGTTTTACATTTAACTAATTTGAATGCAAACTGCAACTAACTGAACCAAGTAGCAGTCTCCGTGAACGCGAACCGCGGGTCAGTGACCTCAATATGGCGTCAAAATAGAACGAAAGAAAGCGCGCCATTTCAATTCTAACCTCAAAATCAAATTAATGTCTATGTGTCACTATGATTTTGACATTGTTACAGTGAATTAAATAGTAAATTGATATTGTCAATGTATTAAAATAAACCATACATTATTATTGATCCATATCTGTACTGTTATCCATAATTCTCCGTGTGGTGACGGATTTAGAATACAAAGTGTTCCCCATTCCATCCTCAGGGTGTCGTAAGAGCCGACAACAGACAGTGACACCAAAATGAAAACTCATTTAATCAAGTTGGCTCATTACAGCTCTTTTGACAAGTCAAACAATAAAATAAAATTTTAAATTGACAATTGAATATTTACCATCTGTCACCGGTTCGGAATGCAGCTCTACAGAGAAGAGCCGGCAAGAAACTCTGTGGTTGTTACTTTTAGATCGCCATTTTTAGATACAAGGCCGGGATAAGACAGATTTGTGAGTGCAAACTCGCAAAGGGCCAAACATTAGCCAGATCTAGTCAACAGAAGTAACTCTCAGGATGAATTAGGTAGGAGACAATATTATTCTAATCGGACCCTTAGCACTCGCTCTATTTTAGGCTGAAAGATATACAGGTCCTATTCATTCGATTGGACATAGAAATCGAATCTCTATCGATACTTTGTCAATCGATTCCCACAATTAAAACTTCATCCCTTTTGTGGTATTGAGGTCAAAAAACTCATTCAATTGGGTGTAATGAAAGTATTCGAGTTGATGCGGGTTTGACTGTTGAAGTCAAATTTTAATGAAATGAAATTGATTTGAATCTTGTACTTGAGACAATAAAATGGGGTGACTGTGACTGTTAATCTCGTTAAGCTGCGAGACTCATTAAGACTTCGATACGCCTCTGGCTTTGCTTGAGCTGATTTCGAGCTCGAGATGATGTAGAGGTCAGGCCTATGCCACCAAGCTAAGGTCATAGTTTATCACAATGCCTTGTATGTTCCTGCGTTTATGTATGATTTTCAAAGCTCGATCAGTCAAAATCAGTATTCAGCCCATAAATGACCCAGCGCTGAGTCCAGTTCCATGGAGGGTATTTAGCCTACTGTGCCACGCTGGCAACATGGGTTGGCACAGTGTTTCGTATCAATTTTGTTTCTCTTGTGACTAGGCTTTCGAACTTATTATTTTCTTCTGTCGGCTCTTACTACACCAGATGGAATGGGATGGTGACACCATTGTGTTCTTAATCCGTCACCTCACGTAACATTTCGTGGCAAATTTTGCCAGTGTCTGGCCAGCGTGGCATAGTAGGCTAATTATCCTCCTTGTAATTTTGGAGGAGGCCGGACTCAGCAGTGGGTATGGGCAGTAGTAGTAGTACACGTTAGCAGTTTTTGTTGTTTTAATAATATTTTCCTACAAAAATTCTTGGTAGCGGGACATGTTTGAAGTTCAATTGAGGAATTGGGTCAAAAGGACTTTAATTTATTAATTACTCCGGTCATCAGTGTTTTCCCACAGCTACGATATGACGCATTGCAGTTTCAAACGCATGGAGCTATTACGCTGAGAAGGCTGAAAAGATTTGAAAGCCAACCATTAAAAGTGAATTACCGGTTTTTAACAGATCTCAATCCGGTTGTATTATTCCGTCTGTCAGTTATTAATCGATTATTCGATTCCGATTTCGAAACTCGATTATTTGTTAAATGTTATTCGTTTAATTGTTTGGTAAAATAAGTGATGAAGAGATAAGCATGATAAATTTACGTATATCGACGATTATGTAGTCTAGAGGCTAGATGTGCCGCATTTAGATCAACAGGTCCCTATTTGGTTCCGGGGTTGGGCAAGTGTCGTCCATCGTGTGAGAGCTACCAGCACTGCAGTGTCTGGATATCCCCGCACGGAAGAAATATTTGTACGACCTACAAGTATTTGTTCCGGGTCTGGGTGTTTTCTATCTATAATAGGTATGTATGTATTTATAAAAAAAATGTATTTAAGTATGTAGTTTATCATCCATCTCGTTACCATATCACAAGCATTAAGTTTCTTAGCTTGGGACGAGATGGCGTTGTGTGAAATGTCCAAGGATATTATTATTATTTGCCCTGTCCACTTATGTTTAAAGTGAAGGTCGGAAAGGCAGTTCGAGTAAATATCAATGTCTGTTTTTTTTAAAATAACTATCTTCTTTTCATTACAGTAGTGAAGTAAGTACATTCTTTATATTTTTTTATCAAAGACAGCATTACCCAACAGTACCTAAGGTTACAAGTTAACCTAAAAACAAGCAGTAACATTTTTAGGTTAACATCAGACAATTGTTTATGCACGCTCGGTTGAGGTATATTTAGATTAAAATTAGAATTGTTTAACACATTAAACGCTTTGAACGTAGTAAATTTTTCAGATGCAGCAGTAATCGTAGAAATCCTTGTGGGAAGTTAAATAAAAATAATATATGAAATGAATAAAATTAAAATAATATATGAATAATCGATCTCAATTTGTTTTTTGTTTATTTATACGGACACCAGAACAAGTAACAAAAAAAACATTCTAATTCTAAAAGACCACACATGTTTGAAATTTGTTAGTCAGTCTTCGAGTGTCGATCGTTCGAAAATCAAATATATTTATTTTAACAAAGAAATTAAACCGACTTCATAAAAAAAATGCAGAATTACCGGTGAAAAGGCTGGTTATTACGTCGTTCAGCGAATTAGCATTGCCATAGAATGTGGCAATGCTACTAGCCTTTCTCGCATCGTACCCAGTCATCTGGCATTTCCAAACTCCTTTTTTAGATTTCCTTTTCTAGTTTAGTGTATTTTTATGTTATAAGTATGTATTATTATGTGAATTTGTATTTATTTATGTATGTTAATGCCTTTTGACTAAGTGGTGTTAAAAGCGATCAATTGCCTATAATCTACCATCTGAAGTCTTCAAAAGGTTAAAGCCAACTTCATACGTACAAAAAGGCGATCCTTATAGATATTTTTCACCTTATCTCAAATATTTGTATGAAATGCACCTCCTACTGTTCGGCATATTTACTGTGCCTGAAACGTGTTGTGACGTACTAGATTGATAGTACACGCAATTGACCTACAAAACGCGGGAAACTTTTCGGCGGGAATTTGATATTCAAATAAAGAACGGGAACGTTTTAATGGCGCAGGATGTGGACATTTTTTTCACGCTCTGTTTGCAAAGGAAATGGCTTTACGGCAAGAGCTCGGGGTCTATGGAAACATATCAAGCCTACTAGCTGTAAAATATATTCTGTAACAAATTTCGTGTTACATAAGTTATTGACTAGACAACAATTTTTGTCTTTTGTGTATAACAATAGATACGAGGCATTGTTTCGTTTATAACTTCTGTATAGTCTAAAAAATCAAAATATAAATTTAAACGTGGTCAGTATTTCATGGAATATAAAAAAATATAACGATTTAAATATACCACATCCTAAGTTTTATTTTTTCTGTTACATAACATCGCAACCACGAAATCTTAGGAGCCCACGAAACGTAATGCCAACAAACAGGTCTTGCAACATTCTAAAAAGAATATTCCCGCCCAATAGTGTATCTCCCACGTGTAATAAAAACGATAACTCTAACCAGAGACAAGTAAGAATTCTTTTTTCGAAAATGTATTCAAATATTTATTACATCTTTCATAGTTTTCTTTATACATAACACAAACAGTAAACTAGTATCTGCCGTCAGTATCACCTGTTTTCAATCCCAGAATCTAAACTTATAAAAAAAGGAAAGATTTAATTGTTTGTTTGCATTGAGTAGGCTCTGAAACTACTGAACCGATTTGAAAAAACATTCACCATAAATTATCCCTGATGAACATAGGCGGTAAAATATTTTCAAATAACCTTTTTGATAAACATTTTTTATTTTATTGTTAAACTAGCGACCCGCCCCGGCTTCGCACAGCAGCAATTATGCATGTATTATACTTAAAAACCTTCCTCGTGAATCACTCTATCTATTAAAAAAAACCTCTTCAAAATCCGTTGCGTAGTTTTAAAGATTTATGCATACATAGGGACGGACAGACGACAGCGACTTTGTTATAAATTATGTAGTGATAGTGATACCCGTGCGAAGGCGGGGCTGGCTATTAGTACTATTATAAAGCATAAGTTATACAAATAAGAATGTATTCTGCCTGAATTAAATATTGGATTCATCCTCCACTTCTTTGACTGTTATTAAAAGTTAAAAGTTACTCAAGGGATTATTGTCTTTCTTTTTAAAGGAGTCGCGTTTCGATTTTTCTTCAAATTTCATTTGCAGCTAAAATGGAGTTTTATTCCTGTTATAACCAGTTTAAAGTGTAGCATATTTTAAACTCATGACAAGGATTTAATTCGCAATACTCGTTATGAAAATTGTGTGTAAATCATCGGCATAAGCATGGCTAATTATACTTTGACGCTATCCGCAGTTTAGCCCGAGCTAAAATTACACCTCATGGTAATTACACAATAATTGTGCAAGATACTTGACAAACATGAGATCTGTCATCAAGTATTTTTTATACTGAATAAACAAACAGTGTGATGTCACCTTTTTAAATCACCATGAAAAGTAAAGATTACTCTATGATTGGTACTGACACGAATTGCAGTATGGCGTAAAAAAGTTGGTGGCGATGCATATTACAACAAAAAAAGGAATTACTGTTTGAAAATGGAATTAATGTCGTACCTATAGTAAGTACGTCTGTTACGAAATAATTTATTTATTTAATTCTTTTGCATTATTCTATTACAGGATTGATTGAATAGAAATAAATTAAAATATCATCACTTCACTATCACTACATAGTCACTATCACTACATAGTTTAAAACAAAGTCGCTGTCGTCTGTCCTTCCCTATGTATGCTTAAATCTTCAAAACTACGCAACGGATTTGAAGCGGTTTTTTTAATAGATAGAGAGATTCAATATGAAGGTTTTTAAGTCAATATTGCACCCGGGCGAAGCTGGGGCGGGTAACTAGTTATTGAATAAAGGTCTCACTTAAAATCTATCAAAATCACTACATGGTATAAAACAAAGTCGCTGTCGTCTGTCCGTCCCTATGTATGCTTAAATCTTTTAAACTACGCTGAAGCGGTTTTTTTTAATAGATAGAGTGTTTCAAGAGGAAGGTTTATATGTATAATACATGCACAATTGCCAGGCGAAGCCGGGCCGGGTCGCTAGTCACTATCACTATCTTTATCTTTATCTTCTTTACATAGTATAAAACAAAGTCGCTGTTTCTGTCCGTCCCTATGTATGCTTAAATCTTTAAAACTACGCAACGGATTTTGAAGCGGTTTTTTTTAATATATAGAGTGATTCAAAGGGAAGGTTTATATGTATAACCCACCCCCGCTTTGCACGGGCGAAGCCGGGGCGGGCCACTAGTATAGTATAAAAAAAAGTCGCTGTCGTCTGTCCGTCCCTATGTATGCTTAAATCTTCAAAGCTACGCAACGGATTTTGAAGCGGTTTCTTTTAATAGATAGAGTGATTCAAGAGGAAGGTTTATATGTATAATACATCCATAATATTGTTGAGAAACACTGATAACTTTAGAGGTTCATCATTGCACCCGTGCGAAGCCGGGGCGGGTCACTAGTATTATATAAATAAAAAAGCATTTTTTTTTTAATACTAATCAGTCCCCCGATAGATGAAGGGTAATAACTGTGCCACGCTGGCAAGATGGGTTACGATTCAAGATTTCCTTCTTTTCCATCTAGGTTTCCGGCCCCGTTATTTCGTTTTGTCAGCTCTTACGACACCCTCAGGATCAGCAGACTGCCTCGTTGGTCCAGTGGTTAGATGTGCCGCCTTTGGATCAACGGGTCCCGGGTTCGATTCCGGGGTCGGGCAAGTGTCTTTGTCTAAACCAGAGGCACTGGCTCGGAGTCTGGGTGTCATTTCTATCTATAATATGTATGTATTTACAAAAAAAAATGTATATAAGTAGTTTATCATCCATCTCGTTACCATAACACAAGCATTAAGTTGCTTAGCTTGGGACGAGATGGCGTTGTGTGAAATGTCCAAGGATATTTATCATCAGCCCACATTAGTCCACTGCTGGACATAGGCCTCCCCTAAAGAGCGCCATAGCGCCCTGTCTTCAGCTTGAATCCATCCAGCTGCTGCCCGCAACCTTTCGCAGATCGTCGCTCCATCTAGCAGAGGGCCGTCCCACACTACGCTTGCCGATTCGCGGTCTCCACTCAAGAACTCGTCTACCCCAGCGGTTGTCGGTTCTTATACAGATATGACCAGCCCACTGCCACTTCAGTCTGCTAATTCTCTGAGCTATGTCGGTGACCCTGGTTCTCTGTCGGATAGTCTCGTTACGGAGCCTATCTTTCAGAGATGGAATGGGGTAATTATTAATACACGGATAATTTTTTTTTGTCAATGAACAGTAAATACTAACTTTGTTTGTGCCTACTAGTAATTCCAATCTTCTTATTTTGTTTCAATGCGGTCATGGCCCACCGTACCTTTGAGACTTGATAAAAACCAGTTGGGGTCTAACGAGTAATGTCAACACAGTAGAGATCTATCAATCATGATGCATTTTGTTGAATAAAACATTACAAAGAACCTGTTACTGTTTTTTCATAACATATTTAAGCCATGAGCGATTGATTTTTGTAAGTAAAATATGTATTTTATGACAAATATATGCGTATGTATGTGTCATACATGACAAACGTTGTTCTTTCCAACAGTTTAAAATATTAGAACTTAATCGGCCCAATCATTTTTGATAACTTTAGAAACGCGCCTTTAAAAGAGTCAATCCATATTAGTTTGTAAAAAAAAAACAGTGAGTATATAATTTAGTGTAGAGGTAATAACCGTGTCAAACGAGTGCCAATTCGACTAAGCGGCGTTGCACAGGTAATCGTCCCTCCATCAAATTGGGAGAGGCCTTATTCATCACTCGGTTACGGGCTGAGATGAACATAGCCGTATACATGGAACGAAAACGACGTTGAAACAGAATATTTGTTATTTTTATGTTGTGTGTTAAATAACACGCAGAGTTACTCCAAGCATAGCTCTCCCCATTGTAAAAGACCACGTCTCAAATCCATACTACTACTCAGCCCATAGAAGACCCACTGCTGAGTCAGGCCTCCTCCAACTCGATGGAGGGTAATTAGCCTACTGTGCCACGCTGGCCAGACCGGTTGGTACAGGGTTTCTTATCAAGTTTTCCTTCTCTTGCGGCTAGGTTATCTACCTTGTTATTTCCTTTTGTCGGCTCTTACACCCTCAAGATGAAATGGGGTGGTGATACTTATTCTAAATCCGTCACCACACGCATCTCAAATCGATAGGTCATCACAATCAACCAAGTCCTACTCGCGATCTATAAATTGAAATATTTTTATGATATGCTGTAATTAATTATATTCATTAGGTAGCCATTCCAGTTATTGTTGCTCTGTGGGCGTGAAAAAAAAACGTCGATCCAAGTTCGATTTCATTAATGGAAGCAACTGTGTTCTTATTTTGAATGTGAGCAAGATAGATGCACAATGAGTGTAATTAATTGATATTAGTATGTTTTTTTTGTTACTCGATATTCTAGAACATTACTTTAACATTTTAAATCTGTAAAAAATAATCTATGGTCGTGGAGTGTCGAATCTAGATAGCGCACGAGGCTGAAATCTGGATCTCTTGGAGAGAGAACGAAATCTTGTTTCGAAATGCGCCTTAATGTGTTAATGCCTGGAACCTATACCAGTTTATGTGATAATACACCCAATTGTAATTCTTTTGCATATTTTGTTTGTCGGTCGATCGTTTCAGCCCATAAATGACCCACTACTGAGTCAGGCCTCCTCCAAATTCATGGAGGGCAATTGGCCTACTGTGTCACGCTGGCAAAACGGGTTAATAGCAAGTTATCCTTCTTTCCCGGCTAGGTAATCTGCCTTTTGCGTTCCTTTAGTCGCCTCTTACCCACAGGATGGTATGGTTTGGTGACATTGTGTATTCTGAATCCGTCACCATATGGATATTTTGTTTATAAAAGTTGTAAATCTACCTAAATTCCCTCCACAGAATAGCTGGAGGCCCGAATATATGTGCTGAGTACTATGTGCTGTAATGGGTTGAAAGAGTGATGATAATCCTAGTTTTTAAAAACAAATGAAATATCTTCCTCCCAGTGTGTCACCGACTCATTCAGTAGCTGGCAACAATTTACCAAATTCCCGCGCCCATATTGTTTTAGTTAGAGGGTTATTAACCTATTGCTAGGGATGGGCTCAATTGTCAACAATCGATAAAAATAATCGATTGAAGATGTTTTTATCATGTGTTTATTTATGACTCCAATGTCGTGTGCCTGTATTTATTAATATAGAAATCGTGTTCGTCGTAATTTATACATTGCCTGCGTATCGAGGCGTGATTCAATTTATGTTGGTAATATTTTTGTATTCTAAGATTAAATTCAATTTTGGTTTTTTGGGTTATGCTTCAGCCATAATAAAAATGCATAATATTTTACTCGATGGTAAGATTTATTTTTAAATCAGTCAGAGTTGTATCATGAAGTTAGATTTTTTTATTTATGCCCACTTCAGTGATATTGCGGCCAACAGAATATTGAAATGATAAGAAAAGTGTACACTGCAGAAAGCAATAAAACTGAAACCAAGCTGTATATCAACATCGGTAAGGTTCATTCTCGTCAACTATGTATTTTGTATAAGGAGATAATTATATGGAGTATTTTGTATACAGAGCACAAAATAATATACGCATACGGGGCTATTAATTTATTTAAAAATAAACTTTTAATTTTATTTTATCGATGTGTTAGGGTTTCGCGATTATTACAGCATGAAATTAAACACTTTTTATTTTATCGATTAGTCGGGACAATATTTTTCTAGGTCACCAATATTTTTCTAGGTTGGTTGACGAACTTTTCCAACTATTTAGGTAGACCACCGGATACGTGGTTCCACTATAAAAAAGATCTAATAAGAAACATACCGACCTCGAAACACCGATATTTTTAATTCTATACATTCATTCAGCATTATTTTTAGCTACAACACTAACAAAAGAAAGGGGAGACGGGCATGCTTGGCTCAAAACAAAACCTTCTTAATCACCTCATAAATTGTACGAACACTCTATTCTTTTTCCATAAAGTTTAAATTCCAATGCATTCCTTAATGGCGGTAATATTGTAAATTAAAAGGCGGGAAACACCAGAATCACGCTGTCAATCGTCGAAGCGAGGAAGCCGCTTTATTTTTGTTAGATTCAATTATTTTAATTGATTTCACAGATGCTTGACGCATCGATTCCGGGGATTTTTTATGCTATGTCACCACTCAATTAGTCGGGAGCCGTTTTGAAAATCGAATCTTTCAGTTGTATTTTTTAAAACTACATAGGTGCGTTCGCAAATGTAAATTTGACAAATTGTATTTTCAGTATTCTAATATTTATTGTCCTTAGTAAAACCTGCAATTACAACGTACAAAACTAAATAAAATATGTTTAAACAAATATAAACTTGACCGTAATTAAATCTATAATGACAATATAAAAAATTAAACATATAGATAGACACTGGCTCGCTTACTAAGAAATAATACAGTGGTATTCTGAAATAACGGTAATTTCTGTAAAATCGCTCCGTTTCTCTTTCGCCAGAACATAATTATAGATTTGGCGCTAAAATAGAACACTTTTTAAAACTGTGATGACATTTTATTTTCTTTATAACTTAACACGACTAATGTTTAAGTCTGTTCACTATACACGATACTCTTCTGCTGGTTGGCTACACTGTTTTCAAGTCGGATTTTAAGTACTGTGATCACCCACACAACAATTTTTATAGACAGGTAATCCACCTGCATACCAAGCGTTTAGAGGACTGTCGAATAATGTGAGACTCCAAGGCCTGTAAATTTGGGGGATTGAGCCCCGATCTAACCACTAAAACTAAATAAGTATCCTAAATAGCCAGCCAAGGGGGACCTGCCTAGCCGTTTTCGGGTGAATAATCTTTCTGGACCCCTCACAAAAAGCTCCTGGTGCAATGCCCGGAACACGCGCCATCGCACGGTCTATCCGGGAACCCAATATCCGACTGACCCGGTGTTGCTTATCCTGTAGATTTACAGCGTTCCTTTTATAGTTACTCGCGAGCACTAATGGATTAATTCTCTCATTAATTCTTACTCGTCTCTTATGTCGTAACACCGACAAACATTGGCGGAATAATAAATTACAATTTGATATTATAAGGCCCCACTATCATGACTAATAGCTTACTAACACCTGTGTGGCGATGCCTATCTATGCAAATAATACACCAATATATTTAGACCCTGCTTTTAATACAATGTATGTGTTTGCATAGGTTTTTAATAAATGGGTACCATTAATGAAAGAACTATTATTCCAAGTTAACAATATGGTAATAGAGGTCTTTAGGTTCTGGCATTTATCCATGCAATGAATTGAATTATGAACCAAATTATAGGGACCTGTAATTTGGCTTTACATTGTATTGGGGCATAGATCAATCAATGTTAGTTATTTAAATGATTTACGCTCGTAGAATTGTGAAACCAACTCATTGATGAGCGAATAGTGAAGAGAATACCGGGATTTCATGGAGTCCGGGATTTTAATAAAAGTAAGTAACAGTTACATTTATCATTTGAAATAAGTACTTTTTTATAATGAACATTAATTGTCTGGATATCAACTTCACTGTCAGTTATAGAGGAAATTCTTTAAATTTAAATATTTAAAACTATACTGATACGTTTTTTATCAATTTAAAAAAAAAACCTGCTCTGGGTTTCGCGGGGGCTGATTACAAATATGTAATTCACGAACACAAATGACACCCAGACTCCGAACAAGTCCATCTGGTTTCAATACACTTGCCCCGGTTCGATTCCGGGGTCCCGTGATCTTTTGTGATTTCAATACCTAATACACTTATGTATTCATCATCATCATTTCAGCCAAAAGACGTCCACTGCTGGACATAGGCCTCCTCCAAGGATCTCCACAAAGGCCGGTCCTGGGCCGCCCGCATTCACTGCTTATGTATTGCACATCACAAACAATAGGCAAATTGAAGATGCCTTAATTCATACTAAGATTTTAAAGACACACATTATGCGCACTACTTACCCCATCAATGACCCACTGCTGAGTCGGACCTCCTCCCATTACACGGCGGGTAATTAGCCTACTGTGCCACGCTGGCCAGATGGGTTGGCTTTAAAGTTTTATTTCTCTTGTGCAGCTAGGATTTCGGCTTGGTATTGCATTCCGTCGGCTCATAAGGCAACCTCAGGAATGAATGGTGACACTACGTATTCTAAATCCACCACACGGGTCCAGTATAAAGTATCAGTTGAACAATACATATTGTTTGTTGTGCAATATGTTACATTGTCCTCACATCTTAGCTTACTATAATTAAACACGAAATCAATGTAACCCAATCAGATGATTGTAATAGAAAATATGATAAAAAGAGTGTCCGTGGAGTTTCTTGCCTGTTCTTCTACATGGGATCTACGTTTTGGAACAAACAAATAGTTTCCCTAACTTCACTTTCGATCTTTCAAAAACACCTGTAAATAGGTTCAATTGAAATAAATGATTTGAATTTCAGTTTGAATCCCGCGTTCAAAGCCATATTCGCCCCATCCCTACTTCGTACGTATCTACTTAACATTCAACAAACTCTCTCGCTGGGAAATGTTTCGGCATGATCGGGCCGCTAGCACTGCTGTGCATTACAATGTAAGGGATGCCACTTCCTGGTCCCTTAGCTGTCCATCCATGGCCAAATAAAGCTCCTTATAATCCTGAGGTCATTATAATTTGGCTCTTAAATTTAAATTGCCGAGGTTACCTTTTCGTTCTTTTCTTTTTAAAAAAATAGTAATGCAGTATGTTTGTAGTAGGCAGTGTATGAATTTGTTAGTCAAAGTCTAGACCATCGAGGCAGTCTTCAAGGTAGATTTCGCGGAGTATTTCCCCCCAATGAGTAGTAAAAATACCGATATTGGGCTCAAAGAGAAGAGGGTTTCGCTGCCATACCAACATCACACCTCTCTTGATAGAGAACTCACGATCTTTTTTACGCTGAGGAATGTAATAACACCCAAAGTGACCTATCCCAGTCAACCCCATTTTGAGCTGTGCTTATATGCTATCCCTTTCTTATCGCAAAATTAAAAAAGAACATAAAATAGGAGCTTCTTTTATCGGTTACGTTTCTTTTTAATGGCTAACGTTTGGATATCTTTTCGGTCAATCCGCTTTCTTTACATCGCGGGTTCTATTCTGGTTCGGAGAAAGTACCAGAAAATAAATTTAATAACCCTTATAACCAGCGTGGTGACGGATTTGGAGCCGATTTTTTTTTTATTGACCAAGCCGCAACAGATGAAAAAAAAAATCTTTTTTATTTGTAATAAATATCCTTGGACATTTCACTCAACGCCATCTCGTCCCAAGCTAAGCAACTTAATGCTTGTGTTATGGTAACGAGATGGATGATAGACTACATAAATACTAAATTTTTTTTTTGTAAATACATAGTTATTATAGATAGAAAACACCCAGACCCGGAACAAATACTTGTAGGTCGTACAAATATTTCTTCCGTGCGGGGATCGAACCCGCGACATGCTGCGCAGCAGTCGATCGCTCAACCACTGCGCTACCCGTGTCGTCATTGATACAAAACCTTTTTTTTTATACAAAACCCTGTGCCAACTCTGGCTAGCGTTGCGGAGTAGGTTTATTACCCTCCATGTAATGGGAGGAGGCCAGACTCAACAGTGGGTCATGTATGGGCTGAGTAGTAGTAACCGAAGTTAATCTTTTTTATCTTCTTCTTTCTTTATTCTTTACATAGTATAAAACAAAGCCGCTGTCGTCTGTCCGTCCCCTATGTATGCTTAAATCTTTAAAACTACGCAACGGATTTTGAAGCGTTTTTTTTAATAGATAGAGTGATTCAAGAGGAAGGTTTATATGTATAACCCACCCCCGCTTTGCACGGGCGAAGCCGGGGCGGGCCACTAGTGTTCTATAAAGGGTTCTTTAACTCGTCTAACAAGTATTTACCACAATGCACAGGGATCGTGAAAGCTTAAGACATTGTTTATGACCTTCCGACACGTCAACAAAGATTAGAATCTTTGTTTTGAGTTAGAACTCACCAGCACTGCAAGTAAAAGAAGAAGATACATTGGTGAGCATACCTGAAACAACAAGGATTCTATTAGCATTCGTCAACCAGATGTACCATGCGTGCGTTGCTACAACAAACAGTTTGCAGCCGACTGAGTGAGCCGCAAATTTGTGGCGAACTGAAATTTGAGTTAGCTGCAAACTTAGATCGATTGCTGTCAGTCAGCCACTAACTGAGACAGTCGGCGTACGTAACGCTGCAAACTGCGTAAAGTGAGCGTAAAACTTGTAATTGGCCTTCGTCTACTATTTTATGTTCTATGTTTATTCTAGCTGTAAGTTTTCGAAATAAATAAAATAAAATAAAATAAAATAAAAATAAAATAAAACTAGCAAACTGTGGACACTCCATTTCAAATATATGTAAGGGCGTACTAAACCCATACGCCGCATACTCAGGCGGCTGCTTGCCTACTGGGGACACATTCTTCAATATTTTTTTTTAGTTACCTTCCTGGGCTCATGCACAAAACTTTTGCTGATAATCATCACATGATCAAATGCATAGTTTACGATTCTTTAAAGGTCAATGTGTAACTATCGCGAAAACCTAAGAAATCAACAGTCCTTTCGTTTAGCAGAAGATGTGGAAGGTCACGATTGCCCGGCCCGGTTAAAGTCGCGCTAAACCAATGAATGGATGCGAAGCCTGTTGCGGAAAGCGTGGGAGTAAATAGGTAATGGCAACACACCCACGCATGACAATTTCGACCTTGCATATCTGTTTATTGGGTAAATATTTGTCTGCACGGCAAACAAAGTAATCACCTTTTAGGATTAGTTGGCGATTTACAAGTATTGTGATACAAGTGCCTTTTGACTTAACCCTAAAATTACTTCTTTATTACTAATTTTACTAAGTTTAGGCGTGTTTGTTCAAAAACTTACGACATGTTTAGAATGAGTTGAAACTCTGTGTGCTGACGGATTTAGAATACATAATGCCACCATCCCATTGCATCCTGAAGGTGTCCTATGAGAGGAGATAGAGAAGGATTTGAAACGAAACCCGTGCCAACCCTTCTGGCCAGCGTGGTACAGAAGGCTAATTACCCTCCATATAATTGGAGGAGGCCCGACTAAGCAGTGGGTCATTTATTGACTGAGTAGTGGTCATTCTTTACCACCGGTTCCAAATGCCGTTCCACAGAGAAGAGCAATCAAGAAACTGCATGATTGCTCTTTTGATTCGAAATGCCGTTCCACAGGGAAGAGCAAGCAAAAAACTCAATGGTTGCTTTTTTTAATACAAGGGCTACAACTGTGGTGGTACAAGCAGCAATTACACGCAAAAGCATATAGCATAGCCTATGGTTATAATAACATCAAAATTGTTGAAATGACATGTAAGGGGCTGTCCATTAATCACGTGAGATTCGAAAGGGGGATTTTTCGTGATGTTTTCCGAACCCCTCCCGTTCGCTCTTGAATGGCTCGACCGGGTAAGTACCACACTCTCGCAGAAGACCGACTTTTGAGTAGTAGCTTTTAACCACTGCGCTTCGTTCGGTGAGCGAGAGGGCCGGAGGCCCAAACCATGGCAGCGGAATTTAAAGAGAGAGTACCGCAGGAGGGTACCAGTGCGTTTCGCACTGGAGACTCCCTCCCTGAGCATCCTCGCTCAGGCTGCCCTACGTAAAGGCCGGCAACGCACTTGCAACCCCTCTGGTGTTGTGGGTGTCCATGGACGGCGGTGATCACTTACCATCAGGTGACCCGCTTGCAGGTTTGCCTCCCTCTTTCATAAAAAAAAAATCACGAAAAATCACCAAGGGGTAGGAGGGGTTTAGTAAGATATCATGTGTATTACATTTTTCGTCAAACGTGTCATTTCTGAACCGAAAAGCGCGAAAAGTTTAAGCTTCTTTGTAGGTACTATAAAATACACGTGATTTTTGATGGGGGTGGGGGGTGTAGTCTTAAACCTCACCACGTATCACCAAGGGGGAGGGAGGGGTTAAAAATCTTAAAAAAACATCACGTGATTAATGGACAGCCCCTAATATGGTGCGTGCTTGGCTGAAAGATCAGAGCGAGATAGTATTAGTACATTTAAAATCTAGACATCTACTTACACTATTTGGTTAGTGCAAAAAAGATATAGCAGTCGACAGATAAGGACCGCTTCCCAATTGATTAGAAAGTTCGATATCTTAGTCCATCGATCAATAGTAATTTGACAACTTGAGTATCAGTTCCCAGATGTAGATCTTTCCTCATTTCACACTGAGATGGGCGTGTTTTAAGAGAAGCAGGTCAGAGCCCGTTCGTGCGATGATCCTCACCATTGCTTTTCTCTAAAATGATTTGAAAAGAGCAACTACAGAGTTACTTGCCAGCTCTGCTCTGTAGAGCAGCTCTCCGAACCGGTGGTAGTTTCAGCATGAATGTGGGTGGACGCAAGGGATGTGGGAGATCAAAAGCGATGGATGGATTGCAAGAATGAGGAAGTGTGTATGAAAGGTGTGAATGTAGTTATGACGACTGATAGGTGTGTATGGAGACTACCACCTAGCGTGGGACAGGGGTCGTAAGATGATGATAATGGTAACTGTAAATATGACGATTTAAAAGAGTTTTGTGATAAAACCTACGTAAATAAAGTTCCTTTTGAGTTTGAGCAACCATGTAGTTTCTTGCCGGCTCTTGTCCGTGGAATGGCATTCAGAACCGGTGGTAAAAGTGTAAAAACTAAATGAATAATTTTTTTTTTAAGCTTTCTCAAGAATTTATTCGATTAAAAAACATTTTGATTTTGATTTCATAGTAATACGGACGTAAGCGACAAAGAAACGTCGGTCGGTTGCCTTTCTGCTATCTATGACAGTCGTACACGTGTCAGTAGCGTGACAATTAATAGCTGGTCTAACTATATAATTACCGGTTGTCCCACTGGATGGATAGCGGAAGGCGGTAGTTAATCGTAGCAGGTTATACGGGTGCCGATTGCAATTAAATTGAGAAAAAGTCAAGGGAGATGATGTCTAAAGATGGAGCAGGCAATTCAAGGGAATGCCCTTTCGGGCACCGGCTCTCACATGCACACGACTGAACACAGTAAAACTGCTTGGCGCTTGACTTAGATGTCAGGGTGGTAGCTAGCCGGACGGACCATTACATCCACCAAGCGTGCTGGGTTTTGTTGACTTTTACCACACGAGTTTTTTCCCAGCGTGTGGTGGGGAATATATTCTGACCCATCCCCACACTACCCATCTTAAACATGACCCACAGCTCAGTGGGGCCTCCTCAAATCACATGGAGGGTAATTAACCTACTGTGCAGTTTACTGCGGTAAGTTTACTGCTGTTTTCCTTCTTTTGCGGCTCGGTTTTCTACCTTGTTATTTCCTTTTGTCGACGACACCCTCAGGATGGAATTGGGTGGTGACAATGATAAATTGTAAATCCGTCACCTAATACCAAGTGTTTCACACCACCACGATGCAATACGTCTTGCGTCAGCCACGTTTTGTTAATGCTCCGACCTATTTCATTCTTGAATGGGCCTTGTACATTACGTTGCGTTGCTCGTACATTTTAATATATTTTTTTCATTGTTAACTCTCAACGTACGTGTTGAAAAGTTAAATAGTGAGTGAGTCATAATTTTTATTTGGTGGCAGTCCCGATGTGTCGGGTTTTGAATACATATCACCAACCGATTTCAATGAATGAATAACATTTATTCAGTTACAAGGGAACGGATACACAACAAAATCAATAATAATCTACTAACAGACCGAGATAATATAACTAAGAACTTAGTTGTATTACATTTAAATTAGCATACATTAATTTTAACATAGCGCAATCTATTGAATAGTTACTCAATCCAATCAACAGATATCGCCATCTGTTAGAATCGTTTGGACCTAGCAAATAATTGACAATGTTAAATAATAGACAAATAATTTGCAATAAAATTGTATTGCGACTATAAATTGATATGTAAGCTATTCTATCTTTTATGTTGGATCAAACTGCACACGGTGAGCAAATTTGTTTAAAATCGGTCAATGAAAAAAGCCACAGCAATGCAAGCCCGGGTACCTACATATTATACACTAAACTAGCTGTAAATAACTAAAGTTCGAAAATGGAATTTACGCCAGATCGCAGTCACCGAGTACGGTGCCAAGAATGCCAGTAGCATTGCCACGTTGTATGGCAATGCTAATACGCTGAGCGAAGTAATGACCAGCCTTCTGGTCACGGGTTAAAGTTGACATACGCTGTACAATTCTTCGTTATATGTTTTGAATTTCGTGCCCCACGGACCAAAACTTTCCACCCCAAGTGGCACAAACATGTAACTCGAATCGAGCTGACTATATTTGCGCCGCTCGCTTGAGGGATACACCAGAATCAGCGTTCTATAAATACAGTTCTGGTCTTAATTTAACACACAGACTTTAACAATAAACAAAAGAGCGATAAATGCGTGTGTGTAATGTTTTTATTGATTTATTGTATGTTTTATGCATTATTTTAAAAAAGCATTAGCATTCTGCACTACGCTATATGAACTACTAGCAGACCCAGCCACGCGTTTCTGTAGCTAAAGTTTTTTCTATATTACATTAAACATTAACACACATTAATTTAACTTTTAATATAGCGCCATCTATTGAATACTTACTCAATCCAGTGAACAGATATCGCCATCTGTTAGAATCGTTTGGAGCTAACATTTAATTGTGACTGTCAAATAATAGACTAATAATTTGTAATAAAATAATATTGCAACTATTTTTTAAGCTATCCTATCTGGATTAAACAGCATACGGTGTGCAAATTTGATTATGATCGGATAGGTAGTTTAAGAGTCCATTCCGAACAAACAATGTGACACGTAATTTATATATAACTAGCGACCCGCCCCGGCTTCGCACGGGTACAATTATGAACCTCTAAATTTGATCAGTGTTTCTCTACAATATCATGGATGTATTATACTTATAAACCTTCCGCTTGAAAAACTCTATCTATTAAAAAAACTGCTGCAAAATCCTTTGCATAGTCTTTAGATTTAAGCATACATAGGGACGGACAGACGATAGCGACTTTGTTTTATAATATGTAGTGATAGTGATAAGGTAAGTGTGGGAACCAGCGTCGTGGCGGGTTGCGGCTCCGGGGACTCCTCTGTCCTCAGAGCTGCCTTGCGAGTCGTAAACCGCTGCGGCGCACCATGAGGTCCTCGGGTTGGCGCTCAACTTAGTTGGCCGTCAAACCGAGTCCTCACTCAACGCCCTTGGGTTGTCGAAAACCCGAGGGCTGACGGGCCTCCTTCTGCGGGGCCGATGTCGCAGAAGGGGGCAGCGGGGCGGGTCGCCAGGGAGGGAGCTCCGGGTGACCCGCGCCGCGGACGGAGGCAGGGGTGGAGGGTGGTTCGTGACGGTGCGGGCCCCTTCTGCCCTCGCCTAGGAGGCCGGTGGTGGTTCGGGGGAGCCACCACCGACGAAAGCCTCGATGACTGAGGGCGTCCCAGTGTACCGGGACGCCCTCCCTGATAGTCGCTTGCCCGCGTTGCGGGCACCACGCTGGGGCGTCACAGTAGAATGCGTCTACGCGAACTTGTGGCGCCCCAAGCGCGTCGTGTGTGGGTATGCCGCTGGGGTTTTAGTGGGTAAACGACTGGGTAGACGACCCTTGTCGGAGTCCCACATAATCACCGACCTTTCCCCCGGGGTGCGGTGGTATGCATAAAGCATTTCCCCAGCGAAAACAAAAAAAAAAAAAAAAAAAAAAAGTGTGGGAAATTCCGTACTCCTCCGTCCGTACAATGTTCGTAAAAAGGGGTACAAACAAAAAAGGGGTTTTACTTCATGTACCTATTAATCTAATATAACTAAAATTCACGGTGTTTGTTATTGAATTCCTCCGAAATGGCTCGACCGATTTCCGTGAAATTTTGTGTGCATTTTTTTTTATGATACAGCATACAAAATTACATACAACCGTAAATAGTCACCCCTCTACGATCAAATCTGGGATTTTAATAGCGATATTTATATGGCAAAACAACATTTGCCGGGTCAGCTAGTATCATCATCATCATTTCAGCCAAAAGACGTCCACTGCTGGACATAGGCCTCCCCCAAGGATTTCCACAAAGGCCGGTCCTGGGCCGCCCGCATCCACTGCTTTCCGGCGATCTTAAACAAACTTAAAACTTAAACTTACTTAAGCTAGTATACATAATAAATATACTACACAGAAGACCACAAACTTAAAGGTGTCATTTGGTATACTGAAAGGTCTTTTCCCAGTTTGCCGACTGCCTATCCTGGAGATAGCTAGTATTAATTAGGCAACGACTTATGATGTATTAAAAGCATTTAAATTCGTCCATATTCATCATTTCAGCCAAAAGACGTCTACTGCTGGACATAGGCCTCCACCAAGGATTTCCACAAAGGGCGGCCCAGGACCGGCCCTCTCCATTGCCCTTTGGGTGACTTTGAGCCTTCTGATGAAGCCCATAGTGAGCGACCACGTCTCTGTTCCATATGTCATCACTGGCAACACTGGTTGAAAACTTTTGTCTTCAGTCGTCTTCAGTCTTAATTCGTCCATTAATATTATCTATTTCCCAAGTCTAGCTGCAACATACACAACATTTCAACCCAAAAACCTCATTCCCTATCAATAAAATGGTACAACAAAATATACTGTTACACCACCGATTCTAGACCTGTCGATGCGTTAACACAATTCTAAAATAGAGTCCTGATAGTTTTTGTGTAACCACGCAATGCCGACATCTGGTTTGCTCGTAAGTTTCCACTCGCGTAGTAAGTTTGTAATTCGTATAAATATTTGGATGTGTATTAAAAGCATACGGTCTAGGTTTCAACTCTATTATTAGGTAATTTATCTGCCTAGGAATTAGGTATTTAGGTTATAGGATCTAATGTGTTAAAGTTTGTTTAGGTCTAGATTTTTGACCTGAATATCTGTATTACAGCGTTAAATGAGCGTAAACAGATTTGTGGTAGCAGACTTTCAGTATTTCTAAAAAGCTTCCGTGTGGTGACGGATTTAGAATGTATAGTGTTGCCACCCCATTCCAACCTGAGGGTGTTGTAAGAGCTGACAAAAGAAAGTGACAAGGCCGATAACATAGCCGGAAAATAATGAAATCTTGATAGCATTTTTTTACGCCGGAGATCCTCATGGATTCCCAGCCGTTGGGGACTGGCCGGGGTATGTGGGACTCCGGGGCGCGTAGAGATGGTGAATTGCGCCCCGACCTACCCACTAAAACCGACGGCGATCCTCGACTGCCCAAACCAGGGCCACGGGATTCAGTCCCATTGCGGGAGCATGCGCCGTGACCTATACGAAACCCTTTTTTTTTGTTTATTTTTGTCCGCCCGGGGTAAAATCCTTTATGGACTTACTCGTCTGTGTGGGACTCTCCCCCATAGTGGGGGCCTACCCACTAAACCTCCCCGGGGTGCTCCAACTCGCGTCCTGTTGCGGCATTGTGGGATCTGATGCAGAACCACGCCGCCGCAGACGAGGAGGCCCTCCTCCTCTCTTCAGGCTCCATACGGTGCCAACCCGTCTGGCCAGCGTGGCTCAGTAGTCTAATTACCCTCCCTGTGATGGGAGGTGGTCCGACTCAACAGTGGGTCATTTATGGGCTGAGTAGTTCTATTGCAAGTTCGACACTGTGAAATATTCGGTTGTTACTAAATTATGTTATGACGACATAACGCAAGCCTTGCCCATAATCTTGTCTATATGATTAAGGACAACCTTGGTAGGACCATAATGTGACCTCATGCTGGGTTTAAGTGGCGCATTGCATCATTGATGGAACAGCCAAATAAACACAATGACGAAAGAAAATTCTCGCGTTTCAATGTTAGGTAACTAATTAAATTGAACTTACCAGCTTAACATTTTGTTTAGCAATTTATAATTATTTGTTTACTCAACTGAATTATTTATTTGAGAATGGAGTAACTTTTTTCGCAATAACAATGCTTTTTTACCCTCGCTTAAAAAAACAAGTGAACTCTAACAAACCATTTATCAAACCGCAAGTTTAAAGTGCACACAATACCAAAAGGTACTAAATAAATATTGCAGAGTTAACCGCAATTTACAATGTAATTTATGGTATTTTCACACCTGGTCTGTTAACTATGAGGGTTGAAAATTAGGGTCATTACACCCCTTTTAAATTCAAGGGTTAGTTCCGGAAGTATTATGCACTTTTTAACCGAATTCAAATACTTCGATCCTTTTTATGTATGAAACAACGCCTGAACTAATTTGGAAAATCTTATTTTTCGTTTCCTGCCTCTTGCGTTCCTTTAGTCAACACCCTCAGATAGTGTGGGTTGGTGACATTGTGTCACCAACCCACACTATCTACTAGTAATTTGGTAATTTGGTAATTTGGTCTACTAGTCATTTGGTCATATTGAGAGGATGAGTGAGTAGACTTACGAAAGAAATATATAGCGGAAGTGTGAATGGGAACGTTGGAAGGGGCAGGCCAAGAAGGACATTCCATGACCAAATAGGTGATGTCCTAAAGAAAGGTCAGGTCAGAAGCACCCTAAACCGACGAGTATGCATGAAGAGGTTAATGAAAGTGGAAGAAGCAAAAGTTGTGAGCCAGGATCGTAGCAAGTGGAAGGATGTGATCTCTGCCTACCCCTGCGGGAAAAAGGCGTGACTAACCTTTGTTTTTACGTTGGAAATCCCGTAAAAACAATGGATACCCGACCGCTAAACGCCAGCCGGGTTATGGGACTCGGAGGCGTGGAAAGATGGTAACTGCGCCCCAACCTACCCACTAAAACCAATGGTGTCCCTCGGCCGCCTGAAACAGGGCCACGTGTTTCACTCCCTGATGGAGAGCATGCTCCGCGACCCTCATGGGGTCTTGACCCACGCTGAGGGGAGCTCTGGACGCTCCCCATCCCATCGAGAGTCACGTACGGGACATTGCACGTGCCCGCCTGCCTGCCCTGTCGCGGCAATTTAAGGCTCTCGAGGCAAGTTTGAGGACAGAGGAGTCAAAGGAGCTAACGACCACTCTGTGTGACGCTCTTCGTCTGGCCTCTCCCTGTGGGCCCACCCAGCATGGGTTACCTTAAGCCGGTATTTATTTATTTACTAGCCCGCCCCAGCTTCGCACGGGTACAATGATAAACATCTAAATTTAGCAGTGTATCTCTACAATATTATACATAAAAACCTTCCTATTAAATAACTCTATCTATTAAAAAAAACAGCTTCAAAATCCGTTGCGTACCTAGTTTTAAAGATTTAAGCATACATAGGGACGGACAGGCGCGACAGCGACTTTGTTTTATACTATGTAGTGATAGTGCTGATATATCCCTCTTGATGATGGAGGATTGACTAAAGATTTATCGAAGCAATCAAAATGTATACTACGACAGCGCCCAAGATTTTTATGGGTGGCAACATCCATTTACCATCAGGTGGCCGCTTGACTATTTCTGTAGCAAAAAGTGGCACTGCTCATGACGTATATCCTTTCACGATGGTAACAGGTTTCCTTCAGCTTCAGATTTCCAATCGAGACACATCAAAGTCATTGGTATTTATAGTATTCATGACTTTCCGGGCAATAGTGTTGCGACTAAGATTTATCGATAAACCATCTGTGATCGTGGGTGTACTACAAGGATCGATTCTTATTTTAAACTTGTAGTTACTGGTGGAACTGGTAGGCAGAAAGGTTCTTCAACGCAAGAGAACATAAACTTCGTCATTATCAGCCCACTCTGGTCAACTGCTCAATATAGACCTCCCCCATGTCTTCTGCTCAGTTGTTTCTCGCAGCCTTTCCCAGATAAAGGATTCGCCATATCTAACAAATCATTATAACTTGAGGTATAAAGACTCTATTATAATGTTAATATTATCCGTGTCGTGACGGATTTAGAATACACATTGTCACCACCCTATTTCATTGAGAGGGTGTCGTAAGAGCCGACTAAGGGACAAGGTCGATAACCGAACGAACGACCGAACGAACGAAGTCATGACCGATCTGGCAAGCGTGACACAGTAGACTATATTATCCTCCATGTAACTGGGGGAGGCCCCACTCAGCAGTGGAATGTGATGTTGGTCAATCGATATTGCAAGTATCGATAAGAGGCATCACTAGTGCAAACTAGACGAATGTTGGCGGAGAGCCAATGCGGACATAGCTTGTCTATGGAAATAGAATCGGTTTGTCCTTATTATTTGATTGTCTCCGACAAGACAGGAATCGTGTCCTGTTTTGGTGTATCGATTGTGGGGAAAGCAGACGGGCTAAAATATAGGCAACAACACCTTATGGAAAAACTGTCTAACAATAGTAATACTATTCAGCCCATAGATGACCCACTGCTGTGTCGCGCCGCCTTCCATTGCCAAACGAATTGGCACAGTGGATTTTCAATTTTATTTTATTGTTTCATTTGTTAAAAGAGTGCTCAAAAGAGCTCTAATTAACCAACTTGATTAAATGAGTTCTGACTTTGTTGCGACTTAAAAGATTTCCTTCTCCTTCAGCCAGGTTATACGACACGACACCCTATAGATGGAATGGGGTGGTGACAATATTTATTGTCCGTCATCACACGGACAACGGCGGTAATCTAAGAGTTCCCTAGTTAGGCAGCTAAACAGATTTTAAACCGTTTCCTACACACATTTCAACAGTAAGTCCTTCTTTTTTTTACGTGGCATAAAATCCTTTGTTTACTATTCACATCGGCCTAGGGTAAGGCCAGTGTGGGGTGTGTTTGACCCCATACCCACTGAATATACCCCCGGTGCAACGTCCGCGCCGCCTGACAGTGGACTCTCGAGGGCAAACATGATGATGATAGTTAAGGCGTGTCGCCTAACGCGCTAACATCAATAAACAATGAGATAATACCAAGAATATGACCGTATTACACTTTTTCATAAACTGTGTCATTTATTTCGGGCGATGAGACTGGCAGTTTAAAATTATATTGTGTACGTTTCCAATGTCATACGGCTTTTGTGCATGTCCTGATTTGCACGAGCATTAGTGGGTAAGGTGTTGGATTTTTTAATAATTATTTTGTTACAACACCACAGACTAGTACGAGGGTGAATCAAAAAATTCTTGGAATCAATATTAAAAAATACAAAGATTTAAATAATAATATTTTATTTTTCTACATAATCTCCCTCCAATGCAATGCATTTAGAATAACGCGTTTCTAACTTCCTTATTCCTTGTGAAAAAAAATTATTTTCTTGACTCTCGAAAAAGTCCTCTACGGCAGCTATAACCGCGTCATTATCGTGAAATTTTGTTCCACGAATTTCCTCTTTTAATTTTGGAAATAAGTGAAAATCACTTGGGGCTAAGTCCGGAGAATATGGTGGGTGGTCAAGGAGATTGAAGCCAGCACAGCGGATTGCGTTGAGCGCAACTTCCGATCGATGGGCAGGAGCGTTATCTTGAAGGAACAACACGCCCAACGACAGTTTTCCACGACGTTTTTCTTTAATCGCTTCACGCACTTTCGGGATTAAATTTGCATAATAGGGTCCAGTTATCGTCTGGCCTTTTGGCATGTAATCAATAAAAAGGATTCCTTCACTATCCCAGAACACAGAGGCCATAACTTTGCCAGCGGAAGGAGCAACTCGAAATTTCTTAATGGATGGAGAGGATGGTCGTTTCCAAGACATGCTTTGTCTTTTAGTTTCAGGATCAAAATGGTGGACCCACGTTTCATCCATGGTGACAAGACGACGGCAAAAATTATCCGAATCACGCTGGAACATTTCGAGATTACGCTTGGAAATTTCCAAACGTCGCTTTTTGTTTTCGTCGGTTAACATTCGTGGCACCCATCTTGCAGACACTTTTTTGAACCCCAGTGAATCAATTAAAATGGATTGAACGCTACCAAAAGATATCTTTAGGATCTCAGCTATATGTTTTATAGTCATTCTTCTGTCTTCCAAAACCAGATTCTCAACCTTTTTGACATTTTCTTCTGTAACGGAGGTTGAAGGCCGCCCAGAACGCGGGTCATCTTTACAGCTTGATCTACCTCTTTTAAATTCAGCCACCCAGTACGCAACCGTAGAATAGGGTACAGCATCACCCCCTAATGTCTGCTGAATGTCCAAAAAAATTTCCTTCGTAGACATTTTTTTCAAACTGAGATATTTTATCACCGCACGTAACTCACTTTTATCCATAATTTTGACTTTTTAGCAACTCGTTGCACAAAAAAATTTATTACATGCGAACGAACTGACAAAAACAAGTGACAGTCTGCATAAATATAGTGTGATAGACACTCTTTAATTTGAATATCGAACTTGATCCAAAAAGGTTTCATATATATGCACTTCTAAGAACTTTTTGATTCACCCTGGTAGTATGTGTTCTTTTTAGCAATGAATGGTAATTATTTGCTCTTCTTTTTTTTCTTTCGTCTGTCGTACCCAGCGCCTTGGCACCTGGGACATTGGTGTTTAATTTAACCTACTCTCAGTAGGTTGGTTTAATAACATTAACTTATGCCTGTGGGTTCACCCACATTAACTTCAAATCTTTCCAATCCGAATCAAATGAAAACTATTTATCAAAAAAAAGTAAACCGACTTCAAAATGGGATTTAAAAGCGGTGTCTTAGGCATATAGGCTTAGACAATTTTAGTTGGTTCTGACTAAGCAAAAAAAAACAACCATTTGAATGGTTGTTTTTTTTTTGCTTATAGTACCTATTTTGAAGTCTTTAAACTTTTTTTGTTAGTTTAATACCTTCCCAACAGGAAGGTATTAAACATCGTAAAATATTGGAAATATAAGCTTATTTATGTTTAAAACAAAAAAAACCATCGCATTGTGGAATGAAACACTGATATCATGCACATTAACCGAAAGGTATATCACGAAGACGATTTTAAGAAGTAAATTCAAAATGATTATAATAGATTTTCATTTCTTTTATTGATCTCGGACCATTTCTTGCGAGAATATTTTTGCAACTAACTATACCAATGTAGAAACACCTATGAATTTATTGTAAAACGTTTAACGACCAAAACATAAACATTTATATTTACACTGTGTGTAGTTTTCCACTCATGTCTTCTTCATTTCCCAGTTCACATAGCCTTTCTAATTATATTCTTGAGCTTGAGAGATGATATAAAAAGTTAAATCAAATGAAAACTCATTTAATCAAGTTAAATCATTAGAGGTCTGTTGGCATTTAAAATTGAAAATTTACCATTTACCACCGGTTCGGAATGCAGATCTACAGAGAAGAGCCGGCAAGAAACGCTGTAGTTGCTCTTTTTAGATTGCCATTCTAAGGTACAAGGTAGTAAGACAGATTTGTGAGAGCAAACGCGCGCAATAGTCGCAAAGGGCTAAACATCAGCAATAGTAACCTTTTAATACCAGAGCCAACGGCGCCTGTTCACAAGCATGACACACGAGGCAGCCATCGCCCTCCTCAACCATATTGCAGGGAAGAGAACAGAGAAGAAACGTGCAATGGACACGCACAAAAACGGTGCTACAAACGCGAAACAGCATAAAATAATGTCTTTAACGTTTTCTAAAGCGATTACGAAAATGAGTCGAGAAGTTTAGTCATCGCTGCCTTTTCTCGCGATCAAACAGTACGCAATGCGGTTGTGTTTACATTGACGATGTGCCGATTGCATCACTAGCTGCGTCCCACTGCTTCGCTCATTCGTTATCATCACTACATTATTATAAAACAAAGTCGCTGTCGTCTGTCCGTCCTTATGTATGCTTAAATCTTTAAAACCAGCACTATTTTTTTTAAATGATTGATTCAAGAGCATGATTTATATGTATCATCATCATCAGCCCACATTAGTCCACTGCTGGACATAGGCCTCCCCTAAAGAGAGCCAAAGGGCCCCTGTTTATTACATCCATAATATTGTAGAGAAACATTGCTAGTTTTTTTTATACGAACGTACTTAGAACACGTGGTGTCACTACACATCTCGTTTGGGGCACCAAATGCTCGGAAGCATTCTACTGCGGCGCCCCGACGGCTTGCGACTTTCGGAGGGCCTGGGTAACTGGGAAGTCCTACCGTCAAAGAGGCTCATGTCGGTGGTAGCCCCCCCAGGTTTTTGGCACCTGTTCACAAGATTAACGCACAACGCCATCATGAGTCTGGCCTACCAGCACTGCGCCTTCCGGGACGCGGTCGCCACTCGAGGACTTTTCTGTCCCATCGGGCGTCGGTCCTGCGAGCTATGTGCCCTGCCCACTGCCACTTAAGTTTGGCAATCCGGCGGGCTATGTCGGTGACCCTGGTTTTCCTGCGCATCTCCTCATTTCTGATTCGATCTCGCAGGGAAACTCCGAGCATAGCCCTCTCCATTGCCCTTTGGGTGACTTTGAGCCTTCTGATGGAGCCTTCCTTCTCTTGCAGCTAGGTAATATGCCACTTGCGTTCCTTTAGTCACCTCTTCGGCGTTTACGACACCCTTAGGATGGCATGCGTTGGTGACAGGACACGGACTACAATACCTCATATCAAAACACTTTCTATACAATCGCAATGAGTCATTTCTCGCCTTCAACACGCGGGCAATTCACACTTAAACTGGGTCTGTGTATGCCATATGGACTGGCACGTGCATGTAATATGAGCTTGAACCGCCCATTGGGACTATCGCTCTTTGTAGATTGATAAAACGGTTTATAGTTCAGCTGTACAGTTCTTTCCGGGTTCGAAACTTGTGTGGTAGTTTTATTTTTTTCTTTTATCCACTTATACTTTTTCCCAATATCAATTCTGAGGCATTTAATAAGTAAAGAGAGAAAAAAAATAACATAATTAAGTGCGGTTAGATTCCATGTGGTGACGGATTTAGAATACATAGTGTCACCACCCCATTTCATACAAAGGGTGTCTTAAGAGTCGACATTAGGGAATTTCGTGGCTGTTAACCTAACCGCAAGGAAGAAAATCTTGATACTAAGCCCTGTGCCAACCCATCTGGCCAGCGTGGCACAGTAGGCTAATTACCCTCCATATAGTTGGAGGAGGTCCGACTCAGCAGTGGGTCATTTATGGGCTGAGTAGTAGTAGTTCTTTAAATAAAGAAAAGAAAATGGACATGCACCCAGCACCCATTGGATCAAGACGTTGCTTAACCAGACAAACAAAAAACAACAAAAAAGAAAGAAGAAGATTAAGCTAAGTAGAAAGATAAACTGAGGAATCTACGTCAGTAAAAGTGACTAGAAACGTTATAAAAAACTAGTATCCATTTATATACAACAGGTGGTATCAAGAATCCTGAACCAATTAGAGAAACTACCATCATATTATCGGTTTAAGGCCAAACCGCTTTCATTGATCGATTATCGATATAAAAATATCGACACACATTCCTATTTGGGTGCGGATCGATAAATGTTTTTCATTTTGTCGGCGATGACTAGAGATGAGGTGCGATTCGTATAATTTATCGATAATCTTGCAACTAATTTTATACTGTCGAATTAATCTCCGGTAGCGTTATATGTTGATGAGTGTAATTTATAAGAATTAAAAGAATTACGGCCCGTTTCGTTTTTATTAAAGTAATATTTTTTTTCTTTTCTGTACTGGCAATTCATAGGGCTGTTATTTGTATTTTCTATTTTAGATAAGCCTTGTTTGACGAATATTGCATCGACCCGGTGAGCGTAATGTCAAATGCAGAACATAATTGCAGCAATTTATTGGACGACGGCCATAACATAACGCGAAAACGTGCAAGCAAATTTTTCAGCGACACCTTTTCAGATCAGGTGTCGAACCACCAAATGTTTCTCACAAGCTTAAGTATTATAGTCCGTTTTATATCTTGGGGACGCATTTAGAATACATACTCCTGGACACTTCTGTTGTGCAATATGGTACATTGTCCTCAAGAAATATTTGTACGACCTACAAGTATTTGTTCCGGGTCTGGGTTTTTTCTATCTATAATACATAATATAGATGTATTTACAAAAAAAAGTATATAAATAGTTTATCATCCATCTCGTTACCATAACACAAGCATTAAGTTGCTTAGCTTGAGACGAGATGGCGTTGTGTGAAATGTCCATGGACATTTATTATTATTATTATTTATTTAATTAAATACGAAATCAATGTAGCCCAATCAGATGTTTGTAACAGAAAATATGATAATAAGTCTCCATGGAGTTTCTTGCTTGTTCTTCTCCATAGGATCTACGTTTTGGAACAAGCAAATAGAAGCACCTAGATTCCTAACTTCACTTTCGTCTTTTCAAAAACACCTGTAAATAGGTTCAATTGAAATAAATGATTTGAGTTTGAGTGGCAACTCCCCCCCCTTCCCTCTATCCTGAGGGTGTCATAGGAGCCGACAACAGAAATGACAAAGTTGATAAGCTAGCCGCAAGAGAAGGAAAATTTGATAAGAAACTCTGTCAGCGTGGCACAGTAGGCTAATTACTCTTCATGTAACTTGAGGAGGAGGAGTAAGTATATGTTGTGTGTTTTTAATTATCAATTCTTACAACTAGTAATGTGCGTTGCCAGTGATGACATATGGAACAGAGACGTGGTCGCTCACTATGGGCTCCATCAGAAGGCTCTAAGTCACCCAAAGGGCAATGGAGAGGGCTATGCTCGGACTTTCTCTGCAAGATCGAATCAGAAATGAGGAGATACGCAGGAAAACCAGGGTCACTGACATAGTCCACCGGATTGCCAAACTTAAGTGGCAGTGGGCAGGGCAGTATCGACGCCCGATGGGGCAGAAAAGGCCTCGAGCGGTGACCGCTTTCCGGAACGTGCAGTACTAATAGGCCTCTCACACGGTGGACCGATGACCTGGTTAAGGTCGATGGAATGCAATGGATTTCCACAAAGGCCGGTCCTGGGCCGCCCTTTGTGGAAATCCTTGGGGGAGGCCTATGTCCAGCAGTGGACGTCTTGTGGCTGAAATGATGATGGCAACTAGTAACATTAGCTACTGTTTACGTCATTTTTTTCGTCTATTACGCGGCTCTTTTGTTAATTTCCTTTGCATTTTTTAAAAGCTTACTACAAAGGTAATATAACTTAATCATCAAATCATTTACCCGTCAAACGATTTGCAAATGTGAAATGAAACGCGTGTTTTACTAACGTTAGATGATTTATTTACGTAAAAGAAATCATGGCCAAACAACCTATAAACATTTCAGTATGAAAAGTTGTGAGGCAAAGAGCTGTATGCAAAATAATGTGGTTTATCAATGTTATTTGCATTTTGAGTATATTAAAATATACTTAATGATGCGCTTCACGATTCTTGCACATTATGGTAAGAGATCGGGATAATCAATAAGATTGCGTATTTTTTTAATGGTGGCGAGAAAGCTATTGTTTCTATGTTCTTTTATTGCTTCCTACTAAAGTTTTAGATTGGCAGAAAGTTAATATGACCGGTGCTCTTGTCCGGCACCGGGCTCTCACATAAACCCGACGAAACAGAGTAAAAATGCCTGGCTGACTTAGATGTGAGGGTGGTAGCTAGCCGGGCGGACCATTAGATCCTACCACCAAGCGTGCTAGGTTTGGTTGACTTTTACAACACGCGTTATTTCCCAGCGTGCGGTGAGGAAGTTTTATATCCTGCCCGTCCCCGCACGGGGTAGAATACTATTTGCTATAAAGTTTTATTTTGTGACACTTCTCTTAGACTACAAATTCTTGTATTTCATTTAGTGTATTTCGGTTATTTTATTACTCCAGTACATTGTACGGATTATTTTACTGTAAACAATTGGTATATTTTAGTAGTATAGTCACAAGGCTAATTTTAATACGTGTACAAATGCATGTAAATCTCCCTCGCTTGTTTCTCAATTTCATTGGCACCGGTCTCACCCTGCCACGCTGGCCAGACGAGTTGGCACAGGGTTTCAAGTTTTCCTTCGCACAGTAGGCCGATTACCCTCCCTTGTAATAGGAAGAGGCCCTAGTCCTTATTTATGGGCTGAGTAGTATTAGTATGAAAATTTATCGATCATCTGCCAAGACTAGTATATTTTTCATAATCACAGTATTCGATTTTAGATAGGATCGATAAAATGCAGTGGTACATCACTAGCGAACCGAATAAGGTAAACTCAAATCAATTCAGCCTAGCTGCCATATAGGGCATCTATGACATAACTAGGCTAAAAAGACGTAAATAGGGCACAGACAGACTAAGTTGGACATTTTAAATATTTATACTTTGTTTAAAGAGCATTGTGGGAATGGAATATTTTCTACTATTTGAGGTCATCAGTATTATCTGGGCCTGATAAAGGTCTACTGCTGTGCCGAGCGTCCTCCAATTACATGGAGGGAAAAGTAGCCCCAATCACATAGATGCCAGATTGTCTGGCAGGAGGCCGTGACACCTATCCCCCGATGACTGTCGTCGGGGATTTCTTAACCGAGCGAATTATTCTGTAAACTTCACTATCGCGATGTAGGACTTTTTGGTTATTCTTGATGTCAATGGTTCAGATTTTTTGTGGAAATGGTGTAAGAATGTAGCATGCTGGTCACTGCGAGCCTTCTGTGTCATGCTGGTCAAACGGGTTGGTCCCTCGACTGTGCTGTCGACCTTGCCGTGGTGACAAAGTCCGGCTCAGGTTCAGACGAGCCCATGGGGAGAGGCCAGGCGAATAGCGGCATACAGTGTCGTAGTGGGTTCGGATTCTGGGGACTCCTCTATCCTCAGATTTACCCGGCAAGCCGTAAAACGCTGCGGCGCACCATAGTGCCCTTGGGTTAGCGCTCAACCTGATGAGTCGCTAATCCGAGGGCTGTATCTGTGATGATGATCTCTCTGTATAGCAGCTTTCCGAAGCGGTGGTAGTTTCAGCATGAATGTGGATGGACGCAAGGGTTGTGAGCGATCAAAAGAGATGGATGGATTGCAAGAATGAGGAAGTGTGTATGAAAGGTGTGACTGTAGATATGATGACTGATAGGTGTGTATGGAGACTACCACCTAGCGTGGGACAGGCGTCGTAAGATGATGATGGTTATTTTAAAATATTAAGATTTTTAAAGTTTGTGACAAAACCTAAGTAAATAAAGTTCCTTTTGAATTTGAGTTGGGAAGAGGCTTCCTTCTGCGAGGTCGTTAGCAGAAAGGGGCGGAAATGCAGGAAGGAAAGGAGCGCTGAGGTGGACATAACGTTGACTCCGTCTCCTTCCAGAGGCGGAGGGGACTCCCACACACCCCCTGTTGGCCATCCCCAGGCTGGCGGGGATAGTCCATAAAGGACTTTACCCAAGTCAAAAATATATATACTAGTGACCCGTCCCGGCTTCGCCCGTGCAAAGTGGGGGTGGGTTATACATATAAACCTTCCTCTTGAATCACTCTATCTATTAAAAAAAACGTATCGAAATCCGTTGCGTAGTTTTAAAGATTTAAGCATACATAGGGACGGACAGACGACAGCGACTTTGTTTTATAATATGTAGTGATAATGAAGTGATATAAAAAAAGGTAAATATTTCCCACAAAACTATTACAGTTACATTTTCTCATACAAAAACCAATACAGAATAAACATTTCACACAAAATCCATGAGAACTGGTACAAAGTAGACAAAAAACATAAACAATGCACTATTAGGGCAAGCAGCGGGATATTCACTAGCAATGCTATATAAATAAAATAGAAAAAAATACGTGTTAAACTACGGGCGGAGTCGCGTGGTGGATATGTAATGAGCTGGTACAGTGTAGCGTAATCTCAGAGACAAAGTGATTATTTACGTAATGCTTAATGTGATACCAATAAAAAGGTTCTCTTCTCTTGACTTCTTCTTCACTATCACTACATATTATAAAACAAAGTCGCTGTCGTCTGTCCGTCCCTATGTATGCTTAAATCTTTAAAACTACCCAACGGATTTTGAAGCGGATTTTTTTAATAGATAGTGTGATTCAAGAGGAAGGTTTTTAAGTATAGTACATGCATAATTGAAACCGTGCGAAGCTGGGGCGGGTCGCTAGTTAGATATAATAATAAATGTTTGTCTGTATGTCCTCTATAGAATCGTTATTTAAGAATTGTTGTGAAAGAGCCCAGGAAGGTTACTGAATAAAAATATGAAAATTTCTGTAATGTCTTTCGTGGTAACAACGCGCGCAGGGTAAAGCCTGATTCACGCTACAGCGGTCCGTGCCCCGTACGTGGCACGGTTGAACATTATTGGTATACATTTTAATAATAATAATAATTTCACATCTCGTCCCAAGCTAAGCAGCTAAGCTAATCATCAATACAACCCTCCAAGCTCATAAAGGTGCAAGAAAACCTTTTTCAACGTCAAAGTCATTCTTACACCTTTATGAGCTTGGAGGGTTGTATTGATGAGTTTGATGATTATAACTCTGTAACGGCTCACAGCCGCAAATAAAATGTTCATCATCATACAACCTAGCACTGGCCTGCAAATTGCAAAAAACGTAAGAAAATTTGAATTTCGCGGGCTACCCTGGAGCAATCACCTTAATGCTTGTGTTATGGTAACGAGATGGATGATAAACTACTTAAATACTTTTTTTTTGTAAATACATAGATAGATAGATAGATATACTCTTTATTGCACACGTGAAAAAAGACAGAACACAAAAAAAAAATACAATGCTTAGTACAAAGGGCGGTCTTATCGCTAAATGCGATTTCTTACAGACAACCTTGGGATGGACATTAATTAGAATTTAAGAAAGGGTAGTAAAAGGTACAATAATACATATACGATTAATTATATAATGTTATTAAGCAATATGGAAAGGAAAAAAGAAATAGTTGATAGAATGAATACTCTTTATTATCTAAATGATTGTATAAATTATAATAGATACATACAAATAGTACATAGATATTCATACAATATATACATATATAAATATATACCAAAATTTTAACAAGTGATAGGATATGTGCCTATTGTGTGACAGGTAGGTTATAAAAGTGTTCTATTACCAGTTTTTTAAAAATAGGGAAAGACTCCGTGCATCTAATATAAAGTGGCAAAGAATTCCACAAACTTGCAGCCCGCGCAGAGAAAGATTGACCATAGAAGTTAGTGGTGTGGGAAGGAATTTTTAGTACCAAGTTTTCTGATGACCTTAGAGATCGTGAATGAGTGGTATGAAGAAATTAGAATTGCTCTTTGAGGTATTGCGGGGTAGACGGATTAAACAATATGTTGTACAGAAGGTTAATGATATGAGTATCCCGGCGACGGCGAATGGGAAGCCACTTGAGCTTAGTGCGGAATTCTGAAACATGATCATATTTACGTAAACCAAATATGAATCTTATACAGACATTTTGGAGTCGCTCAAGCTTGTCTAGTTGGGCTTCAGTGAGATCTGGATAGCTGGCATCGGCATAGTCGAGAATAGGAAGAAGGAGAGAGTGAGCCAGCGCAATTTTGGTAGTAATAGGAAGAAAGTTGCGGATTCTACGCAAGGATCCAGCAGAAGCAAATAGTTTGCGACTTACTTCCTGCAACTGAGGGTTCCAAGAAAGCGTTTGGTCAATGTAGATGCCTAGATTTTTTACAACATCAGTAAACGGGATGTGTATTCCATCAAAGAAGACCTGGGGCACGTTGGACCAGTTAATTCTAGAAATCATCCGTGAGCTGCCGACAACAATGACTTGGGTTTTAGCTGGATTTACCTTTAATCCATATGCTGCACTCCATTCAGCTATTGAACGTAGATCGTTATTGATACAGCTGATGGCTGTTGGCAAGCTCTCCAGAGTAGCTTGTGTATATATCTGGAGGTCATCAGCATAAAGGTGGTACGAAGAAGCGAGATTCTTAGGGATGGTATTAATATATAACGCGAAAAGTAATGGAGAACATAATATAAATATACATACATAATATAAATAGAAAACACAGATAGTTATTTGATAAAAATATTCGTATTTATTAATGTTGGCGAATTCCTGGCAGTACACCCATGAGAGTGTCTTTAGAAGAACTTTGACAAGAGAAAATCTTTGTTTTCACGCATGGGCCACACCATCTAGCCAAAATCCAAAACGACAATAAAAGTGAAAAATAAACAGCAAAAATCTCGGATGACATATCCGAGATTTTTGCTGTTTAATTTTTTGTAACTTATTTAACTTAGTGCAGTCAGTATTAGTGTGTTTGAAGTCTCTGTTTTCTGCTATTCTATGCGCTTGCATAGACTTCCACATACATACTACATTCAGGAATGCATTTAATGTCACACATTTTTACACTTGTGCCAACAATGCTGTATAATGTCTTATTCAAATATGGTTGCCGTCAAAAGCTCTTTTTACGTAACCCTGCATAGATACCTCGGGCTTGGAAGCCGACTTATGTAAGCCCAAAAGCTTACTTTAGAACGTCGTCCTTTTAGTTAAATTATAAAAAATCTGATGAGGCTGAGCTTTTAGGGAAAGCATTGTCTTTGCATTTATACAGTGTCACCACCTCATTCCGTCCTGAGGGTGTCGTAAGAGCTAACAAAAGAAAATGACAAGGCCGATAACCTAGACGTAAGAGAATAAAACTTGATACGAAACCCTGTGCCAACGCCAGAGGGCCAGCGGGCCACAGTAGGTTAATTACGCACCATTTTAACTGGAGGAGGCTGGAGGAGGAAACAGCAGTGGCTCATCTATGGGAACCCCTACCCACTTAACCACCCCCCGGTGCACCGTCCTCCGTACCCGGAGCAATAAAGTGAATATATACAATTCTCGTGTCACGGTGTTCGTTATTAAACTCCTCCAAAATGGCTCGACCGATTTGGATGAAATGTTATATTCAGATTTGGTATGTCTGCAAATCGGACAACATATATTTTTCATTACCCTAATTTTTTTAGACATTTCTTTTTGTATGATACAGCATACGAAAATACATACAATCCTATTTATTTTTTTAAAGCGATATTTTTATGGTAAACAACGTTTGCCGCATTAGTTTCAGTATATTATTTTTAGTTTCAATCGATTCCGGCATCCGATTCGATTTCCCCCACCATCCAAACTAATGAAAGTCTTAAATAATTTACAACCGGCAATGCCTATAGATATACGGTTACCAGGACCGTGATCTAATACGGTGTTGTTCATGGCGATTTGCCAAACGGAAAAACCACTACATACAGAGTTGATATGACATAGGGGCATTAAATTACACTATATGTGATTAGAATGAATTCGACACGGTACAAAAAAATACACGTGATTTTTCATGGGGGGTGGAGTCTTAAACCTCACCAGGTATCACCGAGGGGGAGGCAGGGGTTAAAAAATGTTAAAAAAACATCACGTGATTAGTGGTCAGTCCCTAAGGTTAATAAACGATGCGTTAGGCATAAACATCTGTTAGGAAAGATACATCATGTTCAAATGAGGCAAACATTTTAAAAATCATTTGCGGCTAAACGTGCTGCTAGCTACCCTCACGTCTAAGTCCGGCGCCAAGCAGTTTGACTGTGTTCCGTCGTGTGTATGTGAGAGCCGGTGCCCGACAGGGTATTTCCTTGAATTGCCTGCCCCATCTTAGACCCTGGCGTTGCTTTCCATCACGCAAGCCTAGGGTCAAAGGCATTCAAGTAATTGGTAAAAAAAACAATAAAAAAGGTGAAGACTGGGCGCTATGGCGCTGTTTAGGGGAGGCCTATGTCCAGCAGTGGACTACAGTGGGCTGATGATGATGATAAGACTTTTGGTTGCCATTTCTAATTGTATACTACTAAAAGTCCGCCCATAAATGACCCACGGCTGAGTCAGGCCTCCTCCAATAATATGGAACGTAATTAGCCGCGGTGTGGTGACAGATTTAGAATACATAGTGTCACCGCCCTATTCCATCCTGAGGGTGTCGTAAGAGCCAACAAATGAAACCTAGCCGCAAGATAAGGCAAACTTGAAACGAAACCTTGGGCCAACCCGTCTGGCCAGCGTGGCACAGTAGGCTAATTGCCCTCCCTGTTATGGCAGACTGGCCTCCCGGCTCAGCAGTGGGTCATTTATGGACTGAGTAATTAGCCTACTGGACCACGCCGGCCAGACGTGTTGGCACAGGGTTCAAGTAACCATAGACTAAATTCCAACGACTTTAGAACAAGTTCGAAAATGCGGTCAAACCATGGGCGGATGCTATTATTTTATATGTATGTATTCCAGGACACATGTGCTGTAATATTAGATGCGTTGCACAAGAGCAGAATCTGTACCCAAGGTTACAGACGACACGATTTTCGAACGAATATAACCTTGACTTATTTTGTCATTTGTAGAGTTGTATTTAGTAGGAGATTGATGTCAATTTTGACTCGCATTTTTTACATCTGTGATTACTCCCATTTAGATAGTGCGATAATATACAGAGTTGATATGACAGAGGGGCATTAAATTACACTACGTATACTATATGTGATTAGTATGAATTTGAAACGGTACAAAAAAAATACACGTGATTTTTCAGGGGGGTGGAGGGGTAGTCTTAAACCTCACCAGGTATCACCAAGGGGGAGGGAGGGGTTAAAAAATGTTTAAAAAAACATCACGTGATTAATGGACAGCCCCTAAGGTTAATAAACGATGCGTTAGGCATAAACATCTGTTAGGAAAGATACATCATGTTCAAATGAGGCAAAAATTTAAAAAATCATTTGCGGCTAGACTATTGCTCCAATTTAATTGCTTTTTGGTACAGAGCCTGGAAATGATACCTAGTATAGGCAGTTAAAATGCCCCTATGTCGTATCAACCCTGTATAGCACTGCTGAGTCGGGCCTCCCCAATAACATGGAGGGCAATAAGCCTGCTGTGGCTAGGTTTTCGGACTCGTCGTCACTATACAACACCCTCAGGATGAAATGGGGTGGCGACACTGTGTATAAGAATCCCACGCCATACGAAAAGCAAAATTGAAAGCAAAGAAATTGTAGAAGCATTAATTAATAGCAATTTTCCGTGTGTTGACGGATTTAGAATACACAGTGTCACCACCCATCATAGTGGTTAGATGTGCCGCCTTTGGATCAACGGGTCCCAGGTTCGATTCCGGGGTCGGGCAAGTGTCTTTGTCTAAAACCAGAGGCACTGGCTCGGAGTCTGGGTGTCATTTCTATCTATAATATGTATGTATTTACAAAAAAAATGTATATAAGTAGTTTATCATCCATCTCGTTACCATAACACAAGCATTAAGTTGCTTAGCTTGGGACGAGATGGCGTTGTGTGAAATGTCCAAGGATATATATATTTACATCCTGAGGGTATCGTAAGACCCAACAAAAGGACATGATAAGGCCGATAACCTAGCCGCAAGAGAAGGAAAACATGATACGAAACCGAGTACCAACCCGTCTCGCACAGTAGACTAATTACCCTCCTTAGTTGGAGGAGGCCCGACTCAGCAGTGGTCATTTATGAGCTGAGAAGAAGAATACTTCTGTTCTTTTTTTCATTATAAGTAACATGGCAAAGTCAGCGCAGTGACATCGTTTCATTCATTCATTGATTTGCTCATTCATTCGTTCAATACAATTAAAAATAATCGTTTTACAATGAAAACGCGACTCTAACATAAACTTCACTCCGAATTCGGGTCATTCCCTTTCTGCTGTCCAATCTTTATGATGGCTGGTTCTGTACGACGATATTGGATGACGGGGTGGGCAGGCTATGAATTATCTGTGTTACGCATGGTGGATATTGACTTTTTTTTATATCTTGCTGCTCCATGCGCGAGTTACTACGCCACTAACTAAAATAAATTTGAAGGAAAGACACATTACACAAATATTAAAGTTTTCGTTGTTCAGGAACCTTCCTGGGTTCATGAACAACACTTTGCTGAAAATCATAACATGAACAAATGCATAGTTTACGATTCTATAGAGGATATACAGACACACATTAACTTCACTACATATTAAAAAACAAAGTCGCTGTCGCCTGTCCGTCCGTCCCTCTATGTTTGCTTAAATCTTTAAAACTACGCAGCGGATTTTAAGGCTGTTTTTTAATAGATAGAATGATTGAAGAGGAAGGTTTATATGTTTACAATATTGTAGCGAAACACTTATAAATTTAGATGTTCATCATTGCACCCGTGCGAAGCCGGCGGGTCGCTAGTTTATTATAAGAAGAAGATCATGAGCGAACAGCATTTAATTACTACAACAACTAAAAATATCAATCATAACAAAAAAAAAATATACAGTCCGAATACAAACCTCCTCCTTTCTTTAAGTCGGTTAAAATAGCAAACAAATGTGTCGCACATGAATCATCATTTCAGCAAAAAACGTCCACTGATGGACATAGGCCTCCCCCAAGGATCTCCACAAAGGCCGGTCCTGGGCCGCCCGCATCACCAGTTCATCGGTCTACCGTGTGGGAGGCCTACCAGCACTGCACTTTCCGGAACGCAGTCGCTACTCGAGGACTTTTCTGCCCCCATCGGGCGTCGGTCCTGCGAGCTATGTGCCCTGCCCATTTAAGTTTGGCAATCCTGTGGGCTATGTCGGTAACTCTAGTTAGCCTGCGTATCTCCTCATTTCTGATTCTATCTCGCAGGGAAACTCCGAGCATAGCCCTCCATTTCCCTTTGGGGTTGAGCCTTCTGATGGAGCCCATAGTGAGCGACCACGACTCTGTACTATAAGGGTACATGAATACCACACACCAATGTGAAGTGCCCATACAAAGCTGATTAGTCCGATTATGTGTCGGCCACACCTACCAGTGCTCAAGAGACCGTGTCCGATGAAGTTATTCTAGTAGGGTGACAAACTAGTTGATGTTTAGTGGGCCTGTCCGTACCTGGAACAAAAAAAAAGCTTAGAATGTTTCACAATGGGGCTTATTAGTTAGGTGTCAACCGTGTGTTGCCGGGTTTAGATTATATAGTGTCACCACCCCATTACCGTCCTGAGGGTGTCGGAAGAGGCGACTAAAGGAAGTGGTAAGGCTTAAAACCTAGCCGAATCTCAACTGCACGGTCAAAGGACACGCCTATAATCTATACTATATCATCACTGCATAGTTTAAAATAAAGTCGCTGTCGTCTGTCCGTCCCTATGTATGCTTAAATCTTTAAAACTACGCAACGGATTTCGAAGCTGTTTTTTTTTAATAGATAGACTGATTCAAGAAGAACATTCAAGAAGAAGAAGAAGAAGAGAATACATGCATAATTGGCTTGGCACGGAAGCCGGGGCGGGTCGCTAGTAATATTATAAAGCTGCAGAGTTTGTTTGTTTGAGCGCGCTAATCTCAGGAAATACTCGAACGATTTTTTATTTTTTGAAAAAATATATTCCATTCCCACCCTGGTGATACAGCGGGGAGCAGCTAGTTCATGAATATATTGTTACCCTGACCTAGAGCAAAGTCTCCACACATGAAGACACTAGCCCGACTAATTTGACTAATTGCTTGGATCATGTCCCTCCATGAACTTGGAGGAGGTCCGATATATCAGTGGGTCATATATGATGACTTCCAGTTCCCGGGATTGAATCTAGTATCCGTGATCCAAAGGCAGCAACCTCTAAACCGACAAGGCGCCCAAGGTGTTGCATCGCCACCCCATTCCATACTGAGAGTGTCGTAAGTACTACATAATGGTCAATAAAATCTCTTGACACGCCTAAATCCAAATATTAGTTAAACGAACAAAAAGCCGCCATATTTTACCCAGCGTTGCGCCTCACTGGGCGTTTGACCTCTTTATGGGGTCAAATTTGGACATGAATTGGCCCCAGGGTAAATTATAAGCTGTTTTTCAATTATCTATTGATTGAGATGGAAATAAAGCATCTTTATTATATTGACCATAGTACAACTATGAACTAGACAAAAGTATTAGAGCCAGGCGAATTTCCCTCCATGAATTTGGAGTAGACTTACAAAAGAAATATGGGAGTGTGAATGGTAACGTTGGAAGGGGCAGGCCAAGAAGGACATTCCATGACCAAATAGATGATGTCCTAAAGTAATATGTACTTACAAAACACTAACTTAAGTAATAAAACAAGACTAAAAATACCAATTAACCTAAAACTTAAATACTAAAATATATTATTTAAAGGAGTCCCTTTAGGCAAGGTTCCGAAGATACTGTCAGCGTTCCCCCTTTAAATCGCTAGACTGATTCTTTGTCCGAGGTAGCTACCAGCTGTTCGGTCTCCTGTGATGTCGACTAACCTTTTTGCTATTTCCTTAAAAAGGCTTATAGCCCTAGTCCTAAAAAAAGGTCACGTCAGAAGCATCCTAAATCGACGAGCATGCATGAAGAGGTTGATGAGAGTGGAAGAAGCGAAAGTTATGAGCCAGGATCGTAGCAAGTGGAAGCATGTGATCTCTGCCTACGCCTGCGGGAAAAAGGCGTGACTTTATGTTATGTTATTTGGAGGAGGCTCGACCCAGTAGTAGGTCATTTATGGTCTGAAACGAATGACGACATGGTTTTTTTGTTGGCTCTTCTCTGTAGAGCAGCGTTCCGAAGCGGTAGTAGTTTCAGCATGAATGTGGGTGGACGCAAGGGTTGTGGGAGATCAAAAGAGATGGATGGATTGTTAGAATGAGGAATCGTGTATGAAAGGTGTGAATGTAGATATGACAACTGATAGATGTGTATGGAGACTACCACCTGGCGTGGAACAGGGACCGTAAGATGATAATGGTAATTTTAAATATGACGATTTATAACTGTTTTATAGTGAAACCTACGTAAATAAAGTTCATTTTGATTTTGAGCGGCTTAGAGCCAATCTGACGTCAACCAATGGACGGTAAAAAGCAATGGAATTTTGGATAGCTAAAATGATGATGATGATAACGTCATTGTGTTTCGGCTTCACCAAAGCGCGGTGTGGACAAAGACTAATAGCCTATTGTATTGTCAAATTGTAACATTACCGAGAGCTAAACGATTTTTCATAACATTTCACTCATTAATTTAAGTATTTATCGTCGTAAATAATTAACAAGAGTTACGCAAGCCGTGTGGTGACGGATTTAGAATACAAAGTGTCACCATTCCATTCTGAGGGTGTCGTAAGAGTTGATGGAAATGACAAGGCCGAAAACCAAGCTGCAATAGAAGGAAACCTTAATACGTAACCCCGTCTGGCTAGCGTAATACTTTGGCTAAATACGCTCCTTTTATTGGGAGGAGGCCTAATCCAGCAGTGGGTCATCTATAGGCTGAGTGGTTGTACTAGTAAGCGTTTTTTTTTAACGTTTTAGACACTTTGCAGTGACCGTGGTCGCGGGACCGACCGGGAGTAGGTGTAGTGACGGCTTTGTAATACATAATATCCTTGGACATCCTTGGACATTTCACACAACGCCATCTCGTCCCAAGTTAAGCAACTTAATGCTTGTGTTATGGTAACGAGATGGATGATAAACTACTTATATACATTTTTTTTTTTGTAAATACATACATATTATAGATAGAAATGACACCCAGACTCCGAGCCAGTGCCTCTTGTTTAGACAAAGACACTGGCCCGACCCCGGAATCGAACCCAGGACCCGTTGATCCAAAGGCGGCACATCTGACCACTAGACCAACGAGGCATAGTTTCGATACCATTCCATCCTGAGGGTGTCGTAAGAGCTGACAGAAGGAAATGACAAGACCGAAAACCTAGCTGTAATACACTGGGCTGCAAAACTAAGTATCACACTTTTAAAATTGCAATAACTACACAAGTACACAAGATATACTTTCGAAATAAAAAAGGACTCGAAAAAAAGTTTGTAGAGATTGCTATAGTTACATAGAAAGCTGATAACATTAGCTATAAAACGTTTTTTTATTTTAGATCTCAAACTTCTATAGTTTAGACAAAAATGATATATTAAAAAGTGTTGTACTTATTGCAGGTCAGTGTAGATGGAAAACTTGATACGAAAACCTGTCCCTGAATTGCCTACCCGTCTAGCCAGCTTGGCACAGACCCCCCCCTGTCATAGGAGGAGGCCCGTCTGAACAGTGGGCCTCCTCCTATGACTTCGATGCGCCGTTCTGTCCCGGGAGTCCCACATAATCACCGACCTCTCCCCCGGGGGGCGGTGGTATGCATAAAGCAATTCACCAGCGACAAAAAATAAATAAACTGCCCCCGAACCAGTGCAGTTCGATCCCCGCACGAAAGAAATATTTGTACGACCTACAAGTATTTGTTCCGGGTCTTGGTGTTTTTTATCTATAATATGTATGTATTTACAAAAAAAAAATGTATCTAAGTAGTTTATCATCTATCTCGTTACCATAACATAAGCATTAAGTTGCTTAGCTTGGGACGAGATGGCGTTGTGTGAAATGTCCAAGGATATTTATCACTACATATATTATATATATATATATTATATACTAGTATAAAACAAAGTCGCATTCTTCTGTCCGTCCCTATGTATGCATAAATCTTTAAAACTACGCAACGGATTTTGAAGCGGTTTTTTTTAATAGATAGAGTGATTCAAGGGGAAGGTTTATATGTATAACCTACCCCCGCTTTGCACGGGCGAATCCGGGGCGGGCCACTAGTTTATTATAAAAAAAAAATGTCGGTACCTAAAAAGAATTTGCATCGGGAATCTTAAAATTGCATAACTGCAGACGCGTTATCTCAACGTATTTCCAAATCTGTGCGAACATCGTGACCCAATTTCCAACGGATCCAGACGCGAGTAAACAAAATGATCTAATGCAAATATTTATAGTGCCGAGTCGTCAGTGCGAAAAATATATTTGGCTGAATTTCTCGATCGGCGAACTTGTGACACACTTTTGGGTTTTGTCGTTGGGCGCGATTTTATTCCAAACTTTTTTATTAAGGTGAATGTTCCAGGGTAGCCCGCGAAATTCAAATTTTCGTACGTTTTTTGCAATTTGCAGGTCAGTACTAAAAAATAGAAAATAAAAATATGAGATATGAGTAGATGGGTTATTTTGATAGTAACCTTAAAGCACCCGACGCTTTTATTACAAAAAATCTAATTCAAATTTATGTTAATATTTTTTAGTTCCATTTAACCGGGTTTTTTTAGTGTATTTAAACTATTATTTATTATGTAGTTGAAATATCATAAAGCTATTTTTATAAACCAACCATGGTAAGATAACGGATGCAACTCATTTTCCTTCTACAAAGAACTTAAATATCCTAGTCCAGCTTGTGGTGTTAGTTCTAAATTTTAAAAACCCGTATCTAGGTTACCAATTCAAAACAAATCTGTGCAATGTCTGCGTAAATCTAGACCCAAATTAATGCCAGAAATTAGGCCTGGAAATAAATTTGTTACTTATTTACTGGTGTGAGAATGAATGAGATATACTCAGGATTGAATGGTTTAGTAATACATAAACATATTACACTAGCTGTCCCGGCAAACATTGTTTTGCCAAATAATTACCCATCCCCCGCGCAACCCCCTTCCCCGCGCAACCCCCACCCCGCGCAACCCTCTAGGTCTTATGGTTCCAGAGATATCTTGATGACTCAATCTATCTATACAACATCTCCTATCGCAAACGTTGTTTTGCCATGTAATTAAATATGGGTTGATCGTAGAGGGGTGAAAATTTAGGGTTGTTTGTATTTTTTTATGCTGAATCTTAAAAAAATAAAAGCCTAAAATTTTCTCTAAAAAATAAACAATTTTACCCCCCCCCCCCCCTTAAAATTAAGGGGGATGAAAAATAGATGTTGTCCTATTCTCATACCTACCCAATATGCTCACAAAATTTCATCAAAATCGGTCAAAATTTCAAAATTTCATCAAAATCAAAAAAGGGTAATTACCCAACACTGGATCATCTATGAGATTAAGAATACATAGTGTCGGTTCGGAATGCAGCGCCACAGAGAAGAGCCGCCAAAAACTCTGTCGTTGCTTTTTTAGATTACCATGTTTAGGTAAAATGCCGGGATATGATAGATTTATGGGAGCAAACTAAAATCACTACATAGTATAAAACAAAGTCGCTGTCGTCTGTCCGTCCCTATGTATGCTTAAATCTTTAAAACTACGCAACGGATTTTGATACGGTTTTTTTAATAGATTGAGTGATTCATGAGGAAAGTTTATATGTATAATACATGCATAATTGCACCCGTGCGAAGCCGGGGCGGGCCGCTAGTATAAAATAAAATAAATATCCTTGGACATTTCACACAACGCCATCTCGTCCCAAACTAAGCAACTTAATGCTTGTGTTATGGTAACGAGATGGATGATAAAATACTTATATACATTTATTTTTTTTGTAAATACATACATATTATAGATAGAAATGACACCCAGACTCCGAGCCAGTGCCTCTGGTTTAGACAAATACACTTGCCCGTCCCCAGAATCGAACCCGGGACCCGTTGATCCAAATAGTCGCCAACGGCAAAAAATCTGGGAGGTTCTCGCCATGAATTTACTACTACTACTAATATTTAGCCCATAATGACCCACTGCTGAGTCGGGCCTCCTCCAATTACAGAAGGGAAATTAGCATAATGTGCCACGCTGGCCAGACGGGTTGGCACATGGTTAGTATCAAGCTTGCGTGGTTCTGCATCAGATCCCACAATGCCGCAACAGGACGCGAGTTGGAGCACCCCGGGGAGGTTTAGTGGGTAGGCCCCCACTATGGGGGAGAGTCACATACTCCCCTCGCTGGCCATCCCCGTGGCCGGCGAGGAAGTCCATGAAGGATTTTATCCGGGGCGAACAAAGAAAAAAAAATGGTTAGTATCAAGCTTTCCTTCTCTTGCAGCTAGGATTTCGGCCTTGTCATTTCCTTTTGTCGGCTCTTACGACACCCTCAGGATTGAATGGGGTGGTGACTCTATGTATTCTAAATCCGTCACCACACGGGCCCAAACCCAAATCATTTGTCTACTGCAATGATAATAATCTCCACAGGAAGCCACACTTTTAACCCATCATACCGTAACGGCTGAACATAAAATGACCAATTTTTCAATTAGTACCACCTATCTAATCTTTATCAATCTCAGCTGTTATTTGTAACGAGTTTCACTTTAAAATAATTCCATAAAAAAAAGCTCATCATCATCATCCAAGCGACCCACTGGCTTTTCCAATTTCATGCAAAGAAATAAGCCCACTGTGCCACACTGGCCAGACGGATTGGCACAGGGTTCCGATTTCCTTCTCTTACTGTTATGACACCCTCAAGATGGAATGGGGTGGTGAAACTAGATTCTGAATTCGTTTTTTTTTACCAATTACTTTAATGACCTTTAGGCTTGCGTAATGGAAAGCAACGCCAGGGTCTAAAATGGGGCAGGCAATTCAAGGAAATGCCCTGTCGGGCACCGGCTCTCACGTACACACGACGGAACACAGGAAAACTTAGATGTGAGGGTGGTAGCTGGACCGCCCCATTAGATCCTACCACCAAGAGTGGGTTTTGTTGAATTTTACAACACGCGTTTTTAATAATCTTGATCAATCCTAGAACATAGATTTTAAAGTGTTTCACATAAAGCTTTTGTCAAATGAGAAAGTTTCTTTTATTTTCGGTCTATTGCCTGCGCATGCGTTTGTCCCGAGTTAATAGCCCAGCAAATGTGGACGCATTAATACGCGTCGCTGTAGGGTGACCATATGGTCCCCTTGACCGTGCCTGCAGAAGGGGCTTCCGTACTGAGGACTCGTTAGCGCCATACCAAGGCTGAATACCTAGACGAAGGGGAAGGAAAACTTGATAGGAAACCCTTTTTTTTTACGTCGGAGTACCTCTTGTAATGGCTCCCGCAATGGGAGTGAATCCCGTGGCCCTGGTTTGGGCAGTCTAGGATCGCCGTCGGTTTTAGTGGATAGGTCGGGGCGATAACTTCCATTTTTCCGCGCCCCGGAGTCCCACATATCCCGGCTAATCCCAAACGGCCGTGAGTATTTCCAACGAAAAAAAAAGTCGGGGCGCATATTATCCCGGGAAGTCCCACATTCTGACGTAAAAGAAGGGTGACCATATGGTTCGGTCATTATAAGTTATTTACATTAAACATTTGAGTTTTATTAATCACTTTAATCTTCTTACAGCTTATGAAGGTACGTGTCATGACCTATCCAGAATCATCATTATCATCAGTCCACTATAAGACGCTAGAAATAAGGGCGTCCGATGACCCCGAACTTGCGTGGTTCAAAGATTTAAGCCTCAGTCAAAAAAGCCGTATGCTAGAGTCACTTTAGTTGTTTAAAAAAGCCAATGATTGTCACCCTAAGTGTCAACCAGTGACAATGGCTCTCGTAAATTTGTGGACAAATTTCCTTATTGATGACCGTTCTATAAAACTAATAACGCTTGGCGTTTCCTGTGAATTATTGTAATGAGAGTTTTGATAGAGTTATTTCTATAATAACAGAATACTGACCAGTAGCATCTAGAAAGAAAGAAGAAAGAAAGAAAACACATTAATTCAGCAGAATACATACAAGAAGTGCAAGATACAGGATCATACAGGACAGTAATATTAATTTTAAAACAAAAATAGACGTGAAGATTACAAAAGGAAAAAATAATAATAATTGTAGCGAACATAAGCTAATTTCCATTATCTAGACTGTAACTCCTTGTATGTCCCGCTGAAGGGTCGCCGTCTCAGCAATAGCTAGGTGCAGAACACCCGGCACTGGTCTGCCTGCGGGTTTACCTGTATTAATCAAAAGACAGTAGACTATCTATGCTCTTACGATACCCTCAGAAAGCCCCTTCTCTCTGCGACATTATAGATTCCTATTCCGTCCCCATGCGACAATATCTATTCATAGTAAATACATAGGTTGGTTAAGTAATATGTACTTACATAAACACTAACTTAAGTAATAAAAAATGACTAAAAATACCAATTAACCTAAAACTTAAATACTAAAATATATTATTTAAAGGAGTCCCTTTAGGCAAGGTTCCGAAGTTACTGGCAGCGTTCCCCCTTTGAATCGCTAGACTGATTCTTTGTCCGAGGTAGCTACCAGCTCTTCGGTCTCCTGTGATGTCGACTAACCTTTTTGCTATTTCCTTAAAAAGGCTTATAGCGCTAGGACCCCACGGACCAAGGGTCTCGACACCGAATGGGACAAATTCATATTCGGAGCCTAGACCCCTGTATTTGTGTGCTTTAGCTTTTTCAGCCGCTTCACAAGCCGCACCAGCTCTGTTGTTGGTTCCATGTAGATGGGAAGGGGCCAGTGTGTCTGAACAGGTTGCATCCCACACCAGCACCCGACCCATCTTCCATGGAATCAAACTCATACCGTCCGGTCTCTTACCATCGTCTCTTGAAATCCCAACAATACCTCTTGTTGCGACAATATCTAGGTATATTTACATTTAAAAAAAGGATTTTGTGGTCAGCTCGAATTTATTTCACCCTCACCATATCATAATCATCATCAGCCCACATTAGTCCCCTGCTGGACATAGGCCTCCCCTAAAGAGCGCCATAGCGCCCTGTCTTCAGCTTGACGCATCAAGCTGCTGCCCGCAACCTTTCGCAGATCGTCGCTCCATCTAGCAGACGGCCGTCCCACACTACGCTATATGGGTCACCATATCATCGGTTTTTCCAAATGATACAAACAATACATTAACAACGTAGTTAACTATAAACCCCCGATTAAAGTTACCGCCAGTAGGCAATTAACTCAATGCCAAAAGTTCGCAAGTTTATCTTTATTCCTTAGTTAACGATGTAATGGTATTCCTATATTCAAATGGTGACGTAATATGCTATTTGTGCGGCAAGGATGACTGGAAATTCGGGCTTAAGTCATAAGCGATTTAAGGTTGGTTTTTGCATCATGGCCTTCTAGCACTTTCCCACAGTTGGGGAGCAAAACTCATGGCCCTGAACGGGGTAGTCGAGGACAACGTGGGTTTTAGTGGGTAGGTTGAGAAGTAACTGGGATTCTTAAGCCCTGGAGTCACAAATAATCCAGCCTAAGAAAAAAAAAGAGAGTGCGTGATGCTCAAAAACACAGCCCGTCAAAATGTTGAATACTTCTTGAACCAGAAGCACCTTGGAGGGGGAAAATTCCCCTACGTCATTAACTAATCGGGTGCCTTACGCCTCTCCCTTCTCGTCCAACTTAGACTACTTTCATTGAACTATGGCCCACAGGATTTCCAAACTTTAGTGGCTGTGGGCCGGGATATCTCGCAGGACCAACACCCGATGCGGCAGAAAAATCCTCCGGAAAGCGCAGTGCTGGTAGGCCTCCCACACGGTGGACCGATCGATGACCTGGTTAAGGTCGCCGGAAAACGATGGATGCGGGCTGCCCAGGCCGGCCTTTGTGAAGATCTTTTGGCTTAAATGATGATGATGATCTTATTTAGCGGATTCACTGCAATTGTAAAGAAAATCGCTACCGCGCATGATTCGAACCCTGCACCCGCCGGAAACGCTAACCCTTGCTCCGGCCCTGTACTCCAAAATCAGTAATCGTACACTGAGAGCTTACAACATTAATTAGCATATAATTATGTGCAATAATTATACTTATTAAGGAGCACGCGTCCAACACCCCCTTTCTGGTAAATGTTAATTATACTACACACGCATATAGGTTTTATTACTAGTTACAAGTATGAATGAAATACTCGTTATTGTAAACACGGTTCTTTGTACGGTTAATATAAAAGTATTAAGGTGGTTGCTCCAGGGTAGCCCGCGAAATTGAAATTTTCTTACTTTTTTTGCAATTTGCAGGTCAGTGCTAGGTTGTATGTTGATTAAAATGTTGTTCGCGGCTGTAAGACTTAAGTAGATAGAGAATTATAATCATCAAAATCATCAATACAACCCTCCAAGCTCTTATAGGTGCAAGAAAAACTTTTTCAACGTCAAAGTCATTCTTGCACCTTTGTGAGCTTGGAGGGTTGTATTGATGAGTTTGATGACTATAACTCTGTAACTACATACGTCTTACAGCCGCGAATTAAATTTTTATCATCATACAACCTAGCACTGACCTGCAAATTGCAAAAAACGTAAGAAAATTTGAATTTCGCGGGCTACCCTGGAGCATCCACCTTAATGAAATACTCGTTCGCGTTAAAATTGACGGCAAAGTATGCTAAGAACGTCTTTGTGTCGTCAAACTCTGCAGTATTACGGACGGGATATTATTAAAGAGTTAATAATATGATATATCAAAATATTGAAATTAAACACTTTTTTAACGGATTTATCGCGTGTATATTACATTATTTAATTCCCGACGTTTCGAATGCTTTGCAGCAGTCGTGGTCGAAACGTCGGGAATTAAATAATGTAATATACACGCGATAAATCCGTTAAAAAAGTGTTTAATTTCAATGTGTAATAATCGCGAAAACCTAAGAAATCATTATATCAAAATATATATTGTAGCAACCGGGATGCTATAATTTACTAGAAAAATCTGAAGTAAATATCACCTACAAATGCGAGAATTCTCAAAAAGCCGCGACCGCTACTCTCGCGCCGAGCGCGACGGCTCTATGTGACATATTCTACATTAACTAGTACATTACAACTCTTCACGTCCCGCCAGCGTCGCGTCGCCGTCCCGCCCCGTCCGCTGTTTGCCCAGACCTTTACACCGCGATAGCGAAGTTTTAAGAGCAATTCGCACAGTTAAGAATTCCCCGACTACTACTATCGGGGGATAGGCGCCGCGGATCCCTGCCAGACATACCACCTCGTCTGGCTGGATGATCATCCCTTTACGCCTAAAATACTACTAGATACTCCCACTACTCAGCCCATAAGTGACCCACAGTTGAGTCGGGCCCCCTCCAGTCACATGAAGCCTACTGTACCACCCTGGAAACATGGGTTGGCACGGGGTTTCGTATCAATCACGTGGCCCTGGCTTGGGCAGTCAAGGATCGCCGTCGGTTTTAGTGGGTAGCTCGGTGCGCAATTTACCATCTCTGCTAGCCCCAGCGGCCGGGAATCCATGAGGACATCGGACGTAAAAAAAAAACCTTATCAAAGTTTTCCTTCTCTTGCGGCTAGGTTATCCAGCTTAACATATACTTTTGGCGGCTCTGTCGACACCTAAGGATAGAATGAGGTGGTGACACAATGTATTCTTAATCCATCACCACGCGGATAAAAAAATATTAAGCAATGCCCGCCCATCTATCACAACCGGCCCGCATTCTAAGAAATAAATATCCGACATATTTTAAAGTCTTCCTTATTTCGTCCGTTCGGCCATTAATATTACCAATAACACGTTGTCCGTCTGTTCGTCTATAAATAGCCCCGAAACTGTTGCGCAACATATGGAGAATAGCCAACGATATGCAGCCAGAACATGTGCATTCCTATATTTTATTTCTCTTCGGTAACTAGCTTGGCTGTAAAATGTATATGAAATGCGAATTTAAAAAGTGTATAGGAAACCCTGTGCCAACCCGTCTGGCCAGCGTGGCACAGTAGGCTAATTACTCACTATGTAATGGGTCATCTCAGCGCGAAAGTTTTTAAGAATGTATGTTTGTTACTCTTTCACGCAAAAACTACTAAATGGATTTTGATGAAACTACAATAATATTGCTTATACATCAGAATAAGACATAATATACATAAAGTTATAATATGAATTATTATACACTAGCAACCCGCCCCGGCTTCGCACGGGTGCAATGATGAACGTCTAAATTTATCAGTGTTTCTCTTAATTTATCAGTGTTTATTAAAAAAAACGTTTCAAATTCAAATCCGTTGCGTAGTATTAAAGATTTATGCATACATAGGGACGGACAGACGACACCGACTTTGTTTTATAATATGTAGTGATAGTGATAGCGGTATATATTTTTATATTTTTTTCTTTAATACCCGTGCGAATCCGGGACAGACCACTAGTAATTCAGAAAGTATTTTATTCCCACATAAAAAATGCTAAATACTTTCCACGATTTTGGAGGAGGCCTGTCAACAGTTGGTAAGATTAAAAGTTAAGGATAATTCTAATTAGATTTTCTATTTTAATGAGCTCTTCAACTTACAGCCTCTATATACACCAGTACTTACAAAGCGTAGAGTAAACGAGAGGTCCGAGAGTTTCTTGTCTTAGAAAGGGACACAATATCAAAGGGTCGGATCGTTTGATGGGCCGACAAGATTGTATCTGCTTCAGGAGAAACGTGTGTGCCGGCAGTTTTATAGCACATTTTAGAGATCCTTACCAAACTCTGGCCAACTCGTCTTGCGAGCGTGGCACATTAGTCTAATATCACTGCATAACTTTAAAGGAAGTCCGATTCAGTGCATTTCTTGACTGAAGCGAAGGAGTCGAAGTCACATATGAAATATTGAAAAATGAAACTACTACTATGATCTCCGATTTCAATTCAATGTTGTCAGTATTGTTTTCAAGAGTGCGGATTTGACAGGTTTGGTTATGAATTGGATCGGATTTGGTATTGGGTTAAAATTGTAATTAGATTCAAGAGTAAGGCCCCTGGGGTCAGTTATGAGCTGAAACATATATAAAATAAGTGGGTCAAGAAAATTAAAAGGGTAAAAAAAAGGTATTTAGTACGGAACCCACAAACAGAGTTCGACTCGCACCTTTCCACTTATTTTTTATCAAAAGGTCTTGACTTATTGTTGCGTTGGCACGTTTTATGGGCGTGAATGCATGTATTGTTCCAATACGTAAAGAATTCTGGTTAGAAATGTATCAAAAACTGTTTCAAACATATATCCCTCTTGTAAATGAACTTGTCGTATAAGTAGAATAAAATTAAAATCGAAGTTTCCTTCTAAAACCTCAAAACTGAAACTCAAAGGATCTTTATTTACGTATGTTTTATCACAAAACTTTTCTAAATCGTCATATTTAAAATTACCATTAACATCTTACGGCCCCTGTCCCACACTAGGTGGTCTCCATACACACCTATCAGTCGTCATATCTACAGTCACACCTTCAATTCGTCATTCTTACAATCCATCAAACTCTTTTGATCTCCCACAACCCTCGCGTCACCCCACATTCATACTGAAACTACCATCGGTTCGGAATGCTGCTCTACAGAGAAGAGACGGCAAGAAACTATGTAGTTGTATTTTTCCAATTATTAGTCTTTTTTACAAAAATCACTAAACAGCATAGTGAGAGCAAGTTCGCTAGATGAAAAAACAAACAAAAAGGGGTATTATACATTTTCCGTTGTCTGACCATCATCATCGGAAGAGATGCTCTTCGTCCCCCATCATCCCACGACGCCTAAATGGAGAACCATACCTTCGTGCCTATACACGTATTACCTACAATTTTCTGATAACTTTCATAATACCAGCTTATCCATATTTGTCAATTTAGTCGGCTTATTTTATTTACCTGCAAACATGAAAGGTAATCCCGGTAATGTCTTCGGCAATTAGTGAGGTAAGCACGAGTTTAGTTTCAATACAAACGTAGGTTTGCATTATTTTACTTATTAGACTAGTGTTGCCAGCCTATATTTTTCTAAATGTATCATGACACTCCTCGAAGTCCTGGATGTAGCTAAAACGAAAACCTGATATAAAACAATATGTCAACCCTTTTAGCCAGCGTCATTGCAGGCTATAGTCAAGGCTCTAAACAAACAACTACTCAGTTTCAAGTCCTTGTCAAGTTTACCTTCTCTTAGGACACCTTCTGGACGGAATGGGGTGGTCACACTATGTATTCGCCGTCACACGAACAAACATACAACAAACACAATACAGTTACATTTAAACAAACATATAGCAAAAATCTTCTTTAAGATGTCGATTAAGAACTTGTATTGTGTTACAAGCTTTATTTAAAAAATAACCTTTTATCATCACTTGACCTAGTTTCAAACAATGGTGATTCAACTTTAGTAATGTAATGACAATAATTACGAGTCATAACCTAGATGATAGTGAGGAATGCAAATGATGGGTTTTTTTTGTAATTTAAAATAAAAAACAGAAAATATTGAATTTTAATTGAACACACACGCATGCGAACGCATCTACACACACACCCACGCACATGCGCGCTCACACACTACACCAAAAATATTGTGCTACCATTCTCTCTTCCCGCTAAATCCACCAACTTTAATGTGTACTTAAAAAAATGATTTATTGTATGTCCACCACTATTGGATCTGCAGGTTAAATAACGTCTGCATCTACTGGAGCTCCACCATGCTTTGGGGGGCATTTAAAGCCTTCCCCGCGGTTATTTCACTATAAAACGCAGTCGTCACAGTCAGTATCGTGGTCTGACAGCTGGTCAAACCATAATTATAACCAGGTGTCCAACTAGATAGGGCGCGGAGTGTAGATATAGTGCCTCGTTGGTCCTAGACCAGTTAGATGTGCCGCCTTTGGGTCAACGGGTCCCAGATTCGATTCCGGGGTCGGGCAAGTGTCTGTGTCTAAACCAGAGGCACTTGCTCTGAGTCTGGGTGTCATTTGTGTTCGTGAATTACATGTTTGTAAACTGCTCCCGCGATACAGGTTATATACCTAGTAACAGGGGTATACGCTTTTTTTAAAAGAAAACAAAAAAAAACCGTTCCGTATAATTAACCAAACCAGACCAAACTGATGCCAACGCCAATGAAATAGGAAAGAAGGCGACAAAAACCATTAAAATTACGTTACTTGAAAAACTCAGGCTAGCGGCTCCCAGTAAATCTCAATTTAAAATACTATACCGTACAAATTTTAAATTACCATTTCGACCAATTAAAAAGATATCAAGATTATTTTTATAATACCGATAATGGACTTAAAATTATAGTAAGTAGTTAGTGTAGCCTGCGCAATACCGGCCCCCGGGAATGGAAAGGGGGGAGGCTACTAGCTTGTCCTAGACCCCCAGGCTCGCAGGTCTGTCGCACTTTCTCGTTCTAGAAAAGACATATCACTTTTTAAAGGGAAGAAAATGTTGTAAATGATTAAAAGGGGGGGCTACCCAAGCACACTATTCCACGCGCACGAAGTCGCGGGCACAGCTAGGCATTATGTGAAACTTTACTTTATGTGAAGCACGGGCAGCCCAAGCGAGCGAAGCCGAAGACAATAAATACTGTTACAGAATTACAATTTAACCATTAAGTTAACTAACCCGTATCTTCACGGTAGTCTCCGTAGGTGGCAGGCAAAGAATATACATAGTGACAATGATATATGATTTGAGCAACGATGCGTTAAATAAACAATTATTTCTAACTGTGATGAAATTAAGATGGTTGTGAGATTATGATGCCGTCACGCGGCGGACCACGGGTACGTTGCTACCGTGGTCCGCAGGCAGCCCCATCGGGCAACCTCTTTTTTGATTTGGGCGTCACGCCTTCGCAGCTATACCAGCGGACGGTGCGCTATCAGGTGATCGGCATTACTTTTGTCAGCTCTTACGACAGCCTCAGGATGACATTGGGTGCCACTATGTCTTCTAAATCCACACAGAACTACCATCTCTCTACCATACCATTAGCTCTTGGACGAATAAATTGATTTCGACTGACTTCTAAAAAGGAGGTTCTCAATTTTTCTGTATGTTTCTTGTATGTACCGCAAGCATCTTCAGGCATGTAAGTTTTATCACAGAACTCTTAAAGTCGTCATGTTTAAAACTACAATGTTCATCTTCCGACCCTTGTCCTACGCTAGGTAAAGTCTAAATACACTCCCATGACTGCCTCGCTGGGTTAGATGTGCCGCCTTTGGATCAACGGGTCTCGGTTTTGATTCCGGGGTCGGGCAAGTGTCTTTGTCCAAATTCAAATTCAAAACTCATTTAATCAAGTTGGCTCATTAGAGCTCTTTTGACAAGTCAAACAACAAAATAATATTTAATTTAAAATTTACCATCTACCACCGGTTCGGAATGCAGTTCTACAGAGAAGAGCCGGCAAGAAACTCTGTAGTTGCTCTTTTTAGATCGCCATTTTTAGGTACAAGGCCGTGATAAGACAGTTTGTGAGAGCAAAAGCGCGCAATAGTCGCAAAGGGCCAAACATCAGCCAGATCTAGTCAATAATAGTAACCTTCTAATGCCCGAGCCAACCGACCCCCAGCAACGGCACCTGTTCACAAGCATGACGCATGCGGCAGCCATCGCTCTCCTCAACCATATTGCAGGGAGGAGAAACCAAACCAGAGGCACTTGCTCGGAGTCTGGGTGTCATTTGTGTTCGTGAATTACATGTTTGTAAACTGCCGCGATGCAGGTTAAATCTAGTGCTATATAAATGAATGAGTGAGTGAGCCAAACATTCCGTTGTGCCTATTTACTGACCATTCATGCGTTCCTAGTTTAAAAAAACAAAACTGACTCTAAATCCTAGGTGCGTGGAGCAGCGACGGTCATACTGGGTCAAACCAGTTCCACCCACGCAACATTGTGGCCAGATCTACGATATGCTATCCGGTTTATACGTGGATTTTCAATTGATCCTTTGTTCTATAAACTTCAGTCACTGGAGCGATTTTAGTGCTGGACTGTTTTATTGCACTTTTTTCTTTAAGTTATATTTTTACTAGTGGCCCGCCCCGGCTTCGCCCGTGCAAAGCGGGGGTGGGTTATACATATAAACCTTCCCCTTGAATCACTCTATCTATTAAGAGAAACCGCTTCAAAATCCGTTGCGTAGTTTTAAATATTTATGCATACATAGGGACGGACAGAAGAATGCGACTTTGTTTTATACTATGTAGTGATAGTGATGATGACTCGCGTTACAGGTTATATCTACTTAAATGACTATGTACACTGACCTGCAATACTAAGTAGTTATATCAAGTTTTTCTAAACTATACATAGAAGCTTGTGATTTTAAATATAAAACCTTTTATAGCTAATGTTATCAGCTTCCTATGTAACTATAGCAAACTCTACAAACTTTTTTTCGAGTCCTTTTTATTCTGAAAGTAAGTATATCTTGTTTACATATAATGTTATTGCAATTTTAAAAGTGTGATACGAGTATTTGTACAATGGGCGGCCTTATTGCAAACTGCAATCTCTTCCAGGCAACCTTACTTAATACATTGTTTTTTGTAAATACATACATATTATAGATACAAAACATCCAGACCCGGAACAAATACTTGTATGTCGTACAAATATTTCTTCCGTGCGGGGATCGAACCCGCGACATGCTGCTCAGCAGTCGATCGCTCAACTATAACTTTTGCCTTTTTAATGTTATGCTACATGCTTATGCGTGTAATTGCTCTCACTAATCTGTCTGACGGATTTAGAATACAAAAGGTCACCAACCCTTGCCATCCTGACGGTGTCGTAAGAGCGGACAAAAGGAAATGACAAGGCCGAATACCTAGCCGCCAGAGAAGGAAACCTTGTAACGAAACCCTTTTTTTTTCTTTTTTTTTGTTCACCCGGGGTAAAATCCGGTAAAACTTCCTCGCCGGCCACGGGGATGGCCAGCGAGGGTAGTGTGGGACTCTCCCCCATAGTGGGGGCCTACCCACTAAACCTCCCCGGGGTGCTCCAACTCGCGTCCTGTTGCGGCATTGTGGGATCTGATGCAGAACCACGCCTGAAACGAAACCCTTCGCCAACCCGTCTGGCCAGCGTGGCACAGTAGGCTAATTACCCTCCCTTTGATGGGAGGCCCGACTCAACAGCGGGTCATTTATGGGCTGATTAATAGATGGCCTGATCAAGCTCCATATACGATAACCAGTTTTCACTTTCAGCTATTCAAACATGGTTATCGCGTTTACTGTTGACATACAACCTGTTGGAGTCGTTGACAAATCGTTTCCGTTAATCTGCATATGTGGAGGCGTTTGTTTATATTGCATCACTATGGGTTATGCAACATGGAGTCTATTGACTGCCTCGTTGGTCTAGTGGTCAGATGTGCCGCCTTTGGATCAACGGGTCCCGGGTTCGATTCCGGGGTCGGGCCAGTGTCTTTGTCTAAACCAGAGGCACTGGCTCGGAGTCTGGGTGTCATTTCTATCTATAATATGTAAGTATTTACAAAAAAAAAAAAAATGTATATAAGTAGTTTATCATCCATCTCGTTACCATAACACAAGCATTAAGTTGCTTAGCTTGGGACGAGATGGCGTTGTGTGAAATGTCCCAGGATATTTATTTATTATATTATTAATCCAATGTGCCCTGTGGTCACGGATTGAAAATACATAGTGTCACCACCCCACAAGGTCCTAAGGGTATCGTAAGAGCCGACAAAAGAAAATGTCCATGTCGAAAATCTAGGCGCAAGAGAAGGAACACTTAATAATCGTGCCAACCCGTCGGGCCAGCAAGGGTAGTGTGGGACTCTCCCCCATAGTGGGGGCCTACTCCCTACCCCCCCTCTCCTTTCCTTTGTCGTAATACGCGTGCGGGGCTTCGGTGCCACCGATTCACAGTAGCCACAATTCCATCGCGAACCAAGAAATTTGGCAACTCGCTTCTTTGTCGCACCTCACGAGCATGGAACTCCCTTACATTACATTACATAAAAAAAAACAATAGGATAATTACTCTCCATGTAGTTGGAGGAGGTCTGACTCAGCAGTGGGGCTTTTATGAGCTGAGAAGTAGTAGTAATCCACTGTTTGGTATCGAACGTTCAAAACCTGAGTTTGTTAATCCAGGTTTAAGGCTGAAGTTGGATGCGCTAAGCTGAAGACAGGAGACATAGGAGTATGGCCTGATGAGAATTATGGTAAATACATACATATAATCACGCCTCTTTCCCGTAGGGGTAGGCAGAGACCACTTCTTTCCACTTGCTACGATCCTTACATACTTGTTTCGCTTCGTCCACTTTCATTATTCCCTTCATACATGCTCTTCGGTTTAGGGTACTTTTGACCTGGCCTTTTTTCAAGACGTCCCTGATTTGGTCTTGAAACGTCCGCTTAGGTCTTCCCATTCCAACACTTTCATTCACACTCGCCTTATACACTTTTTTCGTCAACCGTTCTTCATTCATTCTCTCTACATGGCCAAACCATCTCAGCATACCATCACCAATTCAGCCAAAAGACGTCCACTGCTGGACATAGGCCTCTCCCAAGGATTTCCACGAAAGCCGGTCACGGGCCGTCTCATTGATGCCAAATCAAAATCAAAAATCTAATTATTCAAATTCGCTCATGTGAGCTCTTTTGATATTTAAATTTACTATTAACCACTTACCAGTTCCGAACGCTACTCCACAGAGAAAAGACGGCAAGATGCTCTGTACTTGTTAATTTTTATCTAGCGACCCGCCCCGGCTTAGCACGGGTGCAATTGTACATGTATTATACATATAAACCTTCCTCTTGAATCACTCTATCTATAAAATAAAACCGCTTCGAAATCCGTTGCCTAAGTTTTAAATATTTAAGCATAGATAGGGACGGACAGACGACAGCGACTTTGTTTTATACTATGTAGTGATTATAACAGAAAATATTATTAAAAGAGTGTCCATGGAGTTTCTTGCCTGTTCTTCTCCGCAGGATCGACTTTTTGGAACAAGCAACTAGCTTCCGAATCAGAAATGAGGAGATACGCAGGAAAACCAGGGTCACCGACATAGCCCACCGGATTGTCAAACTTAAGTGGCAGTGGGCAGGGCACATAGCTCGCAGGACCGACGTCCGATGGGGCAGAAAAGTCCTCGAGTGGTGACCGCGTTCCGGAAGGCGCAGTGCTGGTAGGCCTCCCACACGGTGGACCGACGACCTGGTTAAGATCGCCGGAAAGCAGTGGATGCGGGCGGCCCAGGACCGGCCTTTGTGGAAATCCTTGGGGGAGGCCTATGTCCAGCAGTGGACGTCTTTTGGCTGAAATGATGATGATGATGAACTAGCTTCCTAACTTCACTTTTGTCCTTTCAAAAACACCTGTAAATAGATTCAATTGAAATAAATGATTTGAGTTTAAGTTTAGAAATTCCCCCTGCCTACCCCAATGGGTTTGTAAAAAAGGCGTGGTACATGATGACGAGTGGTTAACAGAGATAAAAGGGTGACACCAGAACACTGCCTCCTTTAATAAAGAAAGGGGTCATTCATCTAAATTATCAACTGAATGGCCGTTTCACACTCAATAAAGATGTGTTATTTCCATAATAAATTCTTATTAGGGACTTGTGTGTCGCTTTGTATAGGTGTTGATGTCGTATAAGTAGTTAGATTAATGTCACCAGCCCACACTGTCCTAAGGGTGTAAAAGGCGACTAAAAGAGCTTTGACTGCAAAAACAACGGGTCCCGGGTTCGATTCCGGGGTCAGGCAAGTGTCTTTGACTACAGAGGCACTAGCTCTGAGTCTGTCATTTGTGTTTTTGAATTACATAAATAAATATAAATAAATAAATATCCTTGGACATTTCACACAACGCCATCTCGTCCCAAGCTAAGCAACTTAATGCTTGTGTTATGGTAACGAGATGGATGATGAACTACTTAGATACATTTTATTTTGTAAATACATACATATTATAGATAGAAATCGACACCCAGACTCCGAGCCAGTGCCTCTGGTTTAGACAAAGACACTTGCCCGACCCCGGAATCGAACCCGGGACATGTTTGTAAGCTGCCTCCGCGATACAGGGTATACCTAGTGCAGGGATTCCGTTTAGTAAAAAAGAAGCTTATGAGCCGGGCGAAGGTGAAGGAATACTTGACAAAAACCCTGTGACAATGAGACCAGGTGGAATCTAAAAAGAAAAATATTTTTTTTTCTATTATCTGAACCTGAAAGCTATTTTCTATTGTTTGTATCGCTCAATGTATTTCTCAGAAAAAATAATCAATATGTTCCAAATATCTTTTTTTTTTCGTAATATTATCGTCACGTGTCATCGCGTAGCGCATTGTAAGATTTTCTAAGCTAAAGTAAATGTTCTACCAAAGCAATATGACTCGAAATTTAATAGAAGACGCGTTATCCTTGGTCCATAAGTCATAGAGACCACGTCATTAAAATATTAAAAACAAAACTCTCGCCCTGAGTGTCTATACAAGATAAAGATTAACACTTAAGTACAATTAGGCACAAAATCACTACTCTAAATATAATAATTTATTTATTATTGTTTATACCTATCTCACTGTACGTATATTTTAATATACTATATGAGTGTATCACTAGAATATAAATTTATCTTAATATTATCTGCCTCCTCTGATAGTTAACACACTTAACTGTAAAGAATACTGGTTCTCGTGAATCTCCAGGCAATATAAGTATTGAAAAACAATATATAAATAGGACACAATACTGTCAAACAGATATTTACGGAAGCCATTACCAAAAATTAATTATTATGTTTTTTGGTTGTGGGTAGTTCTACTGGCAACAACTAAAAATCTGAGCTCTGCATTTTAAATAATTTAATATATATTTACTTACATTACTTATGTTCTATTAATGGTACAGTCAATCTATTAACTTCATTGCACTAAATGAAATATTAAACTTTCCTCTACAACTTTCACTTCACTGTTAAAACTTCATCTCTCCTTTCTTAACTAATACTACGGCCATGGATTTATATGCCAAGTTATCTGCTCAAATGGAAGAAGTATCGGCATCAATACATTGCAGGATGGCACAACATGAAGACCAACTGAAAGCTGCAGCTGCCTCGGAGGTTCCTCAAAAAACTATAGACGGTTTGTCATGTGAGTTTGCCGACTTCAGAAATTTTGTTTGTGTGACTCTTAACACTCTGAGGGCACAGATTGAGCTTCTAGTGTTGGGCCTGGATCGGCATGAGATGGCATCCCGCAGGAAGGTGTTACTCTTGCATGGTGTTGCTGAGGAGAGTGACCCACTGCCTACTATTATCACCATATTATCCGACCAAATGGAGTTGTCCGAGGTGGCCCCTGCAGATATTGCCGTTTGTCATCGATTGGGAGCCAACAAAAGCAAGCCCCGTCCTCTTCTCATCAGATTCCGCCAACAAGGTTTGAGGAATGACGCCTGGAATGCCAAGACCAAGTTGAAGGGGTCTGGTCTAACACTCTCTGAGTTTTTGACAAAACCCCGACACAAAGTGTTTATGGACGCACGTAAGCACTTCGGCATTAAACAAGCATGGACGACTGATGGCAAAATCATAATCCAGCTGCCGGATCGGACAAAACAGAAGATTGAGACCGCTGTCCAACTTCGCGATCTCATGACCCAGTTCCCGGCGACGGCGATGCAGCTGACGACAGAAGCCGTCACGCACAAGACTGGGAAGACTACTACTCGGGATTCCGGTAAAGCCCCAAAGCCATCTGCTGCTACGAGGTCCCGCCGACTGCCGAAATAACTCGCTATCTTCATTATTCATAGGTATTTTCATTCATTGCTTCAATTTATTCGGGTTTAGTAGGTAGCTTATTAGTATTCCGCAGTATTGTTAGACTACCTTTTGTTTATTTTGTAACTCTTGATCTTTTTTCTTCACTTTGACGGTGCTCGAGACTTGTTTGAGATAAAACGACAATCTGACAGTTCTGACACTGACAGTTTTGAATTTTTGATTGAATTTAACTTTACCATACTGTCAATGTCAAACGATATGTTAAGTGACTAAGTCTTTTGGCACGTATAAAGAAAAAGGTAAGATTTGTTATTTTTTTATTTATTTATTTTTTATCGTTTTTCTTTTTTTTTTATCGAGTGCACTGAGGTTGATGTTTAAAATTTTTATATTTACACCTATTTAATTTGGTTTTATATTTGTATTTTTATTTTATAATTATAACTATTTTATTATGTCTGCCTTTAGTGATCCTGATGACTTTCTTTCATGTTCTTCTTCTGCTTTGTCCGACGAAAGTTATGTCAGCGCGTTTAGTGATGACGAGTCACTGCAACTACGTGACAAACTTTACTCCCATCTCTCCTTTTCTTCTTCTAAATGTTTTAACGTTGTACATATAAATGCTCAAAGTGTTCATGCTCACTATCCTGATCTTCTGTCATCTTTTGACTCTGAGTTTATTCATGCTATCCTTATTTCTGAAACATTTCTCAAGCCAGCACTTCCTTCCAAGCAGTATGCTATACCTGGGTATAAGCTCTTGCGGAATGACAGGACTGGTAAGGGGGGTGGTGGCGTAGCCATCTATCTTCGGGAGGATCTAAAGCATAAAGTAATTGATAAGTCTTCAAGCGTTTACTCTAAGTTTGCAGAAAATTTGTTTATTGAAGTCACCATCAATCACTCTAGAGTACTCCTAGGTGTGTACTACAGTCCGTCTTGTCAAATAGATTACTTTTCCTCCTTTGAAACCAAACTTGAAAATCTTATCCCTCAATTTGACCATGTCGTAATCCTTGGAGACTTCAATACCTGCGTGCTTAAAAATGATTCCCGAAGTCGCAAGCTCCTTTCCTTAGTGTCCTCCGTCAATATGCACATTCTTCCCTTGAATGCCACACATCAAGCCCCTCACTGCTCTCCTTCTCTGTTAGACCTCATACTAGTGTCTGATCTCTCTCAAGTTTCTGCTCACGGCCAGCTACCTGCATCTTTCTCATATCATGATCTTATATACTTGTCCTATAAGATCCGATGCCCTCGTCGCAAATCTCAATTTCTCTTCCTCCGTAGCTTTAAAAGCATTGTTCTGGAACATTTAAAGGCAGATGCAGGTAGTATTGACTGGACTCCTGTTTATAACTGCAACGATTTGGACTCCAAGGTTGTTAAATTTACACAATCTCTTTTAGCATTATATGATAGTCATGCTCCAATAAAAAAGGTTAAAGTCAAGCACGCTCCTGCGCCATGGCTGTCTGATGATATTAAGAAGCTTATGTCTAAGCGTGATAAGGCCAAGAGTAGATACAGGAGGGTTGCCTCTGAAGAGAACTGGGAGGTCTATAAAAGTCTTCGAAACCGCTGCAGTCGTCTATGCAGAGATGCTAAACGACGCCACATTCATAATTGCATCAAAAATCTCTCAACGTCACAAGTATGGCAGTTTCTAAAATCGCTTGGTATTGGCAAAAGCAGCAATGACAACGTCATGACTGTAGATGTCAATGCCCTTAACGCTCATTTCTCCAAATCCCCTATAGTACTCGATAGCAGCACTAAATCCTCTACCCTTAGCTATCTCTCTACCCTTCCTTTGCCAAATTGTACTTCATTTTCTTTTACTGCAGTCACTGAGCGAGATATTATTAAATCAATCCGATCCATCTCCACTAAAGCGGTAGGCGACGATGGTCTTCAGCTCCAAATGATTTCTCTTGTCCTAGAAGAGCTTGCTCGTATCATCACACACATTATTAATTTCTCCTTAGAGACAAGCTCTTTTCCTTCAACTTGGAAAAAGGCCCTCGTTCTACCGCTACCTAAAACCACAAATCCTTGTTCTTTATCCCAATATCGCCCAATATCTATCCTCCCCATCCTGTCCAAAGTCCTCGAGAGTGTTGTTCTCAAACAGCTCTCTCAATACCTATCCTCTCAAAGGCTGCTAAGTCCTTATCAATCGGGATTTCGCCCTGGCCATAGCACCGTTACTGCTTTGGTTAAAATTACAGACGATATTCGTTTGGCCATGGAGCGGAAATTGCTTACCGTGTTAGTCCTACTGGACTTTAGCAGTGCTTTTAACTCCATCGATTTCGACATCCTTCTTGGTATCCTTTCCTCTCTAAATATCTCGTCTTCGGTGATTGCATGGTTTAATTCTTACCTTCGAGGGCGCTCGCAGTTGGTGCGCTACGAAGAGGCTTCCTCTGAATGGTGTAATCTTGCTGCGGGTGTGCCTCAAGGTGGCGTTCTCTCTCCTCTTCTCTTCTCTGTTTTTATTAATGCTATCACTAAAATAATTTCCTCTCAATACCATCTCTATGCTGATGACTTACAGTTATATCGACATTTTAAAGTTGAGGATACGGATCTTGCCATTGACGCCATCAATAGTGATCTTGGAAACATTAGCGACTGGGCCAAATCTTTTGGTCTCCTGGTTAACCCATCTAAGTCACAAGCACTCATTATTGGTGGCCGGTATACTGTCAACCAAGTACCTAACGACTCGCTGCCCCCAGTTCTCTATGATAATGTCCCTGTAGCCTATTCGGAACACGCTAAAAACCTTGGGGTTTTCATAGATTGTAACCTATCGTGGAGTTACCATGTTGCAGAGGTAAGCAGGAGGGTTTACTGTTCCTTTCAGTCTCTTAAACGTCTTCAAAAGTTCTTGCCTTTCCATACTAAAATCTCTCTTGCACAATCTCTTTTGCTCCCTCTTCTCGACTATGCCGATGTATGCTATCTTGATGCAAGGGAAGATCTTCTCGACAAGCTCGAACGTCTGCAGAACTTGTGTATCCGATTCATTTTCGGCCTCCGGAAGTATGACCATGTGTCAGAATTTCGGTTGCGTTTGAAATGGTTACCAATTCGGCGGCGTCGAGATTGTCACATCCTCTCTCTCCTCTATTCTATTCTTCATAACCCTAATGCTCCTATCTATCTTCGTGAACGCTTTGAGTTTTTGGTACCGCGGGATAAACCCTGTCGCTCAGCAACGTCCCTTCTTCTTCAGATGCCTCTCCACACCTCCAGTCGGTATGACGGTTCCTTCACTGTGCATGCAGTGCGTTTGTGGAATTCTCTTCCACATTATGTTCGTGCTAGCTCTTCTCTTGAAGTTTTTAAGAAAAGAGTTAAAACAAACTTCCTTTCATCGTAACGTGTGTAAGCTAATAGGCAGACAGCTATAAGGCATATGTATATAATTATAATATATATTTTTAGTTACCTATGTATTTTGTAATTATTTAAGTATATAGTATGTATTATTAGTATGTAGGTCTATGTAGTATATAGTTAGCGATAAATTTAATGATAAATTACTTTTATTTTTATTTACTTTAATTTGTTGT